>OU015499.1:83475821-83670821 GCA_907164885.2 Dolomedes plantarius
AGTTTTCACGTGAAAATACTTTTGTTGTTAGAAAGGAAGTATTATTTTCGCTGTCTTAGAATTGGCAACAATAGTTAAAAAGATCATCTCGGAATCTATACTTATATATAAAGAGAGAGCGATTTTGTACTTGGAGGGTAATCTCCAGAACCACTGCACCTATTTGAAAAATTCTTTCACTGTTTGAAAGGTACATTATTCCAGATGGACATAGGCTATATATTATGTATATCTGATCAGTAGAAATAAAGTTAGGGGCTTAATCCTAACAATCTCCATTGTTACCGCTACTGTCTTCTACCGCTTTTTGTGCCGAAGTCTTCAACGATCCTTAGCGTGGTGCTATCGCGGTGGGCTTCTGTTCTGACGATAGTGGTTCGAACCTAGCCGTTCTCCGGCACGCCTTTTTCTTTAAAAAATTAACTTTAATTATTTACTAACGTAATATTAATTTGAACATTATTTTAGGAATATTATTTGAAAAAAAATTTAATATTATTTTTGAAAAAAACATTCTTTACTTAAAATCCTTTTTTTATTTTTGTATTTTTATTTCATCTCTTAACCTCTCTCTTTTAAAAAATTAACTTTAATTAATAACTAACGTAAAATTTGAATACTATTTTAGGTGTTTAAAATAATTAAAAATACATTCTTTACTTAAAATTCTTTTTTATTTTTGAATAAAACTACGGTCTCAAGCACACCTCTTTCTTTTAAAAAATTAACTTTAATTAATAAATAACGTAATATTAATTTGAATATTATCTTAGGTGCTTAAAATAATTTTAAATAAATTCTTTACTTAAAATCCTTTTCTATTTTTGTATTTTTATTTCATCTCTTATTCTAATTTTGGGATACCAATGTGTATCTATACTTCTATAATAATATACAAAGAGAGAGAGCAGATTTTGTATGTATAGGGTAATGTACAACTTTTGTACATTAAAATGTACCTTACATCTTTTCCTTTGTCAACCGCAGTCAAGTAACCATAGCAACACCCTTTAGCTTACGGGGTCCGTTTTTCGAAATCGCTCTTTACAACGGGAAAATGTTATCTACTTCCTATCCCCATTTTACGTGGGGGACATTCAGCGTGGGTGGTCAGGGGAAAGAGTGGTTAATTGCTTTCTTACTATTGGAGAAGAATTTCAATAGTAGTTCATCGGCACTCCGTGCCTCTTTCATCTCTCAAAAGACTGAAAATGGATGAATCGCGGGTGAACCGCCCTTCTGGTGTCTCTCGCCTGAAAAGAAATAGCCTCTAGCTAGAACGACAAAAGATTATTATTCAGTCCTTTCCGGCAAGATTGACCCTCCGTTCCCAGAATGTCACCGAGCCGGACGATGGCCGAATGGCTAGGGCGCTGGCTTTCGGAACCAGAGTCTGTGGGTTCGTAATCCCATTCTTGGCATGGACGTTTGTAGCCGTTCGGAATCGGCTTTAAACAGTAGGTCCCGGTCTAATTAGCCCTCGTGTAGCAAAAAATGACCGTAGCGCTCCAAACCAAACCAAACCAACCAACCCAGAATGTCACCCAATTGTTCTTAGGGGGCAAAGACGTTAGGAAAGTCACAACGAAGTGGAACGAAAATGCGGTATTTTTTGTTCTAATAACAATATATTGGCCATTAATATTTGGTGAGTCATGCTATTAGTCAAAGGAGTTAGGGCAAACTGATAGATGGCATTTAAATGTTATCTGTAAGAAAAATTAATTTGACCAATTTTCATATGGATCATCATTTGAAAAGGTAGTTTTTAATTAAAAATGACAAAATAAAATCTCAGGTCCAACGATTAAATGATTTTCAAAATATTTCTAAGTTTCACATTTAAAAAGGTTGTTTTTATTAAAAAAGCTAAAAGAAAAACCCAAAATTTCCAATATTTGAGAATGATTTTTTCAAAAAAGTGGTTTTTATCAAAAACCCAAAAACAAATCTAAGTCCAACGTTTAAACGATTTTTCAAAAAATTTTCTAAGTTTCATAATTTAAACAGGTGGTTTTTATTAAAAAAGATAAAAAAATTTAAAGTCCAGCGTTTTGAAAACACCTCTTAAAACACATTGGCGAGAAATTTTCCACTCCTCAAAACACGGTAAAATCGCCAAGTTGGCGCAAACAAAATCCAAGATGGCGGCCGTGCACACAATTATTAAGTAACGTAATGTTAATTTGAATATTATTTTAGGTGCTTAAAATAATTAAAAAAACATTCTTTACTTAAAATCCTTTTTTTATTTTTGTATTTTTATTTCATCTCTTACTCTAATTTTGAGATACCAATGTGTATCTATACTTCTATAATCTATACTTATATATAAAGAGAGAGCGATTTTGTACGTAGAGGGTAATCTCCAGAACCACTGCACCTATTTGAAAAATTCTTTCACTGTTTGAAAGGTACATTATTCCAGATGGACATAGGCTATATATTATGTATATCTGATCAGTAGAAATAAAGTTAGGGGCTTAATTCTAACAATTTCCATTGTTACCGCTATTGTCCTCTACTGCTTTTTGAGCCGAAGTTTTCAACGATCCTTAGCGTGGTGCTATCGCGGTGGGCTTCTGTTCTGACGTTAGCGGTTCGAAACTAGCCGTTCTCCGGCACGTCTTTCCTTTTAAAAATTTATTTTAATTATTAACTAACGTAATATTAATTTGAATATTATTTTAAGAATATTATTTTTTTAAAAATTGAACATTTAAAAAAACATTCTTTACTTCAAATCCTTTTTTTATTTTTGTATTTTTATCTCAACTCTTAACCTCTTTCTATTATCTATCTATACTTATATATAAAGAGAGAGCGATTTTGTACATGGAGGGTAATCTCCAGAACCACTGCACCTATTTGAAAAATTCACTGTTTGAAAGGTACATTATTCCAGATGGACATAGGCTATATATTATGTATATCTGATCAGTAGAAATAAAGTAAGGGGCTTAATCCTAACAATCTCCATTGTTACCGCTATTGTCCTCTACCGCTTTTTGTGCCGAAGTCCTCAACGAGCCTTAGCGTGGTGTTATTGCGGTGGGCTTCTGTTCTGACGATAGTGGTTCGAACCTAGCCGTTCTCCCGCACGCCTTTTTCTTTCAAAAAATTAACTTTAATTATTTACTAGCGTAATATTAATTTGAATATTATTTTAGGAATATTATTTGAAAAAAATTTTAATATTATTTAAAAAAAAACATTCTTTACTTAAAATGATTTATTTATTTTTGTATTTTTATTTCATCTCTTAACCTCTCTCTTTTAAAAAATTAACTTTAATTAATAACTAACGTAATATTAATTTGAATACTATTTTAGGTGCTTAAAATAATTAAAAAAACATTCTTTACTTAAAATCCTTTTTTTATTTTTGAATAAAACTACGGTCTCAAGCACACCTCTTTCTTTTAAAAAAATAACTTTAATTAATAACTAACGTAATATTACATTGAATACTATTTTAGGTGCTTAAAGTAAATAAAAAAAACATTCTTTACTTAAAATCCTTTTTCATTTTTGAATAAAACTACGGTCTCAAGCACACCTCTTTCTTTTAAAAAATTAACTTTAATTATTAAATAACGTAATATTAATTTGAATATTATTTTAGGTGCTTAAAATAATTTAAAAAAATTCTTTACTTAAAATCCTTTTTTATTTTTGTATTTTTATTTCATCTCTTATTCTAATTTTGGGATACCAATGTGTATCTATACTTCTATAATAATATATAAAAAGACAGAGCAGATTTTTATGTAGTGGGTAATGTACAACTTTTGTGCATTAAAATGTACCTTACATCTTTTCCTTTGTCAACCACAGTCAAGTAATCATAACAACACCCTTTAGCTTACGGGGTCCGGTTTTCGAAATCGCTCTTTACAACGGGAAAATGTTATCTACTTCCTATCCCCATTTTACGTGGGGGACATTCAGCGTGGGGGGTCAGGGAGTAGACCCAGTGGGGGACCAAAGAGTGGTTAATTGTTTTCTTATTGCTTTCTTACATTGAAGAATAATTTCAATAGTAGTTCATCGGCACTCCGTAACTCTTTCATCTCTGAAAAGGTAGAAAATGGATGAACCGCGGGTGAACCGCCCTTCTGATGTCTCTCGCCTGAAAAGAAATAGCCTCTAGCTAGAACGACAAAAGATTATTATTCAGTCCTTTTCAGTAAGTTTCACCCTCCGTTCCCAGAATGTCACCCAATTGTTCTTTGGGGGCAAAGCCGTTAGGAAAGTCACAACGAAGTGCAATTCGAGACTATATCTATGCCGACATCACACCGTATTTTTCGAGAGTATGTGCTTCGGATATATGCTATCCCACCCCGTAAGGAAAAGGTTTAATATTTTTAAGATTCAAGTAGAGGAGGTGTTGATAAATACAAAAAGGATTTTTGAAACTGGCAACGTTAAAGGGTTTATTGAAGAAAACTACATTTGGAACTACGCTTTTTATTGGACATTTAAGGTAAAAAGAGATTTACAATTTATTGGCTATCAACTGGAAATTTATAGGTATAATATTTTGTTCAACCCGGACAAAGTCGGGACGGGCCGCTAGTATATATATAAAGCAGTTCCGTAATTTGACTCACTGACTGACATACAACGCACAGACCAAACCGCTGGACCGAAAGGGCTGAAATTTTGCATGGCGATTCTTATAGTGTAGGGGTGCACTAAGAAAGATTTTTCAAAAATGCTTCTTAGATTTTTTAAAATTAAATTTTTAAGCTGTTTTAGTAACTTTTTTTAAGTTTGCATTTAAAATAATAATTTGAGTGTTATAAAATTTATATCACGAGAAAGATCATAAAAATTCCTTTAAAATGAAATCTTTTTCGAATCTTTACCTCCATTTTCTGATTTTTGGTGAATTTTTAAAGATTAATTTTTACAATTTAATTTATTAAATGCCGATCACGTGATTTCTTTTTCTGGTACTTTAAATAAATTTATCGTCACGTGCATAACAACTAAATAGAGAAAAAAAATATTTTTTCCTTGCTAATGCGGCAGACGATTGGGCATTATTTTGTCTATAAAAATATCCCGTATGAATTTTTTATAAATATATATTTCTTTTCTACATCAATTGTATATATAGATCGTCGTATTTATTATATATATATATATTGGCATTAATTGCATTCATTGACCATTGTATTTAATTTGAATGTACTCCGTAGCGAAGTGCGGGTTTTCAGCTAGTTCTTTACATAAAATCGATCACTGAACCAAGAATCGCATGCATCTCGCGAACGACATTTTAACCACCCCTGAAATAGACCGTCAACGCAAAAATACAGCACGACACGACATAACTATAACTGTCATTCTCATCTACCGCGAAAGAAATATTCCTCGATGATATTATCCATGCAGTCATAATAAGAGCGGTCATAATCAAATCATATATGTAGCAACTCTGCTAACTTACTTTATTTCAACATAAATCATTCGGGCTTGCATTTATCCTCAATTTTCGTAATTAGGTTTGTTTTTTTGATGTATCGTGTTTGAAAAAAAAACCAAATTTAAAAATTTATCGTGCTTGAGAAAACCCAATTTAAAAAAAAGAGACGTTTAATTGTGAAAAGGAGCTGCTTAGACAATCCGAAATTATGAAAAGGTGTTTGAAAACTGCGGCGCAAAAGATCTGACAAAGTAACAATAAAGTACAGGTCATTTGGATTCCAAAACCGTAACATTAATTTTTCAGTAAAACGCTAAAAAATTACCATGAGTAGTGACAGTAACAAGTATTTTGCAACTGCTTCGATGCATTGTTGACAGATGGTTTTATATAGTCTAACTACTGTAACACAGATGACGTTTTCGCATTTCCAATTTATAGGCTATATGGTCATTCAATGTTTTATTACCTTTCGGGGCAATTTCTTCCAAAATCTGACAAACTTTCTACTTTTTTCTCTTATGTTAAGTACATTCAGTAGATTGAATATTTTCATCGGACGTTCTCCCCCCCCAAAAGGGCCCAAATCTATAATAGAATAGCCAAATGGTAGCTAATCGGGATTATGGCGATGAAAAATATCTTTAATTTGTTAAGGCTGTTGTGTACTAACCCTATTGGATACGCTCATCTCAATATTAACCTATGGAGAAAATGTGTCCAAGGATTTTCCAGCTTGGATTTAATGATTTTTAACGTAGGATGACGTTCCCCCATAACGGTCCTCGGAAAAGCAAAATTTCAGACGCTAAAACCGTCCGTAGAGTTACAATTTTGACAACGAGCCAAACCCAGTCTGTATCGCTTGAATATGCAGTAAACAGTTAAACAGAAAAGCATCAAAATGCGTCAAAATTTTGACATACATACATACATATATATATATATATATATATATATATATATATATATATATATATATATATATATATATATATATATAACACATACATACATATATACATACAAAAGAGGTAAACAACGATTAGTAATCAATCTTACGTTAAGAACCCGCGGTAGTTTCGTTAGAAAAGACTACCTGAAATTTTTTTTTTAAATTGTACTCAGTAATAGAGAAAGAAATTTTACACTTAGAACATTTTTCGTTTGTTAAAAAAACGCAAATAATATTTTTAATTTTAAAGTATTCGGGGAAAAATTGGTATAATGTGTTTTAAATGCTCATCAATACCTTTGGTGGCCAAAATTTATAACAATGAATCCTGTTGCAAGGTGCAGAAAAGTTCAGGCTATCTGAAAATACCGTTTTTATTGGATTATCAGCATTTATGGAGCTGTCAATAGTAGACATATTTTCATCATAGGTTAACACTGAGGTGAGCGAATCCAACAGGGTTAGTACATTGCAGCCTTAATGATAGAATGAAATATATTGGCTGAGAATTTTAAAAATAAAATTTCTAGTTTTAGTTAAAGTTTTACAAAAATGAGAGCTTTTTTAAAAAGCTCTTACTTTTATAAAATTTTTTGAAAAAATTTTGTAAAACCCTTTCTATGTAAAATATTTTTATTAACACCTGTATGTAATAACAGTTTAATATTTAGCTTTAAAAATCTTCTAGAAAAACTGAAAACACTGCTTCAGATCTGTATGTATAACCAAAGAATTCCCATCAGGTTTTCAAAATTTTGTTCTAAATCGTTCTGGCTCTCAATCATAAAACCAACCGAATTATTAACTGTCACTACAAATAAGAAATTTTAGGATTTTAGTATAGCAGTTTCTATGATACTGTAATTTCTAGGAGAGATTGAAAAATATTTACAGTGCATACCGTACGAGGATTATCCGGTTCGCAGATTATCGGTGCAGAAAAAAAATCTGAAATCTTTATCCAAACCAGTACCTATAACTACAAAACATCGGGACTATAACTAAAGGACATACTACAAGACATCGGGAACAAGAGATCTTCTGCGCATTTATGTATCTTTAAATAGTAGACAAATTTTCTCCATAGGTTAACATTGAGATGCACGAATCCAATAGGGTTAATACACAGCAGCTTTAATACTTGGCATATCATAACCACTGGTTTCCTCAAATAAAATATAACGAACTCGAAATTCGCTAACTTACCATCCGATTTTGACAAACTAATTCTATTATTTATATTCATTATAGGGGGAATTGTATTCTTTCAAATAGGGTGTTGAATCCTATGAGTGGACTGTATGTTCCAATCGAAATATATTAAAATGACTAAGAGGCTTTTCCAAAAACTAAATTTATTTTACTTGATGCTTCCGACATGAAAACATCCGAACTGGTGACCAATTACATCCAGTTCTTGAAGCCAACTAACGAACTCAGTTGAAACGACCAAATTTAACCTTGAAAACGGCATGAAGGTTACAGTGAAAAACGAAGTTTTAAGTCAGGCGTCAACATAGGGAGTATGGATAATAGGGCTTTCCTGATGAATTAAATTACAGATAGAAACCTAAAATAATTTCAGACAAATTCAAAATTTTAATATTATACGCCTCCATATGCTGTCCATATTTCAATAATTTTATTCATTTGCTTGCGAGCGATACAGTCATGCTTATGAGCAGTTATGTTATTCCAACCTTTTTCTGAAAACGACGGCACAATCCACTCACAAATAATCGGGAGATTGATGAATATTCATCGACTCTCAGCAAGGTCAAACTCAATTGTATAATTCTCCCGGTATCATGTATACCCAACCCTATCTATCAAGAATTCATTTTGAAAATGTATTCTTGACAGTCAATTCTTATATATAGGGCATTATCGGGGACAGGGCGTTTTTGATAAATTAAATTACAGATTCAAAAGTTCAAAAAGAAATTTGACATTTCAAATTTTCTATTTTATACACCTCCATATATTGTCTATTTTACAATTATTTTATTAATTTGCTTGCGAGTGATATGGTCATATTCATGAGCAGTTATGTTATTCAAACCTTTTTCCGTAAACGCGCGGACAATCCACTCACAAATAATTAGGAGATTGATGAATATTCATCGACTCTCAACAAGGTCAAACTCAATTGTACAATTCTACAGGTATCGTGTATACTCAACCCTCCACATCAAAAATTCATTTTGGAAAACACCTCTATCTCCGTCACCTTAACCCCAAACTATCAAACAACCCTCGCCGAAACCATAACACACAACTAACTGTACAACGAAGGACAACCGCCAAATCTAAACTATTTCTATTTTTTTTGCATGATGCAAAGCAGCCTCCTTTTCACTCTGTCCTACCTTTGCAATCCAATTAAGCAGGTGGCCCCACCCATAAAAAAATTAGAGAAAGAGTTATTATAGTTTGCGCAATTAACTAATGAGACTGGAGAGGTATGCGATAAATACGCCAAAACTGACACTTAAACTCATTACGACAGAGTAGACGAAGTTACTAGTAATTATGACACTGCGCTTCGCCCCTGCTCCACCAACACCCCTTTCGCTTGCTACAGCCCCGTTTTACTTTCGCGATTCCATGGACATCAAGCCACGGAACCTTGGTCCACGGCAAAAGAGTCTCAACCTTTTCCTTACGATGTGGGATAGCATGTATCCCAAGAATACGGGTCTAAGAAGGAATATATATATATATATATATATATATATATATATATATATATATATTATATATACACACATATATATATACACATGTATATATATACACACACACATATATATATATACACATACACATGTATATATATACACATACACATGTATATATATACACACATATATACACATATATATATATATATATATACACATATATATATACACACATATATATATATACATACATATATATATATATATATACACACACATATATATATATATATATATATATATATATATATACACACACACATATATATATATATACACATGTATATATATATATACAGGGAGATTTTTTAAAACTGACAGTACTCAGAGACATCTGTAGCACGATATATCAGCCGGAATTCCACCAAAATTGATAGAGGGACTAAGGACGACATGGAAAAGAGTTTTCCGTGGGGAAAAAAAAATAGTTCCAAAAGTCGCCGATAGGGAAAGATATGGTGCACTTGATGTCGGCGCACCCGAGAATTTGCATAAAAGGTAAGTAAAACATCAAAATACAAATTCTCGACTATCTAGTCGACAGCAGCGCCAGTATATCGGACTATAAAGATTAGGGATGAATACCGAAAAAGTTTTAAGCAGACAAATGAATAACAAAGAAATTTCACCGCAACACCACTTTAAGCAGCAAATTCACTTCTCCCTCCTTCAATGTCACCACAGTCCTGGTGGACGACACACTGCATCCTGAACACTAAGTTTTCAACGGCCGAGCGTATCATGTCGCCAGGAATGTTCATCAAAGTCCAAGATATGTTGTCCTTTTGGGCCGCCAAGTTCGAGACTTCACCAAGATACACCTTAGAATTTAAATAACCCCACAGAGAAATGTCACATGGGTTAGGTCCGGGGAGCGAGGTGGCCATATAAGTGGTAAAAAGCAACTGATAACCCTTTCTTCTGTAAAGCGAAGGAGCAACAGATTCCGCACTATATAGCCCGAAATACTGGCACTGCTGTCGACAAAATAGTCGTGAATTCGTATTTTGATGCTTTACGAGCCTTTTATGCAAATTCTCGGGTGCGCCGACAGCAAGAGCGCCGTATCTTCCCCTATCGGGGACTTTTGGAACTATTTTTTTTTTTTTTTCAAGGAAACTCCCATGTCGTCTTTAGTCCCTCTATCAATTTTGGTGGAATTCCGGTTGATAGATCGCGCTACAGATAGCTCTGAGTTGTGTCAGTTTTAAAAAAATCCCCCCCACCTCAAGCACAAATTGAATTGACAGTTAGGGCCTTCCTCAGCGCATTAACTGTCGGACGGTCCTTAAAATATGAAATGTTATGATTTTTTAAAATTGAATAATAATAAAATTGATGTTTGACTAGTATTCAAAAGTTATACAATGAGAAAAATAAATATAATATAAATACAATAAGAAAAAAATATATAGCATCGAATTTCTGTCATGGTTCATATCATTGTTAAAAACTATGTTAAGGCTAAAGACATAATCGGAATCTTCAATTTCACAGTTTGAAAAAGCGGAAAAAAAAAACAAATTTCTTCAATTTTCCGATTTTAACTGAACTTCTATTAACGTTTTAATTTATTTCAAATTAAGTTGGGGAGCACGTGCAGTTGGTGGGGGGCACAAAAATTATTCTTCGTCATCACTACTTATTATGTTAGTATAATCCACTGGTTCAGAATTTGCGACAGAAGATATGTTGAAAGTTTTTTTAAACAAAGTTATCCAAGGTAGTTTGAACGGTTTGAGTCTTCTTTTCCTTGTATATTGCCTGGTAGCAAGCCATATTTTCCTGAATATGACGATTTACACTTGTTAATATTTATTCATTTGGATCTATTACTTCTAATTGTTGTAGTCCTTTATTAATATAACTAGCTGAAAACCCGCACTTCGCTACGAAGTACATTCAAATTAAATACAACGGTCAATGTATGCAATTAATGCCAAAAAAAATAAATATATATATATTTATAATAAATACGACGATCAATATATACAACTGATGTAGGAAAAAAAATATATTTATAAAAAAATCGTAAGGGATATTTTTATAGACAAAATAATGTCCAATCGTCTGCCGCATTAACAAGAAAAAAAATAATTTTTTGTCTATTTAGTTGTTATGCACGTGACGATAAATTTATTTAAAGTACCAGAAAAAGAAATCACGTGATCGGCATTTAATAAATTAAATTCTAAAATTTAATCTTTAAAAATTCACCAAAAATCAGAAAATGGAGGTAAAGATTCAAAAGAGATTTCATTTTAAAGGAATTTTTATGATCTTTCTTCTGATATAAATTTTGTAACCCTCGGATTATTATTTTAAATGTAAACTTAAAAAAAGTTACAAAAACAGCTTAAAAATGTAATTGCAAAAAATCTAAGAAGAATTTTTCAAAAATATTTCTTAGTGCACCCCTACTGTATAAGAAGAATCGCCCTCCAAAATTTCAGCCCTTTAGGTCCAACGGTTTGGTCTGTGTGTTGTCTATCAGTCAGTCAATCAGTCAGTCAGTTACGGAACTGTTTTATATATATAGATACTGCCCATTCGAGTGACATTATTTTTGATTTTTTTTGTTTAGAAATTTCGGTCGCAATTCGAGGAATACCTGTATAATAAAATCCGTAAAATCAATAGTAAAGTATACTTGCAATCAGAGTGCAAATATATTACCATTAATTTAACGGTTTTACCTAAAAGAGTAGCGATGCCTAAAATCTTTAAATCTCAACGTGTATTCACATAAGACAGGTAAAAATACTTGTTCGTACTTAGTTTGAAGTTGGGTCCGGAGCATACGGTTCTAAAAGTTAATTAAGGGGATGGTAGACTTTCAAATTACCAAAAATCGAGCAAAAATGGGAATTTTTTGGGGGGATGTATTAATATTTTAAAAACATGTAAATATTGGAATGAAATGCATTTAAAATATGTAGTGAAAAGTAAAATGAAAACTTGGTGACTTTACAAAAGTTAGTATTAAAGGTAGGTGAAAAAACATGTTTTAAATGTATTTTTCTCAAAATGAGTAATTTCCAGATTTGCAAGTCTTTAAAATGCTCCTCGCGTCATAATTTTTGAGGAAAGTTTATGAAATTTATAATAAAGACTCCTGTAATACATGAAAATAAAGTTATGTATCCATTTTAGGATTCGAGGTCATTAAGGTTATCAAAATTTAACTTAAGTGTACAAAAGTACAAAAATTTCAAGAAAATTCAGAGTACAAGCATAAAAATATTGCCTAAAAATTAACTATTCAACGAAAGTACAAAAAAATGCATAACTCTGTTCAGAAGGTATTTTTAAGCAATATAAATGCTAAATTTAGGGGAAAAGTTTAAAATTGAGTCGCAAGGAGCATTTTAAATAAGGGTAATTTAATTTCAATTATTTAATTATAAAATATTTTTTTAAATATCTATGAAATTTTATAAGGTGTTTAATATTGTTAGACTTTAATGAATATATAAGCAAAGTTTCATATCTCTGTGGCAAAAATTTCAAAAATCGCTGTGAAAGGTCCACCATCCCCTTAAAATCAAAGTAGTTTAGCGAAATAGAGTGGTGCAGTCTCGAAGGAGGTAATTAGGTTTGCATCTGCAAGACCTTAAGAACTCGCTGAAAATTTTGGGAGTTAAAATGAACCTAAAGAGTTACAACATCAAATAAGATTAGAAACTCTGCCTTCTTTACAGTAAACTATCTATCCCCTAGAAATAGGTTCTTTTTGCACCTCTGTTAGGATCTGCACTAACAGAGGTGCACAGCAGTACAAGGCCGTATTTGAAGGATGCTCTCCCGATTTACAACAAAACAAGTAATATATAAAAAAAAAATTTAAGTCAATTCCTACTTAGGTCAACAAAGAAAAATTTGAGTGTGAACTAATAGTAGGAATTGAAAAAAAGGATTGCCTGCCAGAACCTTGCCTACTGTGCGAGATTAGGAGGGGGGAAAGAGAGAGAAAAAGTTTGTCAGGTTGGGGATTCGATCTCGCAACCTACATGACGGGAGAAGCCCGCGATACCGCAGTGCTACCGTTTACCCAGTAACAAGAGGGAAATTACTATTCAAGAGCAAGAGACACTCTAGGTCTAAAACTAAAATTTATTAATTAGATTTAATGAATTAATATTTGAAAAAACTGTATTAACATCAAGTGTCATCCACTACAAGTTTAAAAAAATGTATTTGAACTTGAGTGGATAAATAAAAAGTACTTTTATTAACGATTGAAAATTTGAACAAGATATATATAGAGAGAGTGTGAACTAATAGTAGGAATTCAAAAAAGTGAAAAATGACGGTTATTTTTCACAGTGTAAGAAAACAGCAACAGACATCGTAAATCGAACCCTTGCGCCACTGGCATGCGTCGGTACATAATGCATTCTAACTGAGCATTGCCAGTCCCCTCGAAATACACATTTCTACATATGTATCCCTCTCCCTAAGCATAAATAAATCACCAGCGACTATATATATTTCGTTGGCTTTTGCCTTTTGTTTGAACGGAGCAATCGTCTGGTAATTTACAAGGCGAGTTGCTTTTTCCGGAGGATCATAAATCCGCCAATAATTGGCGATAGTTCTGCAGGAAAAAAATGCCTCCCGAAGCCAATTCTGGCGGTGGAAGCGCAGTTTTTCCTAATCTTTAGTTGCTGAGATATTTCAGAGGAGATAGGGTGACAACAAAAAGACTTTATCCGTCCTCCGTTTACAAGGATTGCATTAGAACACGGTCAAATTTTACTTTTTCAAGCCCTAAAATACCTTTGCGATCGACCAGAAGCAAACATATGTTTGCCCTGTAAGCAGATTGCATTTTGAATTTAAATTTTAACACCAGAAAAGTTTACCCAGTTATTTTTACTGGTTTTACTATAATTTCTTTATAAAACTATTACTTGATATTTACGCAGTGGCACTATACTGCTGTTTTTTCAAGCCCTGAAAAACATTTGCGATCGACCAGAAACAAATATATGTTTGACCTGTAAGTAGATTACATGTTGAATTTAAATTTTAACATCAAAACAGTTTAACTAGTTATTCTTACTGGTTTCACTATAATTTCATTATGAATCTATTACTTGATATTTACGCAGTGTCAATATACGGCTGCTTTTTAAAGCCCTTAAGACCAAAAGTAAATGTATGTTTGCCCTGTAAACTGATTACATGTAAAATTTAAACTGTTAACAATAGAACTAAGAAACCAATCATTTTCCCTGATTATACATTTGTTTCGTTGTGAATTCATAATCTGGCATTAACGCAAGGCCAACCCGCTGCTACATTTTCAAGCCCTGAAGAGTCTTTGCGATCGACCAAAAATAAATTCGTTTATGTTTCCCTCGGTAGCCAGATAATACGTTAAGTTTAAACTTAAATGCAAGCATTAGCGAACCAGTCATTTGGGCTACTTTCTCGGTAATTTTGTTATGGATTCAGATTGTAATATTTACGCAGGAGTGGTCTACTACTATTTTTCATGTGGTCGATCGGTATGGTTTTTCACGACAAGTAAATACATTTATATATCCTCGGTAGCAATATAAGCTAAAATTAAACTTAAATACAATCAATAGCAAAACAATTAAATTCAGTTATTACTTTTTTTTTCTTGAAAATAAAAGTTTTACCATACATGAAAGACTTTCAGTCGACAGATCACAAGCAAGAATTTTGAAAATGAATCTCACAATCGCCTAAACTTAACCTTTAGCTTACGGGCCCCATATTTTTTATTCCTCTTTTAGAACGAGAAATTTAATACCCCGTTTGTAAGAACTGCCATTATGGGGGTTATATATATATATATATATATATATATATATATATATATATATTCATATTCATTCTTGGGCCCGTATTCTTGGGATACATGCTATCCCACCCCGTAAGGAAAAGGTTAATAACGAAAAACTTAGAAATTTAATCAAATTGGCTTTATTCTTTTACTAGTCGGGATTTGCCCGGGTACACTCAGGCCGTCCACCCAGATCAAATCACTTGACAGTCGAATTTGAAATTTTTTTCACTTTTAATGCCCAAAAATCAGTACATCTTCAAACGATCTATTTATGATTAAAAAATTTGAATTAAAAGTATGAAAAATGGAAAAAGAATTTAAAATTAGACACACGATGAAACATTTCTTTTCAGTGATTCTTTTTTAGTGAGAATTATTGCTGTGAAAGAATCACGCTTTGTTTACATCGTAAAAGATGGACGATCTCACAGGAGACGCCTCATTAGAATCCAAATAATTCTAAAACTATTGAAGTAACAGATTAAGTGTATACAGAAAAAATTATCAGATTTTAAAACTCTTTCCAAATATGTAACATTTATGTACATGTAGCCCTCCTACAGCACGGCATCTTACAATATGTTTTCGCTCCAACACTATAGGATAAATTGCGGGAACCCTCATACAGAGGCTGTTCGCACATTTTTTAGATGATTTTGGTAAGCGGTAATAAAAAAGCCTTTGCTGCTAAAGAAATAATTGCAATTGTACTATGTTTTTAAAAGTCAAAATTATCGTCTGCGGCTTGAAAGTTTTGTTTTTATTCAAAATGGCGTTTTTAACAAAGCAGTGGTTCGAAGGCTACATTTATGCTCTTTCCGAAGAGAAATATGCATACTCCGTTATCCAAAAACGATGTGAGAGTCATGGTTTTGTGATATCTAAAGCGTCGATAGGTAATATCGTCAACAAGAAAGGAAAAAAAACGTCAAATTGGAGCCTCAAGTGGGACAAAAATTCCAAACAAGTATCCAAGGAATAAACGGACATCTTCGACTATTGCAAAGGTACGTTGTTTAATGTTAAAAGAAAATCCCCCTAGTCAAAGGACAGTTGCAAAATCATTAAAATGCCCGGTGTCCACTGTAAACAAAATGATAAACGTTGATTTAAATCTTAAGAAAGCGAAAAAAGCGCAATGTGCATCGTCTTCTTCCAAATCATATCGCTGAACGCAGGACACGCTGCAGAATTCTATATGAGAAACACTTATCCAAAGAAAAATGGAAAACAATTGTCACAATAGATGAATCATGGGTGTATTTAAATGATTGCAACAAAAAAAGAGCCATTTATTATCATAAAAGGGGAGAAAAAAATTTAAGTACATGGTTCAAAGAATCGAAAGAAAGTTTTTCTAAGGGATTCATGATTGTTGCTGGTTTTTCTTATAATGGCAAGTTAAAAATAAAGAGAGTGGAAAATATGTCAAGATTAACTCCAAATACTATTAGGAACATATTTTATCGCCAATTTTTCGGAATGAAATACCATCGCTTTACCCACAGTGCCATCAATCTGTGAGACTCCATCAGGACAAAGCTAGCAGTCACACATCAAAATCCACTGTAAATTTCCTAAAAGAAATGGAACAAGAAACTGGTATCAAGGCCATACCCTTTACTGATATCCCTACTAAATTTCCCGATGTATCACCTATGGATTTTTGTGCTTTCGGACTTTTAAAATCTGCATTATCCAAACGTCGTCCCAAAACCCTTACAGGACTCTGGAAAGCTGTTTAGGAGGAATGGGATAGAATACCTCTTCTGACACTTCAAAAGGCATTATTATTCTGGAAATTGCGGTGTCGAAAGATAGTTCAGAATAAGGGATGTCAAATAGAACATTTAAAACACTAGAATTTTATGTAATTTAGTTTTGTGAATACAATATACATCGTCTAAAAAATGTGTGAACAGCCTCTCTATAACACTGCAACCTGTAACACGATTTCGCTCTAACACGATTAAAAAATTGCGAAAACCTTTGTACAACACTGTACTTCTACAGCACTAGATATCCTGATTTTTGTTTAACACATTTAAAAAATCTAAATTACCTTAAAATTATGACGGGGAGGAACAATAAACTATAGTGGCTTTACGTGAAAATGTATAAACAAATTATAATGTATTCATTTATAACTCTACAAAATTTTAAGAAGACCTAAGCTTAGCTGAAAATTATGAATAATTTTTCTTGAATGCAGACCCTTCCGCTGAAAGAAGCCGAAAATTCAAAAGGGAGCCGCAAAATTGTTTGTCTCCATACCGTGAAATCTACAATGACCTTGTAAGAACCAGCAAACAAACCAAAATTACAGATTTTTTAAAGAGGATAGAAGGTGCAAAAATCTAAATGAAGAAAAAAGTTCAGAAAGGGAAAGTGACAGCGTTCAACCGAAGACACGTTTTCGTTTGATTGCACTGAGCAGTGATGGGGAAGAAATTTATTAAATTAATGTCGCATTAAATGAAAATAATATTTTTTGTTTCTTTTCGTTTTGTGTTATACATACATTTATAGTTTTAATCAAAATTAACTTGCTTATATGGAATTTAAAAAAAATTTTATTTAATAAATTTTCGGAACATAACCCCCCTTTTTTGTACTGTCTCTGGGTCTCAAATAACACGGTTTCACACAACACGACACTTTCTAGGAACCTATCTACCGTGTTATAGGAAGGTCACCTTTACTTTAATGAAGAAAAAAAATACCTCGATTTCGACATCTTCAGACATGGTCGAATTTCATAACGGATGCCATATCAGAAACGGTCCACCCGGAATTGTTCCTCGACCGACCGACAAAGTTTTTCTTTTATTTATATAGATTGATATTACAGGATTATAATTACGAATAGAGTGCCGCTCTGGGCCTTATCACTGGATTGGATTGAAGACACGCAGAGCTTTGGAATGATAGAAATGACATGAAAATTATTCACGCTAAGGCCGTCTGCACACGGGGCAACTCAAAAGAAACTGATAACTGACTCGAATCACAAACCAGTCCGTGTTGAGTCGTAACCGATGTAATTGAATGGAGCCACGCACACGGCGCAACTGGTGTAGTGTGCAGACGGCCTAAGGGGTGTAGTGTAGCAAATCTCTTCGTGGTGCACCTGGTTCATGCTATATCTGCTACAGCTTTGCCGCTCTCCAAGTACTTTGAATTAGACTTATTGGAGATCCCGCGGTCTAATAGCCTGGAGGCTAAATGACTGGCATTTGTAAAACAAAATTTATTATTCACGCTAATACATACTAATATTTCTTGATAAACTTTCTATTTATCCAAGTTTGTTCTGAAGCCTAAAATATCAGTATTATTCAGTCAAATAATGTGTTTCCATTATTTTATTTTGGTTTTAAAAATGTTCATTAACCCTTCAGCGGGAGCGCCAATTTTTGGCACACCAGCAGGCGCGCGTGGCACTAAGTGCAACGTCTCTTTCAACCTTGATTATTCCTTTTGTAATAAACTTTTTTTTTCAAATTGAAAAAGATAATTCTGCGTTTTATGACAACATATAAAATGTTGATAATATTGAGAAATATTTATAATTAAAGGCCAAAGAATGCAAATACAATCGCCTTATTTCAAAACAGTCCGGTTTATTGGATCTAAGGACAACTTGCGAATGGATTCCTATTACAGTCGAACCTCCATATATCGAACTTCCATATATCGAAATTTTCTATATATCGAACTCTTAGCAAATCTCCATGTTCATTACATAGAAAAATTGCTTCTATATATCGAAAAAATCTCTATATATCGAAATTTTTTTCAAGACAAATTGGGAGATTTTATTCCACTTTAGAATAAAATCTCCCAATTTTTGGCATTTGAAACAATACGTCGTGGACTTTAATTCGCGGATAATGTCTCTGATGAAGTTTTTAGTGGACTGAATAAATGCGAACATTTCTTTGAACTTTCCGCAAAACTAACTGTTCAGCAAGATATTCGTAGTTTTTTTTAAAGAATGTAACTATGATCATTGTAACCACTGTCTGCATTATTGTTTTTTTTTATATGTAGTAATCAATAAATCTTTCATATTAATTCATTTTTTAGTTATTAACTTTCATTTAATGGTATTCGTATATAAATTAGAAATGGAGTTTCGTATACGAAAATTAGCTTTAATTTTTTCTTTTTAGGAGAATTATGATAAGACTAAGCTCAATTCTATATATCGAAATTTCTATATATCGAATTTTTTTCGCGCATTTTGCTACTTCGATATATGGAGGTTCGACTGTATGTCCAAAAACCTAAAAAATAATGAGATTGTCCATCTTCGTGATATGCGGGATACCGTGTAAAAGCTGCACATTTGATAGACTACATCAACTCCTGCTTTTGTCGTATTCTAATCCAGTAAAATCGTTAGTTTAACACGGTTAAATCACAACTAACAATGTATGGAAAAGAAAAAAGGGTCGGAAAATCAGACCTGTATTAGAAAGGTCGTGGCTATAAACAGAAGGTGCTTAGAACATTCAAACTTTACATGTAAAAACAAACCATTGAAAATTACGAAAATGTTGCACTTTGTACACGGGCGCGCTCGCTGAAGTGTTAAACCTGCACATACATTCAGGGAATTTTTATTTGAATCCTGATATTAATACGACTTGCAGGAAACTTGCGGAAAAAGCAAACAGGAAAACGCGATTTATCATATTCCACAATGTAATTAAAGGGGTGGCGTCATTTTTCGAATAGCATATGTGGATTGTTGATAGTAATAATCTCGCCAAATGCTCCTCGGCCTGTCGATAAACCATTAATTAATTCGAAAGATGTCACCGCCCTTTTAATTACATTGTGGAATAGATGGAGCTGCATTTTTCGGTTTCCTAATATTAATAATTTGATTGCGGTACTAACAGTTTATTTTTTCACCGAAATGCGATGTAATACTTAATTTCGTGATTGCAAGGTGCAAAAATGCACAACCAAAACGGAAGATTACGGATAAATTAGTGATGGACGGAGCTTAAAAACTTTAATTGATAATATGAGTGGCATCGAGCGAGAGACCTCTTGACATCGATATACACTGCTGGCCACCCAAATTGCAACACCAAGAAAGAAAAGAGATATCACAACAAAATTTATTTTGTAGATAACATGTTGACCAAGTATCAAATGATTAAATTTATAGACTTCTGTGAAATGTGGTTCCTGCCAAAATCCGTAGCCAGAGTAGCCGCCATTGTTGGAGATCACCGCTGCCACACGCCTCGGCATTGATTCAAAGAGACTTTGGATGAGTTTAAGGAAATTTTTCAAAAATTTGAAACAAATTAACACTCACACATAACTTGCCCTCTATAACGATTCTGCCCTTAATTTTTTTCTATCCCATTTGAATAGAAAAAAATTGTCCTGTCAGAGCTTCTAAAAATACAGGGTGGTCCAAAATTATTGAGCGCATTTCATGTTTAAAAAAAAAAAGAACAAAATGAGGTACGTACATGTTTATTTTCTTTGAAAAACAATTTAAAATAGTTTTAAACAACAAAATTTTAAACATTAAATAACTTCCACATAAGCCGGTAGATGGCGCAACAACATCTCGCAAGAAAAATTTAGTAATTGCGTTAATCTGCAAATGGCTACCGTACAGGAAAAAGGAAAGTGCGTTTTGTGGTTCCATGAGAGCAAATCCGTTGTAATTCATTTTATTGCTCTTTTTTTTCAAATTTGGACCACCCTGGGGTGTTCCAAAATTATTGAGCGCATTTCATATTTGAAAAAAAAAAATTAACAAAATGACTTACAACGAATTTGCTTTCATGGAACCACAAAACACACCCTGATTTTCCTGTACGGTGCCATTTGCAGACTGACGCAATTAGTAAATTTTTCTTGCGAAATGGTGTCCCGCCATCTAACGGCTTATGTGGAAGTTATTAAACGTTTAAAATTTTGTTGTGTAAAACTATTTTAAATCGTCTTTCTAAGAAAACAATAAACATGTACTTACCTCATTTTATTCTTTTCAAACATGAAATGCGCTCAATAGTTTTAGACCCCCCTGTAGATTTAATCCTCTAAACCAGGCCTGCAAAATCGGCTTGGCGCAGTTTCCCGTCGCCAAATCAGCGTGTGGCCCCAGCGTGCGGCGTTTTATCACCATTTACTTTAATCTTCAACTCGCCGTTTCAAAAACAAGTCGCTAATGATCTTCAAATTGAAAATGAGCGAGTACGCTCCCTAACATTAACAACAACGATAGGTATAACGCAAAAGTAAACTTAACAGCAAACATAAAGGCTACGAAATCGTAAAAATGAACGAGATTTTTTATCTTGCGTTCCCTTTACTAGCTATAAAGGCCTGTACAGCACACCGAGAAAGCGTATGTCTGAAACATGCATGTATGACACAAGGTGTGTTGAAAAACCAGTTATTTCCGCGCCGAGTGTTCATATCAATCAGACTTGCAACATGATAGCGCCTTTTGGTCGCGTGTTAAGTTACGTCGCAGGCATACCGGATTCAAATACCCGAAATTTATGATTTCAATGTGCGTTCTGTGGCAGTCATTCAACGCAGCTTTTGTGAGACATGCGTGTTTCAGACAAGGGCTTTCTCAGTGTGCGGCAGGCCTAAAATTGCTTCCATCCTGCGACTCCGTGCGACTGAAAACATTAATTTTGAAGCAGAACAGTTTTTTTTCATTCTCGAAACGTCAGGAAATGGAAGGGATACAGGAGTTTTTAGAATTTGAACAAAAAATTTGAAAAAAAATTTTGTTCCTAATTTTATAAAATTGTTCAATTCACGATCATTTTGAAACTATGAAGCCAATGCTTTTTAAAATCACTGCTGACTTCGCGGAATAGTTCTTCGGTTCTCCCGGACCACTTGTGGTACGGAAAGCACCGGTTAAGAACCAGTGATTTAGACCCCAAAATACGCATTCTCTTAAGGCTGCTGTGTACTAACCCTATTAAATTATCTCACCTTAGTGTTAACCTATGGAGAAAATGTGTCTACTATTGACAGCTGCATAAATGCTGATAATCCAATAAAAATGGTATTTGCAGATAGTTTGAACTTTTTTGCACCTTGCAGCAGGATTCTTATTATAAATTTCGTCCACCAAAGGAACTGAGGAGTGTTTAAATCACACTACACTAGATTTTTTCCCCTAATAATTTAAATTTTAAAATATATATATATTTTTAAACGAAAAATGACTCAAGGTGTAAAATTTCTTTCTCTATTACGGAGTACAGTTTTTTTAAAACAATTTTCGGGTAGTCTCTTCTGACGAAACAACCGCGGGATATTAACGTAGGATTACTTATCGTTGTTTACATCTTTTGTATGTATATCTGTATGTATATGTTATGTATAGATGTATCTATATATATATGCACGTATGCATATATATGTATGTCAAAATTTTGATGCATTTTGGTACTTTTCTGTTTAATTGTTTACTTCTTGTCCAAGCGATACAGACTGGGTTTGGCGCGCTGCCAAAATTATAACTCGCCAGGACGGATGGACGGACGATTTTAGCGTCTGAAATTTTGTTTTCCGGAGGAACGCAATCCTACGTTAAAGGCCGTCTGCACACGGAGCAACTCAAAAGAAACTGATAACTGACTCGAATCACAAACCAGTCCGTGTTGAGTCGTAACCTATGTAATTGAATGGAGCCACGCACACGGCGCAACTGGTTACAAACCCGTCGGACGGGTTTGTAACCAAAATGAAAGCCAAAATGAAAGCCAAAATGGGCCAAAATGAAAGACTGGTTACAAACCCGTCGGACGGGTTTGTAACCAGTTGCGCCGTGTGCGTGGCTCCATTCAATTACATAGGTTACGACTCAACACGGACTGGTTTGTGATTCGAGTCAGTTATCAGTTTCTTTTGAGTTGCCCCGTGTGCAGACGGCCAAAATCTTTCAATCCAAGTCGGCAATCCTTGGACACATTTTCTCCATAGGTTAACACTGAGACAAGCGAATCCAATAGAGTTAGTACACAACAGCCGTAATTCATACAGACACTTTAGTTTCGTTTACAAACTAAAAGGTGAAAAAGTTCCAAGTTTCTGAGACGCATTACGCGTTATTTCGCATTGCGAGAAGAAACGCCGAAAATTGAACCCCAGCCGAAACTTTGTGTTCAGTTCCCGACCAAACAGTGTAACATTGTATAAAAAGTCAAAGAAGAAAGAAGGCCCAAAATCCAACGATGCTCAAAGGGAGAAAAAGACAGTAAATTAACGTAACCATCAAAGAACGACTGTGCCGGAAACAGAAACTGGCTCTTCAATCGCTATTTTTAAAGCTCACGGGGAGTCGGGACGACTAAGTTAAGAGACTCATTCTTTCCCATTTACTCGGTAAAACGGAAAGATTCCTCCGAGATACTGTTTAATTCAGTCTAGAGAAGGAAAGAATAGCTGAAACTGAAACCGGGAAATCTTTAAAAATTGTTGTGTCTACATACTTGTGACTCATGAGTCATTTCTTAGTCTTGAATAAACTCAGTAAGTTCCGTTTTCTCCGAGTGATTTTCAACAGATAATTGTCTAATAAACACATCTACTCCACGTATATATAAAAAAAAAAGCTAAATTCTGCAACTTTTTAGGGTTGTTATGGTTTCAATTATAGGTGCTTTAGAAACTTCTCAATTTTAACCCTATAGTTTATTATATGCACCATGTATTCACAGACACGTGATAGTTTTTTTAACGTAGGATTACGTACCTCCATAACGGTCCTCCGTAAAAGAAAATTTCAGACGCTAAAACCGTCCGTCCGTACCTCGCGAGTTATAATTTTGGCAGCGCGTCAAACCCAGTCTGTATCGCTTGGACAAGCAGTAAACAGTTAAACAGAAAAGTACCGAAATCTGTCAAAATGTTGACATACATCTTACTATTAACAGCTAAAGGTAAACAAACTTATGTTAGTGAGCAGACACGGGGACGGGCTAATCTCGCGAACTGGTATCGATGGACGCGGACGGACGAGACGAGTGCACTGATACCATCCTCAACTTTCAAAACTTTAAACTTTTTAAATTATTAAATTAAAGCCGCCGAACTCAAAAGAAGCGGACAACAGAAACAGCTGTCATTCCGGGTGGGCCAGCTCCTTTCTGTTTCGCAAATTTCCACTATTTTCATGCATGCAAAATTAAACTTTTCCGTCCACCTATCGACAATTTTTTTATTTCCATGTGTTCTACAACGTTTATATGTCAGTCAGTCAGTCAGTTACGGAACTATTTTTTATATATAGATATATACATTCGTACATATATATATAGATACATATATACATAACACATACATACATACAAAATAGGTAAGCAACGATAAGTAATCCTACGTTAATAACCCGCGGTAGTTTCGTTAGAAGAGACTACCTGAATTTTTTTCTCTTTATATCAGGTTGATCACGTGGTGAATCACATTTTAAGGTGGTATGTTCGTCGACATCGCAGGGTTAAACTATGGGGAATTAAAGGCCTGTTCACACAGCAGTCCGTTAGCATAAGCGTGAAGGTCAACGGAGTGTTCACGAATGATGTAGTAGAGCTCAGCTATATGATTGGTTATAATTTATCGCTTGTGCTATCGGACTGCTATGTGATCAGGCCCTAACTCCCCTCTAAATATTTTTCCTAATCACGAATTAGAAAATGGTCTATTTCTGAATCCAGTTTATTTCATTTGAAAATATATACTCAAAAGCAGTGCGCGTGTTTTCCAGAATTCTTTTATTCTAAATTAATCTTTTGAAAATGATATCTCTATTCAACATCAATAGACGCCAATAACTATGCCGTGTAAAAAAATTAATAACTGAAAAATTTAAAAACCACGTGCTCGTTACTTAAACGTCTACCACCATGAGTCAAAAATAAGGAATTAAAAAATACACAATTGTTAGTCATTAAATAAATTACGGAGAGGATATTCCCCCATATCTTACCATTGGAATTGTATATATGCTTCGTTTACTGATGCGCTGCCTTGACGTCAAGTACTCTATTAGTTTTAACTGTACAACTAATCTACTTTAGGCTGAAGTGTACTAACCCTATTGTATTTGCTCACCTCATTGTAACCTATGGAAACAATGTGTCCAAGGATTGCCAACTTGGATTGAAAGATATATTTTTTTAAATTGTACTCCGTAATAGAGAAAAATTTTACACCTTGGAGCATTTTTCGTTTAATAATTATGCAAATATTTTAAATTTTATATTATTCAATTATATATATAGTAGCCCTTGTCTCTGTATAACACTTCCGGGCTGTACTCATCTTTCAGTTGAATCCCTCAGTAAACAAAATGCCGGTTAGGCTTAATTTCAATTTCAGATGCGGATCAGAATTTTTTCTTACCTAAAAACTAATATCTTCTCCATCAAATCACGTTTGTTCAGCCTATTTTTCTATAAAACATTCAGAACTAAAAAAAATTGGATGCTTTTAGCTGTATATTTAAAAGTTTTTAAAAATCTGTTTACTTTTGCGATGAATTCTGAAAGTAAACAAACTTGAATGTGAATGAATCAAGTAGCTCAAATATTCATATTGCGTAGTGAACTGTAAAAAACTGGATGGCAGTCTACTACTCCAATCGCATGAAAAACTAAATAAATAAAAAATAATGAAAGTGTTTGCTTTTACAAGGTGTGGATTAAATGCAATATTGTTAGATAATTCATGATATTTTTTAACTGTCATATACTTTTTTCCATTATGACGTCATTATTAGTATTATGACGTCAAAATGACGGTTTACCTTCTAGTTTTATATTATTCCAAGAAAAAATCTGGTCTAGTGTGTTTTAAATGCTCCTAAATTCCTTTGGTGGACGAAATTGATAAAATGAATCCTGTTGCAAGGTGCAGAAAAGTTGAGGCTATCTAAAAATACCATTTTTATTGGATTATCAGCATTTATGTTGCTGTCAATAGTAGACACATTTTCTCCATAACGTTGAGTTGAGTGAATCCAATAGAGTTAGTATACAGCAGCCTTAACTGTAATGATAACAAACGTTCTGTGTTTTGCTCTTTTTCAGTGATATTTGCAGATGGGGATGAAGCGCAAAAGTTCTCTTTAAAAGCTCATAAGCGATAAAAAGATTTTAGCGCCCGTAGTAAAAATTATTTGTATAATTTTCCATTAAATCTCACGCTATGCATTTTCCCTATAAATCAGGATTGTATTTTATATTCTGTATTGCCATATCATCAACCGTCGATCTGTTTATTATGAAAAAAACCTTTTTTCCTAACTACTTTGTGTGGTTATACGTGCGAGTTAAAGCAAGTGATTGCTTGCCAAAATGAAAGACGTGAAACATTCTGAGTTTTAACTTAGGAAAAAAAAATACCGCAGACACTTTCGACAGACAACTTGCTAATGAAAATAGTCTAGAAGTACGGGATTCTGAAATATTTTTTGCCAAAGTGGATGGAAAAATATACCAGTGGCTGATGAAAGGAAATATATCTCTCCAGTTAATGGACCCATTGCGTTTTTTTTAGAGGCATGACGTCACTCATCGTCTAGTGGTGTATGGCTAAGGGAAATGAACATCTGAACCAATATCTAGTCAAAACTTTCCAAAGCGACCATTTTAAAACTCTCTAACGTCTCCTACAACAATGGGTCCATTAAAACACACAAACGAGAAAAAAAGGCATAGAGTGAGCCAGTCATTCCTTACCCTGGCCGCTAGCGACGAATTGGGCTTCTCCAGCAGGTCCCACAGGAACTTCTGGTACTGCGCGCATCTGTGGTACCCGAAATCCTCCTCGTCCCTCTGCCTTAGCGACTCCGCCTCTTTCCGCATCTCCTCGTGCACGTGCTCCTTCTTCTGGTGGTACTTGTGTTGGCAGCACGACTCCAGGTACAGTTCGTCTATGCCCCAGTACTCGAGGTCGTCGCTGAAGGCGAGAACGCACATCTCCTCCACCAGGTGGAGCTTGCCGGTCCGGTAGAAGTTCAGTACGGCACTGAAGGAGCGCGGGTGGCGATCGAAGAAGTATTCATTGTCGACAAGGCTGGAAAAGAGAAAGGAAAGGAGAGGTGAGACGCAGCCACTGCAATGAACTAGCAGACGAGAGGTAAATGGGCTCGTTGTGGAACAATGGAATGACAGTTGAGAAATTCGAGCAACTACTTGGATGATTTTTAAAAAAAAAGGCGGCTGGGAACTACTGCTCGACAAATTGGCGAGAAACAGAGCCGGATGTGTAACTGGGGTAAAGAGCGGTATATGGATAGATCTGCAGGCAGTGATATATGTAGCAGAATGGAATAACACGTTAAATCATGTTTCGCGTTAAAAGGTAAGAAAGTTAAACGATTAAATGTGGATAACTAAGCAAGTTGGCAATCGAGTAGGGATATCTAAGTAGGTGGCTAATGGAATGAAAAGAACTATGAAGGTTGGAATTGATTATGGATAGCTATTCAGGTTGGAAATCGAGCACAGACATCTAAGTAGGTAGCTAATGGGATGAGAAGAACTATGAAAGATGGAATTGATTATGGGTAGCTATCTAGGTTGGGAATTGAATTTGAATAGCTGTGCAGGTTAGAAATGAAACACTGGTACCTAAGCAGGTATTAGTAGTAATTAGGTTGGCTAAGCAGGTTTTAGCAGAAATATTGATAGCCAAGCAGGTTGACGATGTAATGTGAAAAGATAAACAGGTTAGTTATAGATTACGAATAGCAATGCGGGTTTCGAATTGAATGCGGATAACTAAGCAGGATGGAAATGGAAAAAGACATCTAGACAGGTATGAAAATGGATTGCTAATAGGTAAGCAAATTGGCAAGGTAATGCAAATAGCAAATCAAGTGGGAAATTTAATGTGGATAGCTAAGATGGTCGGCAATGGAATGTAGATAGCTAGGCATGTCAGCAGTAACGTGGATAGCTAAGCTGGTCGACAATAGAATGTAGATAGCTAGGCAGGTCGACAGTAACATGTGGATAAGATGGGTCGGCAATGGCTTGCAGACAGGGGAGCAGGGTGACTATGGAATACGGATAACCAAGAAGCGTAGGTGGCTAGTTTGCAACTGATACACCAAAGCAGGCAAGCACAGGAAAACAAAAAAAAATTTAAAATTTAATTGAATTTAAAAAGGAATTAATCATGGAATATGAATAAATTAAAGTCAAAACTTTCATGGTGATGAAATATATAAATTAATATTACCTGAAACTGGGTGAGTGGTAAAGAATGATAAAAATCAAGTAGGTAAAAAAGAATCTTAAAACAAACATGCATTGGAGACCATTGTATTTGAAGACGAAAATTCAGAGATAAGTGAGAACGCGAGGGAGAGATCAACAAAAACTAATTAAAAAGACGATGTTTGTGAAATAAACTCACCTATCAAGGGTTAAGTTTTGAAATTGTGAATTTTATTTTGACTTTTTAAGATAAAAAAGGCACACTTAAAAGTCGACAGGATATGCATTTTCAATATTTTAGAACGTGGTCTTTACAGGAAAGTTTTAAAACAATATTTTTGTTAAACAACGAGAAAAAACGGATTCTATCTCAAATGCCGATGAAACTTTACTTTTCCTTCAGGGCTGCGGAAAACACTTTAAGGCTCGGTGCGTCGTCCATGTGAGTCGGTTAGTTCAACTCTATGTACTGCTTGATCGCAACGACACCGGATCGCTCGTGTGCACCGAGCCGAAAGATTATAACTAAACTAAATATAAATTTACCATTTAATCATTATAAATTTACATAGCACGTGGTTGGAACTTATCCCCTCTAACTGAAATACTGCGGAACGTCTTTCTATACACACTCGATATGCAATTCTCAACTTCTGCTCCGAAGAGGATGAGACAGATCAAACAGCCGGTACCACAGAGAAGGAATAAAACCGGCGAATATATCTTCAAATGCTTCCAGGAAAAGCCCGGAACATCCTTAAACCTAGTCCTCGCCTCCTACTTACGACGGATTTTTTTCCCGGAACACGTCGAGAATGGGAATTCCTGCACGGCAAATTTTCGTCACGTGCATGAAGCGACTCGCATACCTCGCGGGACGTGAAGGAATTCTCAACGTCTCGGAGACATCCATCAATGGACTCCTTCGGCATTCAGAATCACGCCTTAAAATGCTTAGCAAAGAGGGGCGAAGAAACTGGAAGAGAAATTGATTTCATTCATAAGAGGGATTTCGCAGTCTGGGAAGATCCTACGAAAGGGAAAGCACGCCGAATGGAGTCATTTCCATGTTCGCGCCCCTTTATTTTTTTATTTTGAGATACTTGGTGGGTATTATGAAGTTCAATGAGCTTGCGTCAAGTGATATATAAAGTTGTCAGGTCGCTAAGAATGTGCTTGAGGTGGCAATTTCGGCAACAATACACAGCGATTTCAGTGTCGCGGGAGGTTGAACGAACGCTCAAGGCTTAAGCATCTTTTGACCTCGGTGAGCTTAAGGCCGTCTGCACACGGGGCAACTCAAAAGAAACTGATAACTGACTCAAATCACAAACCAGTCAGTGATGAGTCGCAACCTATGTAATTGAATGGAGCCACGCACACGGCGCAACTGGTTACAAACCCGTCCGACGGGTTTGTAACCAGTTGCGGATTTTTTTTCTCGATTTTTTTTTATTGTACCACGTAATGCAGAAAGAATTTTTTTTTGGGGGGGGGGGGGCTCTGGTATCATTTTCTTCTTTAAGGAAAAGCAAACAATATTTTAAAATTTGAATTATTCTTGGGAAAATGCAGTAAACTGTTTTGAATGCTAATAATTTGATTTGGTGGACGAAATTTTTAAAATGAGTAAGATAGAGTATAAAATGTCTTTCTCTATTGCGGACTACAGTTTTAAAAAATCTATAAATCCAAGTCGACTATCTTTGGAAACAATTTCTCCATAACTTAAGGGGACTCATGACCCTTAAGTCGAGGAAATAAGGCATATTTTCATACTTTTTGACTCTTTGTAACTATTTTAATTTACTCCCAAATTTTACGTATATGATAAATTGATATATTTATTTTAATAAACAAATTTCCAACCCTCAAAATAGTTTTAAATAATTTATTTTTAAAATGCTTTAGATATACCTTGTTTTTTAGGTATATTTATTGTATACTGGCTTGCGCATAAGACTATGAAATTAATTTTTCACTTAAATGTACAATTCCTGTTCTATATTTAAAATAAATAATTCAAAATACAATCGAACATAAAACTTTCAACATTAAAATATTTTTTCAATTTTTTAAAAACTGCTCAAAATATACTTAAAATTTCCTTAAAATTTTGCATTAATTTACCCCTGAAAATATAACAAAATGTGCAGTGATTGCAATAACTCTAGTTCAGACGCAATAAAATAACAGGATTATGCAGTGATAAAAATTTCATGGAAATGTGTTTCATAGTTTTTGAGATATCAGTTGCTGAATGATGCAAAATTACATTTTGAGAAAAATGAGTTTAAAATTTTTCTTATCATAAACTTGATCAGTAATTAAATATTTAGAATATCAATATATCCGGAACTAAGCGGAATATTTTCATGCGGTTTGCTTTATTTTGTTTAGAAATGATCAGGCTTTAATATATATTTTTTTTCAAAAAATCGAATTTTTTAAAGATTTGAGAGTAGTGAGTCCCCTTAAGAATGAGCTGAGCGAACCCAACATGACTAATACATAATTAGGGCATACAGCCTTAATGCTGCTGCATACTAACCCTATTGGATTCACCAACCTCAATGTTAACATAGAGAAAATGTGTCCAAGGATTGCCGACGTGGATTGGAAGATTTTTTTAAAAAAATATACTCCGTAAAAGAGAACGAAATTTTACACCATATAGCATTTTTCTCTTTTTTTTAATGCAAATAATGTTTTAAAATTGAAATTATTCCGGGACAAAATCTGGTATGGTGTGTTTCAAACGCTCCTAAATTCATTTGTTGGGAAAAAATTATAAAATGAATCCTATGGCAAGGTGCAGAAAAGTGCGGGTTATCTGGAAATATCATTTTATTGGATTATCAGCATTTATGGAGCTGTCAATAGTAGACGCATTTTCTCCATAGGTTGACATTGAGCTGAACGAATCCAATAGGGTTAGTACACAGCAGGCTTAAGCTATAGAGAATTTTTTTCTAGTGTCTATTGCTACAAAATCATTTAAAGAATATATCGTTAAAATCTATGTATATTATTTCTAGAAGGTGATTTTTTCTGACGATCTATTTCTCTCCCTTCATACTTAACCAAAATCGATAAATGAGGTAGCGTATTAAAGATTCGGTTCCCCACTTTTGACAAATTGTTAATTTAGAATAACACAATGTTATTGTCTCTCTATTCTAAAAAAAAAAGAAACTCCCGCTGCCGCTGTCAAAAGCTTGTCACGCTATCTCCCCCGGAACCGCTGGGGCTATGGGGTCGAGAGCGATACCAATGGATGCAGAAAAATGGGTGGACCAAAGTAAGATATGTCTCATCTTCGTCGGACTTTTTTTTATGTTATGTTTTGTGGGAAAATATTGACTTTTTCATCTTCATATTACGATAACTCGCCAAAAAATGACCGTAGAATTTTGATCTTTTTACAGTCTAAGACTACAGACATTTCTCTTTCAAACTAGATCTCATTTGCTTAAAAATTATTTTATAACAGACTAATATTTTCATCAAAAAATGGAACAGTTTTTCATGAAATATAGTCTTCTTATGTGGACATAATATCGATGCTCCTCGAGATTTTATCTTACAAAGAAAATATTTACATCATCTGGAAGCTAAAAGCTTTCTCATTCATATAAGCCCCATTTCAAGTCTTTCTTAAATTTTCGATTTATAGTTGAATTTTAAAGCTGATAATTCAACAGTGATGAAACGCCCTTCGCATTAAGGGTGGCAACAGTAAATGGATGGAAGCTGTTACATTGCCCTAGAATCACCCCTACGTATTTCGCTATTAGACGTAACAGAGGACAGAGCGTAGAGAGGCTAGGGGCAAAGCCCCTAGTATGATTATAAAATTGACTTTTGACCCTAGAGTTCTTCCCCTGGATGCGTCGATACGGCACGGTCAAATGTTGTGACCAAAGAGATTTTGTATTGTAAATATCGCATTTTTCGCGAGTTTGTGTCATGCTTAACTTTTAATATTGTCTACAAATGTGTTTTGACGTGTACAGAGGCTGTTCGCACATTTTTTAGACGATTTTGGTAAGCGGTAATAAAAAATCGTTTGCTGAAAAAGAAATAATTGCAATTGTACTATGTTTTTAAAAGTCAAAATTATCCTCTGCGGCTTGAAAGTTTTGTTTCTATTCAAAATGGCATTTTTAACAAAGCAGTGGTTCGAAGGCTACATTTATGCTCTTTCCGAAGAGAAATATGCATACTCCGTTATCCAAAAACGATGTGAGAGTCATGGTTTTGTGATATCTAAAGCGTCGATAGGTAATATCGTCAAAAAGAAAGGAAAAAAAACGTTAAATTGGAGCCTCAAGTGGGATAAAAATTCCAAACAAGTATCCAAGGAAAAAACGGACATCTTCGACTATTGCAAAGGTACGTTGTTTAATGTTAAAAGAAAATCCCCCTAGTCAAAGGACAGTTGCAAAATCATTAAAATGCTCGGTGTCCACTGTAAACAAAATGATAAACGTTGATTTAAATCTTAAGAAAGCGAAAAAACGCAATGTGCATCGTCTTCTCGTCGTCTTTGGAAACACTTATCCAAAGAAAAATGGAAAACAATTGTCACAACAGATGAATCATGGATGTATTTAAATGATTGCAACCAAAAAAAGAGCCATTTATTATCATAAAAGGGGAGAAAAAAATTTAAGTACATGGTTCAAAAATCGAAAGAAAGTTTTTCTAAGGGATTCATGATTGTTGCTGGTTTTTCTTATAATGGCAAGTTAAAAATAAAGAGAGTGGAAAAAATGTCAAAATTAACTCCTAATACTATCAGGAACATATTTTATCGCCAATTTTTCTGAATGAAATACCATCGCTTTACCTACAGTGCCATCAATCTGTGAGACTCCCTCAGGACAAAGCTAGCAGTCACACATCAAAATCCACTGTAAATTTCCTAAAAGAAATGGAACAAAAAACTGGTATCAAGGCCATACCCTTCACTGATATCCCTACTAAATCTCCTGATGTATCACCTATGGATATTTGTGCTTTCGGACTTTTAAAATCTGCATTATCCAAACGTCGTCCCAAAACCCTTACAGGACTGTGGAAAGCTGTTCAGGAGGAATGGGATAGAATACCTCTTCTGACACTTCAAATGGCATTATTATCCTGGAAATTGCGGTGTCGAAAGATAGTTCAGAATAAGGGATGTCAAATAGAACATTTAAAACACAAGAATTTTATGTAATTTAGTTTAGTGAATACAATATACATCGTCTAAAAAATGTGTGAGCAGCCTCTGTACATATGTCATGTTCTGATTTGTGTTATGCTTCACCTCCAGTTTTATGTACAAGGGTTTTTTGTAGTCGGTTTGGAAAGATTTTTACGCACCATTGTTATTTGGTACATAAACAATGGCTACTGTGGCATCACGATAGGTTGTTAAGGCAATTCTCTGAGGCTTGTTTTAAAATTACTATTACTGAATTCATGACCCAGAAAGACAGAGTCCTAATTAATGAAAAGGCCAATTCTTTAAACAGAAACTTAACAAGGAAATTTATTTACAAAAAAAAAATTAACATTAAACAATTACAACATATTCAATTAATTTAAGTGCAGATTCACAGCGTACGCTCCCAGACCCATGGTCTCAAAAGGAGCTTCCAAAAAACACGTCTGCTCGGGGTGAGTCACATGGAGCATCTCCCTCAAAAACACCAAGTCTCTGACTATCTCTCGGATTAGAAACTTCGGTGGCGGCAGTCTTCTTAGAAATTGCTTTCCCAAAACCGGAGAGGTCGGCAGATTATCGGCTGACAACTCTTCTTAACGCCAAATCTTTATTAAATTCCAGTGACAAAGTCGCATAGAGCTATCGCTAAGGAAGACAGCTTTACGACGATGATGGGCTACGCTTCTGTTTTCCAAACAGTTAACCCCATAGCTTGCTAGAGAAACCGTGATGCCTAGGATTAACTTTCAAAAACTCTGACGGCATTTGTTGGTATCGTTTTTTAATCCCCCACGTGTTCAAAAATTTCGGTGGGAACTTGAATTTTAATCCTCGAAAAATATGCAGGTTGCCCGTGGGACGTGAGAACGCACCTCCCCCGTAAAGGCGTGACGTCACGCTACAAATGAACCGGTTCTTCTTTCATCCTACCACAAACTACAACCCCGCTATAAAATTTATTTGTATTTTATTCGCATGTGAAAATTTCGCACGGGCCACCCAGTATGGAATTAAAATCAAAAGCAAAATACTATCAGAAAAATACACTCGATGCAATTAAAGATTTACTTTCCAATGCAGAAAACATAATTCAAATATACGTAATTTCTAATCTGCGAGTAGAAATAAGCCGAAAGGAAAATTTTACATTGCGTAGCATTGGAATTGAAGACTTGTTATAATCCACTGAATAAAGAGCGAATTAATAACCTACATTTCGGGCAGTAACTTGTACTAAATCTGCCTAATTATTTTTTTGAAAGATACGCTTAGCGTAAATCGTTACTACTCAAATTTGAATTTTCTTTGAATTTCGAAATTTAGTAGAATATATATAACACCATAACTGGCAAAAGAAGGTAAAGAGTAAAACTAAGTATTCATGATACAAAAGCAAAAACGAAAAAATAAATATTCACTATAAATTAGCAAATAAGCGTCAGGTAGAAATTCTAAATATTTCACGTAAGGGTAGTTTAGTCCAACTTAAAAACCAGGCTAAATAATTTAAATAAAGTAAAGAACTTTTAAGGAATGCGTCGCACGTAAATAAGGTAGCTTTCAAGCGCACGAAATGGTCCCAACTCCCAGAAAACACTCAGAGAATGTAAATACGGAACTATGCGTTGCCCGTAGATAATCGTTGTAATAATGTACATCTTAATATTCTATCACCTGCTGATAAATTGCTATTTATGCCTAGTTCACATTGCGTCTGTCAGCGTCAGTGTTAGGGCCTGTTCACATAGGAGTCCGTTGCGTTGCGTTGCGTTGCGTTAAGGAAAAGATGACGTTGAGACGAAAATAAACCAATCATATGCCTCCAAACGATTAGCAATGAAATTTTTAACGCCTATGATTGGTTTATTTTCCTCTCAACGTCATCTTTTCCTTAACGCAACGCAACGGACTTCTATGTGAACAGGCCCTTACTCGCATAGAAATATTTTTAACCAATCCCAGAATTGAACAATTTTATGGCTAATCGTTTGGAGATGTGTGATTGGTTGGAAAATTTTCGATGTGAGAATCATTAACGCTGACTGGTATGATGTGAACAATCCTTCAAAGTACAGATGTATAGCAATGGTTCATGAACTTTTTTTCAACCGCGACACTTTTTTTTTAAAATAGGGGGTCCAGGACAACTTTTTCAAAAAAAAAAAATATTGCAATAAAAATTTCTGTGTTCTTTTCCGCTTAAAATGACGTTTAAATCATGTTTCTATCTTAATTAGACCAGGAGGTTTTTTTTTTTTTTTTTTTGGGGGGGGGGGGACAACATTCTAATAGCAGTCAATCTATGTTAAAACCTGCAAATGCGTTTTCTGCATGATGGGTTTTTACACCACTTCTCATCTTTAAATTGTTATCAGTCAAGAACTGTTAAAGTTAAATGGTTCAAACTTGGAACATATCTTTTTCAATTAGTTTACTTTAATTTCGATTCAACAAACTTGGAAAAAAAAATATTTACTTTTGAAAATATGATTTTTTAAAAATAAGTTACATAATTTTTTTTGAAATTTTTACACTAAATATTTTTAATTTTTTTAAAAATTAATATTTTAAAAAATGCTGAATCAAAATTAAAACATATATTTCTTTTTAATTAAATGACAAAATTGTGAAATTCGATAAATAATCTTTGGAGTTATAACGATTTTAAATTACCACTTTTAAAAATTTTATGTTTTAAATTTTTTTTAAACTTTTGAGATGTTTTATGGTGTGATTTTGTTTACAAATTATATGGTAAACCGTCACAAAAAAAATTTCAAAATTTTAACTCAAAAAGTAAAAAAAAAATTTTAATGTGTCCCGGACCCACTTAAAATAATAATCATGGACATAAATGAAAATTTATTCGTAATTTCAAATTTTTTTTAGAAAAATTAGGAAAATCTTAACACAAGAATAGAAAAACAAAATAAGCAAATTTTGAGAAACTATTTCCAAATTCAACTGTAATTATTCAAAAAAGAACTGTAGATTTTGGGCATATATTTACTTGGCATAATAACAAAAGAAAATGTCTTCCTTAAAATCTACACTTATTTTTTGCCAAATCTCATGTGACTAAAACTTTACATTTAACACTCTAACGGTATGGTGGGGGTCGGATCCGACCCAGGGGTGTGTTTCTCACCTCCCGTTCTCTCCCCTCTCATTGCAAGAGATCGAGTTGACAAGGACCCCTACCAGGCAGTCTTGCAACAGGTGTTGGAGCGTTTGCAGTTATAAGTTTCCAGTAAATACGACTGTCTTTGTTGAAAAACGTTATTCATGATCACTAGTCCTTTTTTCAGATTTTTACTTTTTTAATTTCGATTTTGGAGACCAAAAAAGTCAGTATATATTATTTTTTACATAATATATACTCTTACAAAATATATATATATATATATATATATATATATATATATATATACACTGCTGGCCACTGTAAATGCAACACCCTGAAGGAAACATGCAAATAACATGAAATTTACAACATGCATTAGCGCAAGTGAGATATGCAAATGATTAGAATTTCAGCGCAGACGCACATCACGCGCGCCTGTGGCGCCACTTCAAAGCGCTATTTAAGGCTTGGCGATTTCGACGATTTCAAGTTCGGCAATTGTGTTTTTCTTGTGGTTTTTTCAAAAAAAAACGATCAATTATGCCTCGTCGAAAACAGCGATCATCTTTTGATCAAGTATCCGAGTTCGACAGAGGAAGGATAGTGGTCTACCGAGATTGTGGATTTTCTTTCAGGGAAATCGGTAGTCGTGTTGGACGAAACCAAACAACTGTAAAGCGGATATGTGATCGTTGGATGCAGGAGGGTACGACGGACCGGCGTGTTCGATCGCACCCACCTCAGCGCACCACTTCACTTGATGACAGGCAAATTGTGCGCATGGCAGTGACGGATCGCTCAGTCACATCACGAACCATAGAACAGCACATGCAGTCTGTAACGCATCATCCAGTGTCTGCGCGTACCATTCGACGCCGTTTACAGCAGAGTGGTCTGTCCGCAAGACGTCCATTGCTTTGTCTACCCTTGACGCAGAACCACAGACGTCTCCGCCGACAATGGTGCGATGACAGAAGGATGTGGACGGCAGAATGGAATGAAATTGTCTTTACTGACGAGTCACGCTTCTGTCTGCAACACCACGATCGTCGCATTCGAGTCTGGAGACACCGTGAAGAGAGGATGCTGAACAGCTGCGTTATGCACCGCCACACTGGTCCTGCACCGGGTATTATGGTATGGGGCGGTATTGGATATCACTCTCGCACACCCCTAGTACGCATTGCCGGTACTTTAAACAGCCAGCGCTACATCTCCGAGGTGTTGGAGCCAGTTGTCCTTCTTTACCTTCAGGGCTTGCCCACAGCCATATTTCAACAGGATAATGCGCGACCACACGTGGCACGCATTGTCCAACGGTTCTTCGTCAATCGCCAGATTGAATTGCTTCTCTGGCAGCCTCGCTCTCCGAATCTTTCGCCGATAGAAAACATGTAGTCCATGGTTGCTCTACGATTGACCCAGATTCCATCCCCAGCTGCCACAGCAGATCAACTTTGGCAACGTGTGGAAGCTGCTTGGTCTGCTGTACCCCAAGAACTCATCCAAAGTCTCTTTGAATCAATGCCGAGGCGTGTGGCAGCGGTGATCTCCAACAATGGCGGCTACTCTGGCTACTGATTTTGGCAGGAACCACACTTCACAGAAGTCTATAAATTTAATCATTTGATACTTGGTCAACATGTTATCTACAAAATTAATTTTGTTGTGATATCTCTTGTCTTTCTTGGTGTTGCAATTTGGGTGGCCAGCAGTGTATATATATATGTATACAGTAACCACAGCTTATAGTGATCAGTGGTTATAAGAATCAACCGTTTATAAGAATCAATATCGAAAAACAAAAACAAATGTATGATTTCCATGTTAAAATTTTCGCTTTCAAGAACCAATCCACCGGTTTTAAGAATCAGTTTACACTCTTCGCTTTCTTTTCATTTTTCCAAAAAAGCCACTTAAACCCTCAAAAAGGCACGAAGTTCTTTCTTTTTTTTTTAAAGAAAGAGCTATAAGATGGGATGGAATACAGTCGTAAAATGCATCCCTTTCTTTGTTAGACATAACATAATAGTTTCCCCTTAAACGCTTTAGCTAAACACTGTCCTACTAGCTTGATCCAGGGGCATCCTACCCTTCCGGATCCGATTTCACTTTTCTCCACTGACAAACAAAGACAGGGACTCTCCCACATCCTGGTTGCGGCTTCTTGGACCCTGAAACACATAAATCTTCGTCGAAGTGTCCACTATCACTTCGCAAACGGGACATTATTAGATTCAGCATGTTATCAAACCGTGAAACGCAATCTAGAAGGTGAATCTTGGTCTGAGACTATTGGTATTGAAAGAGGTATAAACAGCCTCCTGAAATCTTCGTTATGTCAAACTACCATAGAAAACTTTTTCTTGCACCCTATTGCAGTTGAAATGTTAAACTGTTATGGAGGTATGCTCTAAGAAATATTGTATTTTTTTTCTTATCTTACTATAATCACGTGTATGTACTTATAAGTCTAGAAATTAGATTGTATTTTTAAAATTATAAAAAATAATTTTAATAAAACATAATTAACGTAAATTAAAGAGCATTTTAGGGTAAATTATCTAATATATGTATATATAGGTGTGTGTGTGCCTGTCCAAAAACCTAAATTTCGGCTATAATAATCAACCGCTTATAAGAATCAAAACCAGTAATAACGAACGTGATTCTTATAATCGGAAATCACTGTGTGTGTATATATATAATATATATATTTTTATACATATGGCCAGCAAAACTGCGGTGAATTATAGGCGAATGTCTTCGCGACAAGTGCCTCCGCATTGAAAAAAAAAATATTTTTTACATTTTTGTGCTCGGAAATTTGGTTCAGTAACTTCTAAAACTTGGTACAAGACTAAATTACATATTAGACCTAATATATACAGCATTCTATGTAAATGGAAAGATTTTTTTGTTTAGAAAAATTACAAGTCGTTGATCTTTTTTCTGCAAAGAGGTTTTTATTTCATGTAAAATATTATTACTAAATGTTATTATACAAAAGAAATGCTAATTGTGTACTTATTTCTACCAAAAACCTCATCCAAAAAAGACATCGTGTCGGATAAGACCCGACCGTACCATCTACACTGAAGTGCCACTGAATTAGGGATACTTACCTAGTAACGAGTTAAGCCTCCTCTGGCCTTGATAACGGCTGCCACACGACGAGGCATAGATTCAACAAGGTTCTGGAAACGTTCCACGGGAATGGCTTGCCAAATATTGGCTAAAGCTGTCCATAATTCAGTAAGGTTCTTTGGTGCTGTGTGATGGCCTTTCACGCCTTGTTCCAAAACATCCCAAAGATGCTCAATAGAATTTAAGTCTGGGCTTCTAGGTGGCCAATTCATGACAGAGAAGTCAGAGGAATGCTCATCCAACCAGCCAGTAGCCAACCGGGACTTGTGAGAGGTACAGTTGTCTTGCTGGAAAACTCCATTACCGTGTGGATAACAGAACAGCATAAACGGATGGAGGTGATCACCCAGCAACTCTACGTACCGAATTGCATTGAGGGAGGTTGGTACAAGCACCAAAGATCCCAAACTGTGCCACGAAAAAACACCCCAGACCATGATTGAGCCACCATGCCCTTGTACAGTTCCAGCCAGGCATGCAGGATCCATGGCTTCATGAGCCTGACGCCATATTCTCAGCCTCCCGTCGGCGTTAAGTAGTCGGAATCGAGACTCATCACTCCATGCTACTCGTTTCCAGTCCTCTACACTCCAGTCCCTGTGCTCTCTTGCCCAGGCAAGACGTGCATCCCGATGGCGAGTATAGAGCAATAGTACTCTCGTAGGTCGACGGCTCCCGAAACCCATACGGTGAAGCGATCGTTGCACAGTCAGTTTACTGACTGTACGACTGGCACCGTCATTAAACTGGGTGGTAATTTGAGCTAATGTTTGGCTTCGCTGGCTACGTACAATACGCCTGAGCCGTCTCTCACCACGCACTGTCAAGGCTAATTGTCCTTTGCAGTTTGCCCGATCGCTAGTTTTTTTTCCACCATCCATGTATTCTTGGTATACTCTTGACACTGTCGACCTTGAAAATGCTAGCTGTCTGACGATTTCGGAAATTGAATGGCCCATACGTCGCGCACCTACGATTTGTCCGCGATCGAAGGCGTCTAAATCAGGAAGTTTACCCATACTGGCAATTCCAACAACTAATTCAGAACAACCACTTTACGCGCTATATATGCAGTTACCACAGCGCCCTCACTTGCGCATACATGATGCGCAGAGCTAAACAATTTGCATAGGCTTTGCTATCCCTAATTTAGTGGCACTTCAGTGTATTTCGTCTCAAACCAATGTACCGTTAGAAGATTAAGTATTAATACGTATTTCATTTCATTTGCATTTCTTTTAGGTAAAAACTAACAAAAATTTAAATAAAAAAGAGCAAGATTTCAAAATTATAAACTTCGTATTAAAACACTGAAAATTATAAACTTCATTATTAATACGTATTTGTATCTCATTTAGGTAAAAACTAACAAAAAATAAAATTTTTAAAAAAGCAGAATTTCATAATTATAAGATTCATATTAAAAGACTGAAAATTATGAACTTCATTATTAATACGTATTTGTATCTCATTTAGATAAAAACTAATAAAAAATAAAATTTTTAAAAAAGCAGGATTTCGAAATATTAAGTTTCATATTAAAACACTTAAAATTATAAACTTCATTATTAATACGTATTTGTATCTCATTTAGGTAAAAACAAACAAAAAATAAAATTAAAAAAAGAGCAGGATTTCAAAATGTTAAACTTCATATTTAAACACTGAAAATTATAAACTTCATTATTAATACTCATTTGTATTTCATTTAGGTAAAAACTAACAAAAATTAAAAGAGCAGGATTTCAAAATTGTAAGCTTCATATTAAAAAACTGAAAATTATAAACTTCATTTATCTAAGTAAAACCGAACTAGAAAAATATTAATGAGAAGAGTGAACCTGGATCTCGGATAGCATTTGTACCATATTTGGTGAAATATTTGAGAACGTTACTCTCATATTATCGATGTTTGGTTATTAATAACTACTAATTATTGAAAACGCAGTCTCGCACATATAGGTAATCCAAAAAAGTAACTGACCCACCCTAAGGCATGCGGAGAATTTGGATGAAAACGTTAATCGTTACATCGTAACCTGCATGGGTACGACCAACACCCCCTAAACAGAGAGCATTTATTTGAGCATTTTTTTAAAAATAATTCCTTCAAATTTTGGAGAACATTTTTCTATTTCTTGAAGTCAGATGAACTCATTTTAAGTATATTTCCTGGGGTAAATGTGGAAATTTCTTAAAATTTTATCAATGCATTTCTAAATAGTAAATAAAGTATAAATAATAAAAAATTCTGGGGTGCTTCACTTTCCTTTCCTTTTGGAAATTACAAACTTGTTTAAATGTGTGAATGTGTTGGTTTTTAAAAAATCATTTATGACTTTTCATTTGAAATTTAATACAGTAAAAAAATCCTCCATATTTTAGAGGAAATATGTTAATTTCTTGAGATTATGTGAATGCAAATAGGTAGGTGAAATTTTTTTAATTCTGGGTATTTTAATTCATGCTTGAATTTCCTATTGTGCTAGAGAATTTAAAACATATTTGTGTGTATGTTTTAAACATTTATGATATTTTAAGCAGATTTCTTTTAAAAAGGAAAGAAAAATGTTTTGTTTTGTTTTGTTTTTAATTTCGTGAATGTGACTATCAAATGTCATTAATGTATTTTAAGTTGCTCAAAAAAGAAAAAACGTCTCATTGTATATCTTGGAGGTAACATTTTTTTAAAAATTTGTATGAATAAATTCCCAAATAATTGATAGAGTAGATAAACAGCAGTGTAAGTTCTGTGACTGAGAACAAATATATGTTTATAAAAAAAAACATTAATTTGCTATTAATAACCCTAAATGATAAATCAACAACAATTTTTGATTGTTGTTGAAACTAAAGCACCATCAGTAGCTCCGATCGGCGTTGAAACTCAGCCTAATCTCATGACGTCACACCGAGCGTGCTCGGGCCTTCTCTTGAAGGAGGCGTTGGTACGACCCGCTTTCGGGGAAAAATAAAACTTTAGAGTCAATGCGACTTGTTTGTACTTACTCATTGAGGAATAAGAAAAGGGAATGGAGTAAATGCAGCCTTGTAAAACTGTTTGAAAGCCTTGTTTAACAATATCATATCTTTTGAACATATAAAAAATATAAATAAATATATGTAATTATAGAAATTTTAAAGCATGCTTTTTATATTAAACTAACTGCTGCGCGACCAGCATTTTCGCTTCTAGTTTTATATTTTCTTTTGCAAAATAACTCAACTGAAAGTAACAAATGTAAGGAGCATTACCATTTCCTGTCATCATTAATATACGTTGTTAAGGGGTATTCTCTATAAGGCTGATTCTAAAACATCGTGATTAAAAAATGTGAATTTTCATTACTTCAGAATAGAGTTAAAGATAAGACTGAGAAACCCAACACCAATGATTTGAAAAATTACATCCCTCTCTGTATGTACACTATTTTTCAAAATTATGATATCTACGCTTTATAATTACATAAAATAATAAATTTTTAGAAAAACATTTTTAACTTAAAAAAAATGGAGTAAAATTTCAGCAAGTACTAAAATATAGTGTGGATTACATCACTCTCTGTATGTACTATTGTTCACAATTCAGATACCTACACTTAATCATATCAAACAATAAATTGTGGGGAAAATTTCTTCACTTATAAAATGGAGTAGAAATTCAGCAAGTACTGGAAAAGTGTAGAAAATTAACTATTACTGGCTGTCGGTTGCTATGCCGGCGACGGTTAAGCTTAACATCGCGATCAATTATGCTCTCTCTTTCACGCCTTTCTACTATTAATGAATTATTTCTTCTTCGCTTGCTTTTTTGAGACTGTTCCCAAATTTCACTTGATCGTGTAGCTCACTTTCGAGCAATTTCTATTTCAATTTCTATTTCAGTGCGTAAATCCATGTTGACACGCGGTTGCAAATTGCGGACGGCCGCTAAAGTTTACATCTCGTAGTTGCTGCGATTGCCATTCAGAGAATAGAAATATAGTCGCTGTTGGTGCCGCATACCTACGCGTTTTATACATATATACTAGCTGAATACCCGTGGTTCCCTACAGAGTACGTTCAAATTAAATACAACGGTCAATGTATGCAATTAATGCAAAAAAAATTATAACAAAATCATAACGGACATTTTTATAGACAAAATGTAGAAGAAACTATTCATATTAAATCTAATAGAACATACTAAAGAATAGTACAGTTAATATAGTACAGTTTGAGAAACATTTCTTTTACTGTATTTTAATATTTTTTTGATAATGTCCAATCGTCTGCATTAGAAAGAAGAAAAAAATATTTTTTTTGTCAATTTATTTCGTTATTTTGCAAGTGACGCAAAATTAGTTTTAAAGTATCACAAAAAGAAAAATCTCGTGATCAGCATTTAATAAATTAAATTCTAAAAATTAATCTTTAAAAACTCACCAAAAATCAGAAAATGGTGGTAAAGATTCTCAAAAGATTTCATTTTAAAGAAAATTTTAGGATCTTTCTCGTGATATACATTTTATAACCTCAGATTATTATTTTAAATGCAAACATCAAAGAATGTTACAAAAACAGCTAAAAAATTTAATTTAAAAAAATCTAGAAAGAATTTTTCAAAAATCTCTCTTAGTGCACCCCTACACTATATGAAGAATCGCGATGCAAAATTTCGACACTTTAGGTCCAGCGGTTTGGTCTGTGTGTTATATGTCAGTCAGTCAGTTACGGAACTGTTTTATATATATATATATATAGATTAGCTGAAAACCCGCACTTCGCTACGGAGTACATTGAAAGTAAATACGACGATCAATGTATACAATTGATGTAATATATATATATATATATATATATATATATATATATATATATATATATATATATATATATATATATATATATATATATATATATATTTATAAGAAAATCGTAAGTAATATTTTTATAGACAAAATAACGTAGAAGAAAATATTCAAATTAAATCTAATATAAAGAATACTAAAGAATATAGTACAGTTTGTAGAACATTTCTTTTACTGTATTTTAATTTTTTTGGGTAATATCCAATCGTCTGCCGTATTATCAAGAAAAAAAGGTATATTTTTTGTCTATTTAGTTGTTACGCACGTGACGATAAATTTATTGAAAGTACCAGAAAATGAAATCACGTGATCAGCATTTAATAATATAAATTCTAAAAATTAATCTTTAAAAATTCACCAAAATCAGGAAATGGAGGAAAATATTCGAAAAAGATCTCATTTTAAAGGAATTTTTATGATCTTTCTCGTGATATAAATTTTATAACCCTCAATGTATTATTTTAAATGCAAACGTAAAAAAAGTTTAAAAAAACAGCTTAAAAATTTAATTTAAAAAAATCTAAGAAAAATTTGTGAAAAATCTTTCTTAGTGCACCCCTACACTATTAGAAGAATCGCCATGCAAAATTTCAGCCCTTTAGGTCCAGCGGTTTGGTCTGTGCGTTGTATGTCAGTCAGTCAGTCAGTCAGTGAATGAATGAGTCAGTTACGGAACTGTTTTATATATATAGATATGTATATAGATAGATAATTCAGTACGAAATAAGTTCTCTTCAGGCTCTCCGCAACCCCTCGCATTTTTTTTCACGACACTTCTGTGGTGCGACCTCAAATGTATAGTATGGTAGACAGCGATACAGTATGGAAGTGTTGCATCTGGATTTTTATCATTGTACAAATGTGTGTGGTTTGCGATATTTGATTTCGACTGCTCTCGTGAACGCTTTGATCAGATGATGATATAATAATAATAAAATGAAAAAAATAATTTTTTAAACAATTTTGAGTCCGTTCCATATCAAACTTAATTTTTGTTTTGATTAATTTACATCACGGAATAAATACCACAATGTTTCCCCATAACAGAATGCAAAACAACGAACTAAAATTAGATTGAAAAATATTTTAAGTTCCTCTTCCCGTGAAAAAAAAAAAAAAAAAAAAAAAAAAAAAAGAATTTCTCTGCCGAGAAAGCATTATTTGACGATCAAAACTGGAAGCACTCAGCTGCGCCACAGACGCACCTAAGACCTTGAGGTGAAATTCGCTTAAATGTAACAACATGTGGCAAGAATACATGTTCAATTAGAAAACGGAAAAGTCGCCGTTTCATGTTACGGCAGAGAACCTGCAGGCTCATCAGAGGGCAAGTGGGGTGAATCGGCGGAAAACAATCGTCAGGCGACATTAGAGAACCTGGCACGGGCGCAAAGCGAACGTATTCCGCCTCTCTCTTCCAAGGATAAAGGGCTCGCTTTCGATACACGCGTAATTATTTTTTTACGAGATAGATAACCCCCTCCTCCTCCTAACTAATGTACTCCAGAGACACGCTATTCGTGTTCGAGTACGTCACGCCGTCGTTTTCTGTCTCACAACATATTTTTTACGGAATGGAAGAGATAATTCAGACCCTATTACTGCTACATTGTCCTTTAAACACGACACGGGTTAACTTCTAGATGCCTATTCTATTCTACACGCAGTCGTTTTGACAAAATCCTATTATCAGCCTCTTCTCTAATGTTTTGAAATATTTAACACCAGAAAGGCGGGAATTTTTTTCTTACGAAAAAGACTGAACGACGTCATTTTGACAGTTAAAAATAAAGTCAAGAATCTAAAATATTCAAATTTTTTTTAATGGTTAAATATTTTAAATTTTGAACTATTTCATACCAATATATAATAAACTAGCTGAAAACCCGTGCTTCGCTACGGAGTACATTCAAATTAAATACAACGGTCAATGTATACAATTCATGCTATGTTATATACATATAATAAATACAACAATCAATGTATGCAATTGATGTAAAAGAACGCAAAAATATATTTATAGAAAAATCATAACGGATATTTTCATAGGCAAAATAATGAAGAAGAAAATATTCAAATTAAATCTAATAGAACATACTAAAGAATATAGTACAGTTTGAGGAACATTTCTTTTACCGTATTTTAATGTTTTCTTGGATAATGTCCAATCGTCTGCCGCCTTAGCAAAAAAAAAAAAAACAAATTTCTCTATTTCGTTGTTATGCACGTAACGCAAAATTATTTCAAACTATCACAAAAAGAAAAGAAACCACGTGATCAGCATTTAATAAATTAAATTCTAAAAATTAATCTTTAAAAATTGTCCGGTTTATTGGATCTAAGGACAAGATCCGAATGGATTCCTATTATGTCCGAACACCTAAAACACAATGAGATTGTCCATCTTCGTGATATGCGGGATGCCATTGGATCGACTACATCAGCTCCAGCTTTTGTCGTATTGTAATCCAGTATAATCGTTGGTTTATCGCGGTTAAATCGCGACTACCAATGAATGGAAAGGAATACAAGTGTCAGAAAATCAGACCTGCATTAGAAAGGGTGTAGGTATAAATAGAAACTCCTTAGAACATTCAAACCTTACATGTAAAAACAAACCATTTAAAATTACGAAACTGTTGCACTTTGTACACGGGCGCGCCCGCTGAAGGGTTAAAGCTCAAACTAAACTTTTAGAGATTTGCTCGGAAAAAAAGTTATCCAAAAAAAAAACGAATAAATTTTCTACGATTTTCAGTTTTGGTTACTGGAGTTCAAATCCACAATTTGAACCCTACGGATGATATTAAATGGGGGCTTATTTTTGGGGTAGGGCTTATATTAAAAGTATCTTGAAAAATCGTGCTAGAGCTTATTTTCAGATTAGGTCTTATTTTCCACATTATGGACAATTTGAAGAAATAACCATAATTTAAAGAATTTAATTTTCAGCTGAGTGTCCATAAAGCAAGCTTCCTTTCTACAAACTCCTTGAACGCTACTCTATTCTGCGAACAAAGGTGTCAAATAGCTCTTTTATATATTCCGACAAGGAGTCAATCAGAGCCGGTCCGATAGGGGAGGCTGCGATGCAACCGCCTGAGGCGCCGAATTGAAAGGGGCGTCAAAATGAGGCATTAAAAATACGAATTTTTTTAAAGAATAACGAAAAAAATGTTAATAGTTTAATATGACGTCAGACTAAATTCGTAATAATTACAAGATAAAAAGAACTTTTTATATACCATGTTTTTAAATTTGTTGAATCATATAAACTTGACAATTCTATGTATTAATAAAAATTTTTTTTTTAAATTTTTTGATGAATTATCCCATCAACTTGAGGAAAATTAACTGAAAATAACTGAAAATGAATTCAATCCTGCTTAAAGATGGCTAAAAGTATTTAAAAAATGCATTGTCATCGTGTTCTGAGCTATTCTAAAAGTTTCAAATGTCTAGCTAGTCGGGAAGTTAGTTAAAAATCGATTGCTAGATTTTTACTACACAAAAAAAAAACAAGAAAGCGAGTTAATAAAAACATGGAAAAAATACAAATATGTTCAAATATATAGATTTTTTTTTTACAATTGCTGAATCCCAGAACACGAGAAATAAATTTTCAATGTCTACATACAAACGCTGTCGGAGCTCTAGGACTACCAGTCACTGTAGCAGTAGTTGAGCGCCATTTTTCTAAACTGAAAATTTTTAGCGAATTATCTACGAGCAACCATAACCCTAGAGAATTCTAATTATCTAGCAATCATTTCTATAAACAAGACGGTACCTAAAACAATTAATTATAGACACGCAGTCGAGCAGTTTGCTGCCATGAAAAAAAGAACTATGATGAGCCATTTATATTACATAAAAAAACTAGATTAATACCCGAGCTTCGCTACGGAGTACATTGTAGGATAATTAGAATGAAAAAAATAAGGAAATTTCTTTTTAGAAAATTTCCTCATTAACAATATTTTTTGTGTCTTCATTGGGCGGAATTAACGTTACCAGGCTCGATGCGAACTTACGCGTGAGCAAGCTACGTAGAACTGACCGTGGGAGAAACAATTTTCTCTTACATCTACGCCAGCGTATTTTAAAGTTTGACCTTGAGACTTATTTAACGTCGTGGCGAAGCATACTTTGAGGGGAAATTGCAGTTTTATATATAGGTTTAATTTAATATCCATAAAACATACTAATTTGAATTAGATTCTTAAAAAACTTCCATCTCAATTGGTCTAGTGGTTAAATTTTATCTTTTACTGTATTTTAATATTTTTTGTCAATTTATTTCGTCGTTATGCACGTGACGCAAAATTAATTTAAAGTACCACAAAAAGAAACCACTTGATCAGCACTTAATAAATTAAATTCTAAAAATTAATCTTTAGAAATTCACCAAAGATCAGAATATGGAAGTAAAGATTCGAAAAAGATTTCCTTTTAAAGAAATTTTTATGATCTGTCTCTTGATATAAATTTTACAACCCTCGGATTATTATTTTGAATGCGAACTTGAAAAAAAGTTACAAAAACAGCTCAAAAATTTAATTTTTAAAAAATCTAAGAATTTTTCAAATATCTTTCTTAGTGCACCCCTACACTAAAAGAAGAATCGCCATGCAAAATTTCAGCCTTTAGGTCCAGCGATTTGGTCTGTGCGTTGTATGTCAGTAAGTCAGTCAGTTACGGAACTGTTTTATATATATAGATTACAAATATTGGATAACTTTAGCTATATTTGTGACATCAAAGAGACCTCGGGTGCCCAGGGCAGCCATCAGTTCTTTGCGAAGATATGGAAATTAGTCTTTCGGCACATTCTGCTCCTTCGGGGAGATTTTTTTCCAGATAGTTAACACTTTTTTCCATCCGGTGGTATTTTCGAGGTCGGAAAAATGCAACATCGAGCGGCTGGAAGAGGTGGGTCGACTTTATGGGTTATTTTGTGACAGTGTCAATGTGTCACAAAGCAACCCCGTCACCTTTCGATACTTAGGTTATGTTCTCATATCTCTCGGAAATATCACTACACAAAAGTTATATTGCTCCCCAATCTAACAAACATATCGGCAATAAAAAATAATTACCAGTGGTATGTGGTTGTTTAAGGTGTCTGCCTTCATACAAAGTTTCCGAAGTTTGAGTCAATAGATTGACAACAGGTTTGAACAATACACTGGCCAACGAAAAAAATGGCTTCGGACACTGGCCACTAGGTGTCTCGGTATGTTGGGCAAGCTGTCGGCGCTGTTCTTTGCCTACGCGGTATCATGGACGCGGTGAAAGATCCGAAATGCGAAAAAGATTACTATGTGTCACAAAGTTACCCCTGCAGTCACAAAGTAACCCCATCTTGCGGTACTAGATTTTGTTTCTCAATTTCTAATCAACGCATTTTCTTTACAAAAGAATTAAATAAAAATTAATGTTATACATTTATTTAATAAACTAGGGCGTCGCCCGTAGGCTCGCTACGCTCGCTCCTCTGTTATGGCTAATAGCGAGATACATAGGGGTGATTCTCGGGCAATTCCATCCATTTACTGTTGTTACTACTATCTCGTAACAGCTTCCATTTACTGTTGTCACACCTAATGTGAGGTGCGTTTCATCCCTGTTGAATTATAAGCTTTAAAATTCAACTAAAAATCGAACATTTAAGATATAAACTTGAAATGAGGTTTATAGGAATAAGAAAGCTTTCAGCTTCCAGATGATGTAAATATTTTCTTTTTAAGATAAAAACTAGAGGAGCATCGATATTACATCCACATAGGGGACGATATTTCTTGAAAAATCTGTTCATTTTTTGATCAAAATATTAGTTTGTTTTAAAATATTTTCAAACAAATGAGGTCTAGTTTGAAAGAGAAATGTCTGTAGTCTTAGATTCTAGAAGATCAAAATTCTTTTTCTGGCGAGTTATCGTAATGTGAAGATGAAAAAGTCAATATTTACCCACAAAACATAAAATTAAAAACCTAAAGTCCGACGAAGATGAGACATGTCTTACTTTGGTCCCCCCATTTTTCTGCATTCATTGGTATCGCTCTCGACCCCATACCCCCAGCGGTTCTGGAGGAGATAGCGTGACAAGCTTTTGACAGCGGCAGCGGGAGTTACTTTTTTTTAGAACAGAGAGAGATAACGAACATCAGTAAGGCTTGAGTTGATTTACATCAACTCCATGCAAACTAAAATGGGAACGCGTATTAGCAATGTCATCGTAGTTTGCAACTCCTGAAGAAGGAAATATATACATCTGTAGTGGACCTAAGTTACAAATTTGTTGCCAGCTCCTTAGGAAGCCATATTAGATACCGAATAGTTCCATTCCGCAGGGAAGTTGATGCTGGCGGTGTTTTTCGATAGAGAAAGTGTAGTGCATACCGAATTCTTGCCAAAGGGTGCCCGAATTAATGCAGCGCCTATATTGTGAACCCCTGAAGTGGTTGCGAAAGTCGCTTAAAAATCGACGACCTGGTGAACTTTCAAATGGCATTGTGCTCTTGCATGACATTGCAAGACCACATGCGGCGACTCTAACGAGGGATCTTTTGAAAAGGTTTAAGTGGGAAGGGTGAAATCTTGCGCTATATGACTTCCACGTCTTCGGTCCCATAAAACAAGAACTTGCAACGCCACGATATCACTCAGGGGAGAAAGTAATTACCCAACCAAGTTGCAGCCCAACAATGGTTGTATCACATAGAACGGCAATTCTTCGCAGATGGCATAGAAAAACTGGTGCCACGCCTCAACAAATCTATACTAAAATATAAATCTCAGGATCCACTGCATCTATTTGAAAAATTCTTTCACTACTTGAAAGGTACAATATTCCAGATGGACATATGATCAGATATACATAATATATAGCCTTAGAAAGAAAGTTAGAGGCCTAAATGTTGAGCTGATGTTTCACCTTTACAACTTTTCTTTTGTCAACCATAGTCAAGTAACCATAGCAACACATCGAACGATATTTTCATTTATTATCAGTAAAACATTTAATATTTTAAAGATTCAAGTGGAGGAGGTATTGATAAATACAAAAAGGACTTTTGAAATTGGCAACGTTTAAGGGTTTATTCAAGAAAATTACATTTGAAACTACGCTTTTTATTGGACATTTAAGGTTAAAAAAAATTGCAATTTATTGGCTATCAACTGGAAATTTATTGGTATACAGAGGCTGTTCACACATTTTTTAGACGATGTATGTATATTGTATTCACAAAACTAAATTACATAAAATTCCTGTGTTTTAAATGTTCTATTTGACATCCCTTATTCTGAATTATCTTTCGACACCGCAATTTCCAGGATAATAATGCCTTTTGAAGTGTCAGAAGAGGTATTCTATCCCATTCCTCCTAACAGTTTTCCAGAGTCCTGTAAGGGTTTTGGAACGACGTTTGGATAATGCAGATTTTAAAAGTCCGAAAGCACATGAATCCATAGGTGATACATCGGGAGATTTAGTAGGGATATCAGTGGAGGGTATGGCCTTGATACCAGTTTTTTGTTCCATTTCTTTTAGGAGATTTACAGTGGATTTTGATGTGTGACTGCTAGCTTTGTCCTCATGGAGTCTCACAGATTGATGGCACTGTGGGTAAAGCGATGGTATTTCATTCAGAAAAAATGGCGATAAAATATGCTTCTGATAGTTAGTTAATCTTGACATTTTTTTCCACTCTCTTTATTTTTAACTTGCCATTATAAGAAAACCCAGCAACAATCATGAATTCCTAAGAAAAACTTTCTTTCGATTCTTTGAACCATGGACTTAAATTTTTTCTCCCCTTTTATGATAATAAATGGCTCTTTTTTTGTTGCAATCATTTAAATACACCCATGATTCATCTATTGTGACAATTGTTTTCCATTTTTCTTTGGATATGTGTTTCTCATATAGAATTCTGCAGCGTGTCCTGCGTTCAGCGATATGATTTGGAAGAAGACGATGCACATTGCGTTTTTTCGCTTTCTTAAGATTTAAATCAACGTTTATCATTTTGTTTACAGTGGACACCGAGCATTTTAATGATTTTGCAACTGTCCTTTGACTAGGGGGATTTTCTTTTAACATTAAACAACGTACCTTTGCAATAGTCGAAGATGTCCGTTTATTCCTTGGATACTTGTTTGGAATTTTTGTCCCACTTGAGGCTCCAATTTGAAGTTTTTTTCCTTTCTTGTTGACGATATTACCTATCGACGCTTTAGATATCACAAAACCATGACTCTCACATCGTTTTTGGATAACTGAGTATGCACATTTCTCTTCTGAAAGAGCATAAATGTAGCCTTCGAACCACTGTTTTGTTAAAAACGCCATTTTGAATAAAAACAAAACTTTCAAGCCGCAGATTATAATTTTGACTTTAAAAAACATAGTACAATTGCAATTATTTCTTTTGCAGTAAACGATTTTTTATTACCGCTTACCAAAATTGTCTAAAAAATGTGCGAACAGCCTCTGTAATATTACATAACTATATTTAACTTATAAACTTTGTTTTTGAATTTATATACAATTTTAATCACAATTTGCGTAAATGGAACTTGAATTATTAAACTTTATTCAAAATCAGTGTGTTTCATTGAAACTGTGAAGTTTATTGATTATTTCGAATAGGCCTATGTTTGTTCCTTTATAAGTGAAAAAGTTTTGTTTCAATTGAGCTGAAATTTTGTATAGGTGTTTGGTTGATAGTTCAGATTAAAACAAAGGCATATTATGTTTTGAAAATTGGGCCCCGGAGATTTTTAAATGAATGTTTTAATGATTTTGCCCCTAAAAGTTGCTTATTTCGACAGCTTCCGCGTCTGTCCTCGCTGACAGCGAGACTATGGGGCCGAATCGTACCAAAATCTGCACTCGGGTGGCCCCGGACACGATTCAGATTCTGACATAGCCGGATTTTTGAATTTTTAATTAAAAAAGTTATTAAATTTTTTTGTGCCCTTTTTGGTGCTTTTTTCGTGTTTTTTTTTTGCGTTTGGACTCTGTAGCGGATAGGCTATAGAGCCGAATCGTATCAAAATCTGCACGCGTGTGGCCCCGGACACAGTTCAGTGCCTGACCTTACAGTTTCCAATAAAAATTTCTTTTGCCATCACCATCAACAAATGCCAAGGTTAAACATATAAATATATTGGACTTGACTTACGGGAAGATTGCTTTACTCATGGACAATTATATGTTGGTCTCTCTAGGTCAGGAAATGCGGAGAATCAATTTATTTTATAACATCAGAAACACGAAAAATGTGGTATACCATGAAGTTTTAAAATAAATTATACCTACCTAACATCTACTTAAGATAGATAATTGTTCAACCCGGACAAAGTTGGGTTGGTTGGTTGGTTTGTTTGGGTTTATTGGCGCAAGGTCCAGAGAGGACAAGCTGTGCTAAACACATGGTGAACAGTAACAAACATATAAGTTATCATTTATAGGCCAAAAACCATAAAATCTATGATAAAATTATATATTATATATATATAGGAAAAGTAAAAATATAGATAAAAACATTCAAAGTACATATAGACCATGTAAAACCACAGGTAAAATGTATAAAATTTGAGGTATAAACAAGATAAAAACAGTTTTAGATAAAAATAATTATAAAATATTAAAAATTAGATTAACTGGTAAAAACCAATATGACGTATAAAAGTGAACAGCGCAGGATGCGGATGTTCACCAATTAAATGCAATAAGGATGGAGATGATGACTTAAAATATTTTACATACAGGTTTCTGAAACAATTACAAGACGTTAAAATATGATAGATGGTTAGAGGGCATTTACAGTGTGCACACATTGGAGCACTCTCACCAAATAGCAAATGCCGGACAAAGTCGGGACGGGTCGCTAGTGCTGTAATAAACGATGTGATTACGTCGAGAAATAGATTGTGCATTATACTTTTACGTTAGCAAGTCTTTGTTCTATAATTTCAATCCGGTTTTTGTTTTTTTTCAGCGAGTGCAAGTAACTTTTCGACTGGCCCTTGTATTAATGTGGGCGGCACAAAAGGCAAGCTTTCAAGGGTAATTTCAGCCCGCATGAACCCCGACCGTCGGAGAACATCGGAAGCCAGACTGGAGACCCACCTGTAGTCGTCGCACATCTCCATGATGCTTTCGTGCGTGTTACAGTCCTTGAGCCTGCCGAGTCGGGTGTGTGGCAGGCTGTCGAGCGTCCTCCACAGCACCTCGTGCTTCACTCCCCCCACGTTGAGGGTGACCCGCTTGTTGAGGGCTCGGCTCTTCATGATCATGAAGGGCTCCGGGGGCAGCGAGGACGTCGAGCGGGACTGGCTGCGGCGGAGGGCGGCCGGCCCCCCCTGCAGGGGCGCAGACGCCCCCACCAGGGCGATCTGCGGCGCGGACTCGCCCTTCCCCCGCATGGCATGTTGCCGGTAGCCGCCGTCCGGCTCCGCGGGGTCCGGTTCCTCAGCCACTTTGTGCCGGGGGGGTTGCCTAGCCGCTGGTTTTCAGTCTTTGGGGTGGTGAGTGCAGTTCGCCGAACGGTTGACAGTGAGGTGACTGCATGGCTTTCACTCTCATCGCAGACGGGCGTCCTGCGAAAAAAAAAGACACATTGTTAGAGTTAACTGCGCTTTTACTCAAAGTTTGTTAGTTGCAAATTAGTTTATTTACGTATTGCCAACAAGCTATGTTAGTTATACGCTGCCTGTTAACAGCAAGTAGTGTACTACTGGCAATTTTAACATTAGTTAGTCATACACTCATTTCTAGCACACTAACCATTAAGTATACACTACGTGCATGTTATCAATAACTATACTTTACATATAGATATTAGTTATATACTACTCTCAAGGATGTTATCATTACTTTCACTCTACCCCCCCTCCTTGCAAGCATATTATTAACCATACACTACTTGCAAGAATATCCTCAACTGTACACTACTTGAAAGCACATCATTAACTATACGCTAATTCAGAGCATATCATTAACAATACACTACTTGAGAGCATATCCTTAAATTTATACTACTTGAGATCATGTCATTAACTATACACAGCTTGAGAGCATATGATCATTAGTTATACACTACTTCGTTAACATACTACCATTAGTTATACATTAATAGCTAGAACACTGACATTAATCATGTACTACTTACAAGCATGAATCATTAACTATACAATACTTGCAACTATGCAATCATTTATCAGGAACTAGCGTCTTGTTTTAAGTTTTGCACTACTTGCTAGCATATCTCTTTGTTTTACATTACTTGCTAACAAAGTATCAGTAGTCCTACTTTGAATTTATGCTAACAAGTAGAGTATGATTAGTCTTGCTTTACTTGTTAGGATATTTTAATTAGCCGTACCTTAGCTTTTAGCGCAAAAAGTATCATTGGTTATACATTACTTGCATACAATCATTAATCATACATCGATCGCTAGCATACTGACCTTAGTTATGCATTAGTTCATTTTTTTTACTGAATTTACTTACAAATTATTTTATGATTCCCAAATCATTCATACTCCATTATTTGCAAATAACTTCAATACCCTTGTTATTTATGAATCACATTTTACGGTAGGTTTTGCCACAAGAAAACATATCTTTATTAGAGCCTCGTTCGCTACTGCAACAGCAGTTCTAGCATAACTTAACATAGGAGTGCAGCAGAATGGACTCCCACATTTCTGAAGGCCACTAGAAAAGAAAAGAAAGAGAAAGGAAAAGGAAGGAAGGAAGGGGGTGTGATAGAGAGATAGATAGTTGAATCTCGATCGATCGTTCTCGGAATCATCGTTTTCTCGTATATGTCGTTTATTTCACCTAGTTCCGACGATCATACTGCTTTATGTTCCCTCATCTATCGTTTTCCCACATTTATAGTTCAGTTCAACCGGTCCCTTGAAAACCAATAGATCGATGTTCCACTGTACTTATATACAGGGTGCCCGGGCTAAAAGTATCCAAAAGTTATGGCTTATTATTACGGAACTATCCATTAGAATATATTAGACTGCTCCGCCGTGGATTATAAACTCCTAGATATTTTGGGTGCAGACCGTTCAGGTGCTCATGCGTACAGTAGTCAGCAATCGGCACGAAGGCACACAACCTGTTCCATGGGTATCAATAGTGTAAAGATATGGACACCACAACAAAAGGTGCAGTTCGTGCTTTGGTCAACGGAATTTAAATCAGTGACGCGTGTTCAGTGACGTGTGCGAACAGTATGGAATGTCGATCCTCACATCAAACTCCATCCGTCAATGGGATAGAACTCTAAGGCCGTCTGCACACGGAGCAACTCAAAAGAAACTGATAATTGACTCAAATCACAAACCAGTCCGTGATGAGTCGCAACCTATGTAATTGAATGGAGACACGCACAGGGCGCAACTGGTTACAAACCCGTCGGACGGGTTTCAATTACATAGGTTACGACTCATCACGGACTGGTTTGTGATTTGAGTCAATTATCAGTTTCTTTTGAGTTGCTCCGTGTGCAGACGGGCTTAGGGAGACGGGAACTTTGGTATCTCAAACAATTACTGGCAAACACCCTAAAGTTTTTGTGACAAATGACACTGTTGATAGCGTTTTGGGAAGCGGGGACCCAATTGCCTGGCCACCAAAGTCTCCGGATTTGACTCCATTAACCTCTTTTGTTTGGGGATTCATTAGATCCGTTACGTATAAACAAAACATTGAAATTGTGGTTGAGTTGAAGAAGCGTCTCATTCAAACAATTAGTCTAATAACTCCTGATATGCTACGAAACACTTGGAGAGAACTGTATTACCGTTTAGATGTTTGTCGTGCTACAAAAAGGTGCACACATCGAAATCTAGTGACATTAAAACTTGGTGAGATGTTCTTTCTATTTAAATATATATATATTTTAATTCTAATGAGTAGTTCCGTAAAAATAAGCCATGACTTTTGGATACTTTTAGCCCGGACACCTGTATATACACAAACAAAACCACACGAACAAACACATGCTTGTATGTTACATACATAAATATACAACAATACATATACGCACATGTATGTATACGCCCTATAAAAAGAAAAATGCCTCAATTACTCCCATGTGTCCCATACGTCCGAAAACATTTAGTAATATTTATGCGTACAACACGAGACAACAGATCAGCGTGGCCCAGAGAAACACGTGTGCGAAATCTGTTTTAAGACCGGGGTAGACAAGTTGCCAAGGGAACGTGGCTATTGATTAATGCACGCACACACGCACGCACGCACGGCAGGACGACGGGGACAAAAGGAAAGTTGCACGAAGAAAAAACCTGGCTGTCAAGGAAGATTCGAGTAATCATAATACAAGGGTTGTTTCGGGAGAGACACGGTGATCTCATATGGTCAGGCAATGAAATGCTCGCTAAGCCGTTTATATAAGCGTAACCAGAGAAGAAATATTTTTACTGATTTATCTATTATCAGATTGCAAATTATTACACCAAATTATAAGCGATTTGTTACGTGAATCTACATTTGTCTAAATTTGAAAATTAGACGTTAAATTTTAGTGACGAATTTAAGGGAACAGTTTAAGGGGTCTGGTACCTTTTAAAAGCTAAGTCACTCAACCAACATATCCTTATTTTCAATAATCTAAGTTACGAAAATCATTTATTGAGAAATATGAAATTTTTATTGTGAGTTAAACACTCTTTTTTATAAATATGTCTCTAAATTTTATCTAGCTTGAGAATTTTTTAAAATTTTTTAAAATATTAACCACTGTTTTTTTCACTGTTATGTCATTGCGCACATGATATCACCAGAACAGTTGGCTAAAATGCCATGAAATATTATTATGCACATGCAATATAAACATGTATAATTTCAATGTCCAACTATTATGTCATTCCTGTAACACAATTTTTATCGCAGGGAAATTTATCAAAACTTTTTTAATGAATTTTTTTTTTAAATTAAAAAAAAAAAATTTTTTTTCTATGGAGAACTAAGAATTTTGATATCAAAGTTGGTCATTTTAAAGCTAGGTTACATAACTTAATTTTAAAACTAGAAAAATGTGTATATTATTTCATATACAGATGCAAGCCTGCGCGCAATAACATAACAGTGAAAAAAACAATGGTTCAAATAATAATAACTAAAAAAAAAAGGTCTCTTCAGGTTAGAAAAACTTTAGAGCCTTATTTGTAAAAAATAAAGAGTATTTAACTCACAAAAAATTTTTCATAATTCTGAGTAAATTATTTCCATAGCTACTAATGATTGAAAATAGAGATATGTTTGTAGAGTCTCTTAGCTTTTACAGGGTACCAGACCCCTTAAAGTCAAAAACGTTCGACATGTACGACCAAATTTTTGTACCGTGCATTAAAAAAATTTAAACGTATGCTACACTTACGGAATAATCTAAATATTTTCATTTCGATATGAAAAACAGTAGATCTTTCTTTTACATATTTCTGTTTGCTGAAATCTAATCAGAGAACACATTTTAAGGAAATTTAACTAACTAATCAATCGCCATATTAGGAGAATTAAAACAACTTATGTTACGCATTTTTTGACTCGTAGAAGATTTGAATATTTTTATTACAAGTAATAACTTTTAATTTAATTTTTTACACACGTTATAAAAGTTTATTATCTCTTCATTGTCAACTATATTATTTTCATCATATTTTACAAATATTTATTCATATATAAATAACTAGCATTATTGCTCGGCGTTGCCCGGGTAGATATATAGATATAAAATTTGTCATGCATTCCATCAAAAAAATACTGGGCTACACCCCCCGCTCTTCATGCTCATCTGGCCAGACAGAATGTGCTTAGCGCATTTCTACAGAAATGATATACCCAGTATTTTTTTTTATGGAAAGCATGAAAAATTTTATATCTATATATCTACCCGGGCAATCATTCTTTAAAAATAATTTCATTAATTTTCTTATGCCTTAATATAAATAATGGACTAATAGTTCGGTATGAAAGTTATGTGTCGTTATGTTTCTCTGTTTAAAGAGCTTTTCCTCCCACTGCTTAAAAAACCCCAAAACTCTAAAAGATTTATCTTATGATTTCACGGAATAAGAAATTCAAATACATATCGTATGTTAACTCTGGTTCGCGAACTTAGGGGAAAAAACCTGTAGAACTCTTCCCATAACTCCCCCATGTAAACTTCTTCCCGTTTTATGATCCTCAAACAATTAATATATTTAGATCAACAGAAGGCTTCCAAACACTGGCCATGGGACAAACTTAATTTTTCTTTTTTTTTCTTCCATTTTTTTTTCCAAATTTTATTAAGTTCTATTAGTTTGAACGCCATTGTCTAAAATTGTCTAAAGCAGCGGTTCTCCACCTTTTTAGACTCACGAATCCACTAAACGTAAGAAAAATAAAATAAACACTTCGCCCCCGTCACCCCCAGATCACCCCTCAGAACAAAACCTTTTCCCTCGCGTATCGAATTTGACTGGTTGTGGTGAAGGAGCTGTATCCCCTTCATTTAAGAGGTGCACTTAGGGGCACAAAAATCTTTAAAAAAACTAATTAAAAAAAACTAATTGAACCCCAAATTTCGTTTTTCCTGATTTAAGTTTCTCGGGTCCTAAACATTAACTGTGCCGAATTTGGTCCGGGTGGGTGAAACAGTCTATGATTCTATAGCGGACAAACAAACAGACAAGCTATTTTATATATATAGATTTGACACTAAAATATTCGCAATACTTTTGAAGCAGAAGTGTTTTCTAATCTATTCGTTGGTAAAAGGTTAGAAAACACTTAGTTAGCGCCATAAACCGAAACTCTTCGATATCATTGATAAATCGCTAGACTTAGGAACAATTCTAATCAAAATTTAGGAACAACTTAGAGCAGAAAATCCATCCTGACTAAAAATTTACGAAATGCCTTTATAACGAAGTATGTATTAATATACGGCCTATCATTATAGCGTGAGTATAGAGAATAATGAATTGTGAAGTCGACCAACATATTTATAATTAACATTTATAATTAAAGAAGGTTCTTATTTAATTGTTCCACCAGATCCTTGACTTAGAGCGACATTACCACGAAAATTCCTTTTTTTTAAAGAAAGAATATTTCTATAAATCGAAGCTTTTGCCTTTGGAAACTAACCTTTTTATGGATGGCTTCTGTTTCCCTAAATGTTAAACACTTACTTTCGTTTTTATGCGCACCTTAAAGAAGCATATGCCCCACATTATATTAAATTATATTTTGCGCTTAAAATTTGACATTTCATTAATTTCCTTATAATAATTTCAGTCCTTTTTCCTCACGCGAAGTGAAATCGCACCTCTGCTAGAAAAAGTGTTACATCTCCGAAATTTTCGATTTTGAGATAATTGCACCACAATGCTCTATAAGAAGTGCTTCTCATTCTCGAATAATGTTATAAACCTAGTACCAACACGATCTCCTAGATGGTTCTTATTACCCTCTTCCACAATTAGGAGAACTTCCAGAACTTGTTCATGCGCGAAGAATGAAAATAAGATTTTTGTCAGTGCCTAATGTTGTTGTATTGAAAGGTTCCTGTAATAAAAATGTTCATTAAATTTTATCAGGAAAAAAAATGTTTTTATTTGGAAAATAAATGTGTACTTTTTTCAAACCTGCTGTTCATGTTATCAAGATTTTTTCTTTGTATTGTGAAAAGTTTAGCTAGATTGTGCATTAGCATAGAGATATGACAGTATTCCCTGAAGCTTTTCCGTCCATGTTGACAAAATGAGGATAATGGAAGAGGGTTAAATCTTGTAATTAAAATTCAAAATCATGCTTTAAAAACTGGAAAACAACTTTAATAGTATATAGTTTTGCTTTCTGAAGTGATTCGAAGAATAATTTTCCGTAAATTATCATAGACATTCATAAAACAAGAAATGAAATTTCGACATACATCTTTAGCTCTTCCTGAAAATACGGCTATTTTGAGATGCAACACCCTTCTACCAGAGGTGCGAAATGACCACAAAAAAATGGTTTTCTGCTGTTCTATAAACAGTAATTGTGTTTATAAACATTTTCGTTACATTTGGTTACGTTTTACAACTAAGGCCTTGTTCACACTGCTTCCAGTGCGGAGAGTCGGTCATAAAAGTTTTAACAAATCACAGAGCTCAACACAATTGCCACCTGATATGTCAATCCAATCACAGGTCATGTCAACAACCTCGGTGCCAATGGACGAACCTCAACGCTTCGCTTCCAACGCAATGTGGACGAGGCCTAAAAGTTATTTCATTATCTATATACACTCATGGACAAAAAAATTAGCGCACCAAGAAATAATTGCGGGATCGTAACGAAACTTGCAATGAAGGTACATGTCGGGGAGATAGGCAAATGATTAGAAATGCAACGTGATTGCGCGTTACGTATAGCCGGTAGAGGGCGTTGAACATCGTACTCTGTGGAGTATAAAACAGGTAACCAAAGCTTGTTTGAGTGTGCTGAATCATTTACAAAGGAAGAGCTGAGATAGACATCGCATTACGCCGTGTTCGAAGACAATATAAGCAGTTGTCGCAGTTTGAGAGGGGGAGAATCGTCGGGATGATGGAAGCTGGGTGGTCAGCTAGGCGAGTAGCTCGTCAATTAGGCCGCTCTGATTGTGTTGTGAGGAGGTGTTGGGACCAGTAGACCCGAGAGATGTCAGGTACACGAAGACCAGGCTCAGGACGCTCTCGACAGACCAGTCGTCGAGAAGACCACCACATCGTAAGAAATGCACGCGTACAGCCAACTGCTTCATCGGCCGCCATCCAGGCACAGGTAACACCTTCACTAGGGGCCTCTGTGATTCTCGAACCATACGAAGGCGCCTGGCTGAAGGACAGTTGGTATCGCGGCGCCCATTACGTGTGCTGCCCTTGACGCCCACCCATCGACGCCTCCGTTTGGAGTTTTTGCCGCGCACGAGGAAACTGGACTGCAGCGGAATGGAACCAGGCCGTTTTTAGCGACGAATCCAGATTCAATCTCGGCAGTGATGACAATCGTGTTCGTGTGTGGAGAGCCCGTGGTGAACGCTTCAATCCTGCCTTTGCTGTACAGCGACACATCGCTCCCACAGCTGGTGTGATGGTATGGGGTGACATTGCCTACAATACACGGTCACCCCTAGTATTGTTCCGTGGCACCATGACAGCCCAGCGGTATGTTCATGAAATCCTGCAACCACATGTGTTGCCACTCATGCAACGGCTCCCAGGAGCCATTTTTCAACAAGACAATGCTCGGCCTCATACGGCAAGGTTGTCACAAGACTGTCTCCGCACTGTTATTACCCTTCCCCAGATTTGTCTCCAATCGAGCATATCTGGGATCATTTGGGACGACGAGTTGGGCATCCCACGAGTTTGAACGAACTAGAGGCAAGGTTACAGCAAATATGGAACGAAATGTCTCAAGACATCATACAGAACTTGTATGACTCAATGCCCGATCGTATCGCATCGTGCATTCGCGCTAGAGGGGGTCCAACGGAGTATTAACTCCTCCGTTCTTTTGCCTTTTTCTCTGAAATAAATTATCCTTTTTCTTTGATTTTCTTATCATTTACTTATATCAAAGTAGTCATTACGTATGTAAAATTTCGTTTCATTTTGACGACTCCTTCTTGGTGCGCTAATTTTTTTGTCCATGAGTGTATATAAAACAGTTCCGTGACTGACTCTCTGACAGACAGATAACGCACTGACTAAACCGCTGGACCTAAAGGGTTGAAATTTTGCATGGCCATTCTTCTTATAGTGTAGGGAGGGGTGCACTAAGAAAGATTTTTGAAAAATTCCTCTTAGATTTTTTTTAAATTAAATTTTTAAGCTGTTTTTTTAATATTCTTTAAAGTTTGAATTTAAAATAATAATCTGAGGGTTATAAAATTTGTATCGCGAGAAAGATCATAAAAATTCCTTTAAAATGAGATTTTTTCGAATCTTTACCTCCATTTTCTGCTTTTTGGTGAATTTTTAAAGATTAATTTTTAGAACTTTATTTATTAAATGCTGATCACGTGGTTTCATTTCTTTTTTGATAGTATAACTAATTTTGCGTCACGTACATAACAAAGTAAATTGACAAAATAAATTTTCTAATGCGGCAGACGATTGGACACTATCCAAAAAAATATTAAAATACATTAAAAGAAATGTTCCTCAAACTTTACTATATTCTTTAGTATGTTCTATTAGATTTAATTTCAATATTTTCTTCTACATTATTTTGTCTATAAGAATATCCGTTAAGATTTTTTTATAAATATATTTTGGGTTTTTTTTTGTATTAATTGCATACATTGATCATTGTATTTATTCTAAATTATTTTTCTCTGGCATTAATTGTATGCATTGACCGTTGTATTTAATTTGAATGTACTCTGTAACTAAGCACGGGTATTCAGCTAGTTTGACAAATTTTTGTAACGAAAATAAAGTAATAATCTTATAGCTTTATAAATTTGTTTATGGCGAAGTTTCTAAAACGAAAGGTAAGTCTACGTTATAGAGAAATATATCTTAAGATATAACACTTTACCACCGCAAGACGTCTTTATATTAATTTTTCTCTAATATGCCACATTCCTAAGGACATATTCATTTGTTCTTTAGTAAAAAATAAATAAAAGTAGCGATATTGACTAGGTTGTCATGACAACAGAATTTGGCGGTAAAATTGGAGTCGACTTTGGACCGCTGAAAATGAAAGAAATTTCAACTTCCTGCTTGATGCTTATAAATGGCAAAATTCAACGCAATTGCCCGAATAAACTAGAATTCTTAGTTAAAAAAAATCTTTCAGGATCGATATCTGGACTCTATTTCACGACAGTACGTGCGAAATTGCACTACATCACTCCTAGCAGTTGAATTCCAGCAGAGAACGTTTAAAAAAAAACAACCATTTTTTTCAATACAGGTAACGAAACGGTTTCACACTGTTGACCTTTAAGATCTTTTTTTCGCGAGAATTTTCCGTGGCCGCCATTTCCAGGAAACTTCCGACATCTGTGCTGCATGCAGTATGAGTCGTGGAGAATTTCCCACCTTCGATGTTGAAGATATAAAAAGGAATAATGTAACCGGCGCGCAAGAAAAGATTAGAAAAGTAAACCCCGGGATCTTTTAAGGCGTTTACTTGAGGTGAGAAGTTTTTTTTTTTTTATCACGAAAACAGTTTTCTCGCCAGACTGATCAAATATCAAGAAATTTCTTATTGAGAGAAAATTTTTTTGAGGATTCATACTTTTTTTTGTTTGTTTTATACGTTTGTTTGTTTTTCTTTTGTTTGTGGGTTTATTTTCTATACCCGCAGAGTGAAAATAGGTTTGTACCATTGTAATAAATGAAAATAGTTTTAAAATTTTATTAAAATTTAGTGGGAAATAAAAAAATTTAAAAACCTGAATAAATGTGTAAAATTAAAGTGTGAATCGTATGTATATATATATATATATATATATATATATATATATATATATATATATATATATATATATATATACTAGCTGAATACCCGTACTTCGCTACGGAGTACATTCAAATTAAATTCAACGGTCAATGTACACAATTAATTCCACAAAAAAATATATTTATAAAAAAATCTTAACGGATATTTTTATAGACAAAATAATGCAGAAGAAAATTTTCAAATTAAATCTAATAGAACATACTAAAGAATATAATGCAATTAATATAGTACAGTTTGAGGAGTATTTCTTTTACCGTATTTTAATATTTTTTGGATAATGTCCAATCATCTGCCTCATTAGCAAGGAAAATTTTTTTTTATCTATTTCGTTGTTATGCACGTGACGCAAAATTAGTTTAAAGTATCACAAAAAGAAAAGGAACCACGTGATCAGCATTTAATACATTAATTTATAAAAATTAACATTTAAAAATTCACCAAAAATCTGAAAATGGAGGTAAAAATTTTAAAAAGATTTCATTTATAGGGATTTTTATGATCTATCTTTTGATATAAATTTTATAACCCTCAAATTATTGTTTTTAATGCAATCTTTAAAGAATGCTAAAAAAACAGCTTGAAAATTTAATTTAAAAAAATCTAAGAAATTTTCAAAAATATCTTAGTGCACCCCTACACTATAAGAAGAATCGCCATGCAAAATTTCAGCCCTTTAGGTCCAGCGGTTTGGTCTATGCGTTATATCTCAGTCAATCAGTTACGGAACTGTTTTATATATGAGGCGGTGAAAGGCAAAGTGGTGTAAGTCAAAAGCGTTTTACTGCAAAAACTACCAAAAAGTCCACCATAAATTGAACAAATTGTAGATGTTAATAATTACTATAATATTACAAATAATAATTCTTTGCAATTCCACTATAAATTGAACATGGCGATTACATTTTTGCCCTCAAATAGAAAAAAGTTGAAAAAGTGACTTACACCACTTTGCCTTTCACCGCCTCATATATAGATAAAGATAAAATTACAACGATTATATCTGTGCTCAGATGACAAAATGTTATAAGAAATTTACGTGACAGCAATTCTAAGATTTTAAGATGTCATGAAAAATCAGTAATTTGTTTTATACGAGCAAACGTGGTACCAATGTTTCAGAAAAAAAAGTCGGCTACTACTTACAGCAGTTACAATAAATAGAAAAAAAAATCGGGTAACGAGAATTTGGAATGTGAAAAACTAAGTTTTAAACGTTGGATTACGTTCTTCCATAACGGTCTTCGGTAAAGCGAAATTTCAGACGTTAAGACTGCTATGTACTAAGAAAGAAATCGTATTTCCCTTTTCCTCTTCTTGCAGACTCTTGTGGTGGGAGGAATCCAGTTGACAGTTCGAGAATTCCACTCTCCCCCCCCCCCTTAGGATTGACATTTTGAGGGATTGTAATGGCTCTCTCTATAGGGGAGTTAAGCGCTGCCAATTTTTTATTTAAAATATAGTTTTGTCAACTATTTACAGGTACATAAATGCTGGTAATCAAATAAAATTGGTATTGTCAGATAGCCTGAACTTTTCAACAAAGCGCTACAGGATTCATTTTATAAATATCGTCCACCGAAGGAATTTATGAGCGTTTAAAACACACTATACCAGATTTTTCCCCGAATAATTTAAATTTTAAAATATTAAATGCATTTTTTTAAAAAAACGAAAAATGTACACAAATGTAAACTTTCTTTCTCTATGACGGAGTACAATATTAAAAAAAAATCTTTGAATCCAAGTAGGCAAACCGTGGACAAATTTTCTCCATAGGTTAACATTGAGGTGAGCGAATCCAATGGGGTTAGTACATAGCAGCCTTAAAACCGTCGTCATGAGTTATAAATCAAGAGTGGCAGAATATTATTTCTAAAAGGTATTTTTTTGCTTTCTCCCTTTCTCTCACTTCATACTTAACGAACATCGATCATGATGATCGCCAATGTGCCAATCGTCATGATGGGAGATTTTAATATAGACGCAAAACGCAACGAAAAGGCATTCGATTTCCTGAAACATTCATTTAGATATTGTTCCGTCCAACTATCCGAGTATACTGGGAAACTCATTTACTGACTTGACATTGACACGAACCATTACCCCCGATTTTCTGACATATGTAACTTATTTTTCGACCTGATCTGCATGGGGTAATCACTCATCCTTCTCTTCGTATGTAGGATTTTTATTGCAAAAAAGGAAAGAGGTAAGCAACGATAAGTAATCCGACGTTAATAACCAGCGGTAGTTTCGTTAGAAGAGATTACCTGAAAATATTTTTAAGAAAAGTTTCTTATAACATTTTGCCATCTGAGCACACATATTATAGCATAGTATACCTTACTAGGTGGCTACGTCGACCCTATCGCGTGCGATTAAAATACAATAAATTATATTCCGAGGTTGGTGGTTTGTACTAGGATGGAAGAAGAATCGGTTCATTTGTAGCAAATGAGGCGGTGAAAGGCAAAGTGGTGTAAGTCACATTTTCAATTTTTTTATTTGAGGGCGAAAATGTAATCTCCATGTTCAATGTATGGTGGAATTGCAAATAATTATTATTTGCAATATTATAATAATTATTCTGAATTATAATTTGTTCAATTTATAGTGGAATTTTTGTAGTTTTTGCAGTAAAACGCTTTTGACTTAAACAACTTGACTTACTGACTTACACCACTTTGCTTTTCATCGCCTTAATTGTCTATTTGTCAAATAAAAATGTTGCGTAAGGATAATACAGAACCAATAAATAAAACGCCTTTGGCCGCAAAATTGGAGGTGAAGCATAAGACTAAAAAGGGGAACATGAGCTATGTACACGTCAAAACACCTTTGTAGACAGTATTAAAATTTAAATATGACACAAACTCGTGAAAACTATGACATTTACATTACAAAACCTCTGTGCACATTATTTGACCGTGCCGTTTCGACGCATCCAGAGAAAGAACTTTATGGCCAAAAGTCAATTTTTCACTTCGATTTTCAATCAAACAATACAATGTGTCATTCTCATTTAACAATTCGTCAGAAGCGGAGAACGTAATTTTTAAAATGGTGTCTCATTTATCGATTTTAGTTAAGAATTAAGGGAGAAAACGGGATAAAACAAAACACACCTTTTAGAAATAATATATGGTTTTTGCCATGCAAAAAGAATATTGTACACGTACGCGGATGTTTCCTATCAAGAAACTCATTAATGATATCACAGAATGATAATGAAAGCAAACTATTTTTAAATTTAAATGTTCAGTGTGATTGATAACGGTAAAATAAAAAAAGCTAGCGCGCACGCCATCTAGGGGAAGAAAAATTATTTATAATGTTTATACTTCGATTTTCAAACAAACAATAAGACGTAATTCTAAATTAACAATTCGCACGAAGCGGAGATCTTAATCTTTATAATGGTGCCTCATTTATCGATTTTGGTTAAGTATGAAGGGAGAAAAAGGGATGAAGAAAAGAAACACCTTTTAGAAATAATATATATAGATTTTTCGGACCATAAGACGCATCTCAGATTTATGGGAGGATTATATGGTTATAACATATGTTAGGTATATAAAGATATTTTCAATTTCTTACTTAATGGAGATACCATATATATATAAATAATAAATATAATATATATATATATATATATATATATATATATATATATATATATATATATATATATATATATATATATATATATATATATATATATATATATATATAAGATATTCATTTTATTTTAATGTTACAAGACGCACCTTGTTTTTAAGTAAAAAGGTGAGTCTTAGGGTCCGAAAAATACGGTAATCCAAATATAACTTCAATAAATTAGGTTTCAAAGCATAGAATTATTTTAAATAATTTATTTTGACACACACACACACACTGAAGACCAAACGGCAGGGGACAACAGTAAGCAAATTTTCTTGTGGCGCTAGCTTTGAGTAAAATCTTATATGAATAGCCAGAGCATTATTTGCTGTGAGTTGTAATCCCGTGAGCGTTGTTAAAGAATCCTCAAGGTGTGATTATGGCAAACCGACGTAAAATCAGATTTCGAACACGGAATGACAGTTGGAACCAGACGGATAGGGCATTCACATTCCGAAGTTGTTTGGGCAGTTAACGTTATTTCATCCACCGAGTCACGTGTGCCCTGAGAATGCATCATGGAAGGTACAAAGGACAGCAAAGTGGTGGGACACATTTGCTTGATAAACGTGACCAATGACGTCTGCCCAGAATTGTTAGATCTAACAGACCAGAGACATTGCCTGAAATGACATGCACATTAAATGCAGGAGGCACTAGAAACTACATCAAGTAGGTTTCAAGGGCCAGTCCAGGGAAATTTAAAATTAATGGGATATGGGAGTGCTTGGAGTCAGCTGCTTGGAGGTCATTTGCATATCTTCATGGACTTCATTTATTCCAAAGACTATAGGAATTTCCAAGACAACAATACGCCATGTTACAGAGTTTATAGGGTCAAAATTGCCCAAAATTGGTTCGAGGGGTATTTTTAAACAGTTCCGATTAAGGGTCTGGCCATCAAGTCCGCCAGCCATTAACCTAATCGAACACTGGCGGGATATGGTGGAAAGGTCCATTGGAGTCCCAAGTCCCAGTACTAACAAATATTAGATATCTATGGGAAGCTATCCAGATGGCATGTCTCAACATCTCTCCAGAAGATTTCCGCCAACTTTTAAACTCTACGCCATGTCGAGTTTTAACGTAGGATTACGTTCCTCCATAACGGTCCTCTGGAAAGAATAATTTCAGACGCTAAAACCGTCAGTCTATCCGTCCCCGCGAGTTACAATTTTTGGCAGCGCGCTAAACGCAGTCTATCGCTTGGACAAATTAAACAGAGAAGTACCAAGATGCGTCAAAATTTTGACATACATTATATATATATATATATATATATATATATATATATATATATATATATATATATTAATTACATATACACATACAAAAGAGGTAAGCAACGATAAGTAATCCTACGTTCATAACCCACGTTAGTTTCGTTAGAAGAGACTATCTGAAATTTTTTTTTCCAATTCGCCGGGCAAGAGGAGGTCCCACAACATATTGAGTAAGTATCCCATGATTTGGGGCACTGCATTAAATTACATTACATTACATTATATTAATATATATATTAATATAATATATATATATATATATATATATATACTTAAAATTTTAAAACTAGACGTTTGTTTTGGATTGTACAGCAATTTTAAGATAACACCTTTTTTGTACGAATATGAAACCCTTAGAATTAAACGGGAAAAAAATACACGTCCGACAAAATCGGGGCATCGGTTACCGGGTTACAAGCATTTAATTATATTTCGTGGTTTATTTATCTATATCGTCATAACCCAATTTAAACTTAGACTGCCCTGACGAAGAATGCGTTCATTTTAAATTTCCTCTATGGTGTCTCTCTATTCTAAAAAAAAAAGTAACTGGCACCGCCGCCGCTGTCAAAAGCTTGTCACGCTATCTCCTCCGAAACCGCTGGGAGTATGGAGTCGAGACCGATACCAATAGATACAGAAAAAAGCGGGGAAGAAATTAAGACATGTCTCATCTTCGTCGGACTTCAAGTTTTTATATTTGTTTTATATTTTATGGGAAAATATTGACTTTTTCATCTTCAGAGTACGATAACTCGCCAAAAAATGATCGTAGAATTTTGATCTTTTTACAGTCTAAGACTACAGACATTTCTCTTTCAAACTAGACCTCATTTGTTTAAGAATATTTTAAAACAGTCTAATATTTTCATCAAAACTGAAACAGTTTTTCAAGAAATATCGCCCCCTATGTGGATGTAATATCGATGCTCCTCGAGTTTTTATCTTACAAAAGAAAATATTTACATCATCTGGAAACTTAAAGCTTTCTTATTCATATAAACTTCATTTCAAGTCTATATCTTAAAGTTTTGATTTTTAATTGGATTTTAAAGCTGTTAACTCAACAGTGATGAAACGCCCTTCGCATTAAGGGTGACAACAGTAAATGGATGGAAGCTGTTACATTGCCCGAGAATCACCCTTATGTATCTCGCTATTAGCCATAACAGAGGAGCGAGCGTAGCGAGCCTAGGGGCGAAACCCCTAGTGCCTATATAAAAAGAAAAAAACTTCAAGCGAAACCTGACTTATGACCAATATTTCCGTGGACGATTCCATTTAATTGTTGACAAGATTCGTATTTCTCGGAAAGTTCGTCGAACCTGATACCGTGAGGTGCGGAAAAAGGTGGGAAAAAAAGGAACGCGTATTCTCCGCCCACGCGGTGGAGATCCATTTTCCCGCCCAAATCATCGATGTCTCGTCTTCGCACGAACACGTGTCTGACAACGCTGAAATCACCTGCAACTGGTGGACGTTATGTACACGTCAGGTGACCGCCTATCGATCACTCAGTCCTTAAATGCAGTTATAGCATCAGATGTTATATCGCTCACTTCCTTTCAACAACGTCATATTTTTTAAAAAAAATTGATTTTACCAGGAGAGATTTTAAAGTTTAAAAGTAGAATAGAATGTATTGAAAATAAATATCAATTCTGCTGTCAAGCGGCTAAATATTGAGCGGTGAGATATGATGATCTTTAAGGGATATACTACTCTTTCAGGGCAATCTGAAAACAGGCATATCTAAAAATCGCCGAATTTAGAGATATGACGATGTTGAAAGGAGTGAACGATATGCGCGCGCCTGTGTATATGCATATATGCACACACAGAAAACCATATTATATATATATATATATATATATATATATAAATAAACAAACTTCTCTAGCCGCCCATTTCTATTCGATGAGTACCCCTCTAAACGGCCACATTTTTTCCACAGCCGATTCAAGAGTCCATAAAGCCAATATTGGGGAAATAACCCCTTTTCCACGGCCACCACTCAAAACGGCCACTTTTTTATCGGAGCCATGACTGGCCGAGTTCAATATGCAAGGTTCAATATGTTGGTTGAGTTCAATAGTGCAGGGTTCAAAATGGACATAATGCGCCAAACACAAGAGCCAAAAAAATGTCAGGTAGTCTCTTCTAAGGAAACTACCGCGGGTTCTTAACTTAGGATTACTTATCGTTGCTTACCTCTTTTGTATGTGTATATATACATATGTGTGTGTGTGTGTGTGACAGTCAAAGTTTTAACGCGTTTTGGTACCTTTTTGTTTAACTTTTTACTGCTTGTCGAAGCGATGTAGACTGGGTTTGGCTCGCTGCCAAAATTATAACTCGCGAGGACGGATAGACGAACGATTTTAGCGTCTGAAATTTTGCTTTCCGAAGTACCGATATGGAGGAACGTAAAAATACCTTAAAAGAATATGTATAAAAGCCTTGGGCTCGAATCAACACCGGAAATTACAGATATAACACCAACACTTTTCGATAATAAAAAGACGTGCAATGACGAAAAAATTATACAAAAGGGTGATAAAAATGATCTTCAAACGTGATAAAAACGATATGTAAAATTGATAAGAATATTAAATGGTATGATCAGTGATTGATATATATATATATATATATATATATATATATAAACTAGGGGCTTTGCCCCTAGGCTCGCTACGGTCGCTCCTCTGTTATGGCTAATAGTGAGATACATAGGGGTGATTCTTGGTCAATATAACAGCCATTTACTGTTGTCAGCCACCCTTATGCAAAGGGTGGGTCACTGTTGAATCACTGTTTCAGCTTTAAAATTCAATTAAAAATCGAAATTTTAAGATAGAGACTTGAAATGAGGTTTATATGAATGAGAAAGCTTTCATCTTCCAGATGATGTAAATATTTTCTTTGTAAGATTAAAAACTCGAGGAGCATCGATATTACATCCACATATGTGACGATATTTCTCGAAAAAGTGGGTTTAATATTTTGATGAAAATATTAGTCCGTTTTAAATTATTTTTAAACAAATGAGGTCTTGTTTGAAGGAGAAATGTCTGTAGTCTTAGATTGTAAAAAGATCAAAATTCTACGATTAATTTTTGGCGAGTTATCGTAACCTGAACATGAAAAAGTCTATAATTTTTCCACAAAACATAAAATAAAAAACTTAAAGTCCGATGAAGATGAGACATGTCTTACTTTCTTCCCCGCATTTTTCTGCATCTATTGGTATCGGTCTCGACCCCATACCCCCAGCGGTTTCGGAGGAGATAGCGTGACAAGCTTTTGACAGCGGTGGCGCCAGTTACTTTTTTTTAGAACTAGCCGCTGCGCGAAGAGCATGGTTGCTTTTAGTTTTTTATTTTCTTTTGCAAAACAATTCAACTGAAAGTAACATATGTAAGGAATGTTGTCTATCTTCTATCTTCTACATTAATAAAGGAACAGCAGGGGATGTCGAGATCACGTGAGCGTAACGCAATGGCCGACAATCGGTGCATTTTTTTTCGCATGGAAGTACATAAATGTTACAAATTTCTAAAGAGGGTACAGATGTAGTATACGCAACAAACGCCAAGGGGCGATTTTTCGCCAAATCAGATGGTTGTTTGGCGGTTTTTATATTCTGGCAGGGAGGATTTTAAGATCGGATGGTATTTTTTGCGATAAGCTTTGTTTTACTGACCGCTACAGCCAGCGGAAGCTTTTTTTTTACTGTACAACAGCCAGCGGTATGTAGCGAAGCCAGCTGCTGGGGATTTTCTGTAATGTTTTTGGACGGATGCGTAACGGAGTGAAGAAAGGGTATCTGAGCGAAGCGAAGATCCCGTGTGCACCTACGAGTTTCATAAAGCCAGCAGTAAGTTTGTTTTCCAATTTATTGTTTACATTTCGCAGTTTAGGCCTAACAGGTCTCCGAACGGGATTTTGGCGCCAAATTGGCGATGGCCCGTTTCTGTTAATTCAATGGTTTTAGAGATATTTTAATTCTAAAATCACTCACTGCTGAGAAATCAAATCATCTGGTGCAGTGGTGCTGCCATCTGTGGGCAGCGACGGGAATGAAAATTGAAAGGAATTTATTCACTTGAATTTAATACATTTGTAGGCCTTTTTTGTGGGGCCCGAAGTACATAAATATGTTACACGGATGGCTTGAGCGTAGCTAGGCGAAGCCCGGCTAGTCATAAATATACGTTGTTAAGGGGTATTCACATCATGATTAAAAAATATGATTCCATTACTTCAGAACAGAGTTAAAGATAAGACTGAGAAACCCAACACCAATGATTTTAACAATGACATCCCTCTCTGTATGTACTATTTTTCAATATTAAGATATCTACACTTTATCATTACATCAAATAAGAAATTGTTGGGAAAATTTTTTTCACTTAAAAAATGGAATAAAAATTAAACAAGTACTAAATTATAGTGTGGATTACATCACTCCCTGTATGTACTTTTGCTCACAATTCAGATATCTACACTTAATCATTTTAAATAATAAATTGTTCGGAAAATTTCTTCACTTTATCACTCTATCAAAGAAAGAGTGATAAAATGGAGTAAAAATTCAGCAATTACTGAAAAAAGTGTAGAAAATTAACTTTTACTGGCTGTCGGTTGCTATGCCGGAGACGGTTAAGCCTAACCTCGCGATCATTTATACTCTCTCTTTCACGCCTCTCTCTTAATGAATTATTTCTTCGTCGCTATCTTTCTTGAGACTGTTCCCAATTTTCACTTGATCGTGCAGCTCGCTTTCGAGCATTCCTGATTTCAGTGCGTAAATTCCTGTTGACACGCGGTTGCAAACTGCGGACATCCGCTAATGTTTACATCTGGTATTTGCAGCCGTTGCCATTCGGAGTGTAGAAATATCGTCGATTTTTGTGCCGCATACCTACGCGTTTTATATATATAGATAGAGAGAGAGATAGGTAAAAGCAAAAAAAGTTTAATAGTAAAATCAACAATTAAATCAAAAACTGCGTATAAAATTAGTATAAAACAAAAAGGCAAACAGAGGCGGGGGAGGGGCTTTCCCAGACCTGATCTTTAGAGCTAGGGGAGAAATGGAATATTACTCCCTTCTCTAGCCCGCCTTGTCGGACTTCGGGTTATTGGAAACAAAAGCCATTTCTAAGTTGAAGAAATGGCTTAGAAATGGCTTTTGTTTCCAATAACCCGAAGTTGTTTGCGATAAGCAAAACGACAGGATGCATCTTTTTTCTTTCTTAATGTGTGGTTCCACCGGTTAAAAAATGTATGAATTTATATACGCAATAGGGGTTACGCAATAGGTGGGATCGACGAAACATCGCGTAAGTCGGGGTACAACTTTGTCCACAAATACAGGGTGGTCAAAAATTATTGAGCGCATTTAAAGTTTTTTTTTTAAAGAATAAAATGAGGTGCGTACATGTTTATTGTGTTCATAGAAAGACAATTTAAAACAGTTTCACACAACAAAATTTTAACATTAAATAACTTCCACATAAGGCGGTAGATGGCGCTACAACATTCCGCAAGAAAAATTTACTAATTGCGTCACTCTGCAAATGGCTACCGTAAAGGAAAAAGCAATGTGCGTTTTGTGGTTCCATGAAAGCAAATCCGTCGTAACTCATTTTTTTTTCAAACCTGAAATGCGCTAAATAATTTTGGGTCAGTCCAGGGTGGTCTAAATTTGAAAAAAGAACGAACAAAATGAGTTACAACGGATTCTGTGGAAGTTGTTTAATGTTTAAAATTGTGTTTTGCAAAACCGTTTTAAACTGTCTATCAAAGAAAACAATAAACATGTCCGTACCTCATTTTGTTATTTTTTTTTCAAACATGAAAAGCGCTCAATAATTTTGGACCACCCTGTACTTTAGCTTACAATAATATGTTAAACTGAGTCAAGGACGTAACATATTAATGGAGCTGTTCATGGCTCTATAACAAGAAAGAATTAAAAAATTTTTAAATGTTTCGCTATATTTTGGAAAATCCATCATAGATCGACTCGAAAAATAATGCTTTTCATCATAACATAGTCGATACATCTCAAAACTATGTAGAAGAATTATTAATTCCGATTCCTTACTCAGAAATAAAACATTTGGATTGAAACATCAAACCAAATCATCTATATTATATATATATATATATATATATATATATATATATATATATATATATATATATATATATATATATATATAAACTGCTGGCCACTGTAAATGCAACACCCTGAAGGAAACATGCAAATAACATGAAATTTATAACATGCATTAGCGGAGGTGAGATATGCAAATGATTAGAATTTCAGCGCAGACGCACATCACGCGCGCCTCTGGCGCCACTTCAAAGCGCTATTTAAGGCTTGGAGATTTCGACGATTTCAAGTTCGGCAATTGTGTTTTTCTTGTGGTGTTTTCAAAAAACGATCAATTATGCCTCGTTGAAAACAACGATCATCTTTTGATCAAGTATCCGAGTTCGACAGAGGAAGGATAGTGGCCTACCGAGATTGTGGATTATCTTTCAGGGAAATCGGTAGTCGTGTTGGACGAAACCAAACGACTGTAATGCGGATATGTGATCGTTGGTGCAGGAGGGTACGACGGACCGGCGTGTTCGATCGTATCCACCTCAGCGCACCACTTCACGTGATGACAGGCAAATTGTGCGCATGGCAGTTACGGATCGCTCAGTCACATCACGAACCATAGCACAGCACATGCAGTCTGTAACGCATCATCCAGTGTCTGCCCGTACCATTCGACGCCGTTTACAGCAGAGTGGTCTGTCCGCAAGACGTCCATTGCTTTGTCTACCCTTGACGCAGAACCACAGACGTCTCCGCTGCCAATGGTGCGATGACAGAAGGATGTGGACGGCAGAATGGAATGAAATTGTCTTTACTGACGAGTCACGCTTCTGTCTGCAACACCACGATGGTCGCATTCGAGTCTGGAGACACCGTGAAGAGAGGATGCTGAACAGCTGCGTTATGCACCGCCACACTGGTCCTGCACCGAGTATATGGTATGGGGCGGTATTGGATATCACTCTCGCACACCTCTAGTACGCATTGCCGGTTCTTTAAACAGCCAGCGCTACATCTCCGAGGTGTTGGAGCCAGTTGTCCTTCCTTACCTTCAGTGCTTGCCCACAGCCATATTTCAACAGGATAATGCGCGACCACACGTGGCACGTATTGTCCAACGGTTCTTCGTCAATCGCCAGATTGAATTGCTTCCCTGGCCGCCTCGCTCTCCGGATCTTTCGCCGATAGGAAACACGTGGTCCATGGTTGCTCTACGATTGACCCAGATTCCATCCCCAGCTGCCACAGCAGATCAACTTTGGCAACGTGTGGAAGCTGCTTGGTCTGCTGTACCCCAAGAACTCATCCAAAGTCTCTTTGAATCAATGCCGAGGCGTGTGGAAGCGGTGATCTCCAACAATGGCGGCTACTCTGGCTACTGATTTTGGCAGGAACCACACTTCACAGAAGTCTATAAATTTAATTATTTGATACTTGGTCAACATGTTATCTACAAAATAAATTTTGTTGTCATATCTCTTGTCTTTCTTGGTGTTGCAATTTGGTTGGCCAGCAGTGTATATATATATAAACAGTTTCGTAACTGACTGACTCACTGACATACAACGGACAGACCAAACCGCTGGACCTAAAGCGCTGAAATTTTGCAGGGCGATTCTTTTTATAGTGTAGGGGTGCACTAAGAAAGATTTTTGAAAAATTCTTATTAGATTTTTTTTTAAATTAAATTTTTAAGCTGTTTTTGTAACATTCATTTAAGTTTTCATTTAGAATAATAATCTGAGGGTTATAAAATTTATATCACGAGAAAGATCATAAAATTTCCGTTAAAAGGAGATCTTTTTCGAATCTTTACCTCTATTTTCTGATTTTTTGGTGAATTTTTAAAGATTCATTTTTAGAATTTAATTTATTAAATGCTGATCACGTGATTTCTTTTTCTGGTACTTTTAAATTAATTTATCGTCACGTTCATAGCAACGAAATAGACAAAAAAAAATGTTTCTTACTAATGCGGCAGACAATTGGAAATTATCCAAAAAATATTAAAATACAGTAAAAGGTATGTTCCTCAAACTGTACTATATTATCTGTACCATATTCTTTAGTATGTTCTATTAGATTTAATTTGAATATTTTCTACTACATTATTTTATCTATAAAAATATCCTTTACGATTTTTTTATAAATATATTTTTTCGTTTTTTTTTTTTTTTTTTTTTTACATCAACTGCATACATTGATCGTTGTATTTATTATAAATACAGTCACCACCGCTTATAGTGATCAGTGGTTATAAGAATCAACCGTTTATAAGAATCATTATCGAAAAAACAAAAACAAATGTATTATTTCCATGTTAAAATTTTCGCTTTAAAGAATCAATCCACCGGTTTTAAGAATCAATTTACACTCTTCGCTTTCCTTTCATTTTTTCAAAAAAGCCACTTAAACACTCAAAAGGCATGAAGTTCTTTCTTTAATTTTTTTTAAAGAAAGAGTGATAAGATGGGATTTAATACAATTGTAAAATGCATCACTTTCTTTGTTAGACATAACATAATAGTTTCCCCTTAAACGCTTTAGCTAAACACTGTTCCATTAGCTTGACCCAGGGGCATTTCTACCCGTCCAGGTCCGATTTCACTTTTCTCCACTGACAACCAAAAATGGGGACTCTTTTTTCCCATCTCCCACATCCTGGTTGCGGCTTCCTGGACCCTGAAACACATAAATCTTCGGCGAAGTGTCCACAATCACTTAGGCAAACGTAACATTAGTAGATTCAGCACGTTATCAAACCGTGAAACGTAAGCTAGAAGGTGAATCTTCGTCTGAGACTATTGATATTGGAAGAGGTATAAGCAGCCTCCTGAAAATTTCATTACGTCATACTACCATAGAAAACTTTTTCTAGCACCCTTCCTGTAGTTGAAATGTTAAACTGTTAAGCAGGTATGTTGTAACAAATATTGCATTTTTTTTCTTCTCTAATTATAATCATGTGTATCTACTTATAGGTCTAGAAATTAAATTGTACTTTTAAAATTATAAACAATAATTTTAATAAAAGATAATTAACGTAAATTAAAGAGTATGTTATAGTAAATTATCTAATATATGTATATATAGGTGTGTGTGTGTGCCTGTCCAAAAACCTAAATTTGGGCTATAAGAATCAACCGCCTATAAGAATCAAAAACAGCAATAACAAACGTGATTCTTATAAGTGGAAATCACTGTATATTTTAAACATATTTTTGGCATTAATTGCATACATTTACCGTTGCATTTAATTTGAATGTACTCCGTAGCGAAGTACGTGTTTTCAGCTAGTCTACGATAAACCTCCATTTCGGTTCAATATTGAGATTATCTTAATTGATAACTTCTATTCTCTCCAATTTATCGATTGGGGGTAATCCAACTATAACACGATTTCTGACGTTTCTCCTCATATTTATAAGGAATCATTAATCCCAATTTTTGTATTTGTAATAGCATGAATAGATTAAATTAACAAATAATCCAATGAATAGACCCTCATTTCGGTGCAATATTGAAACAAGTTTTGATTGTCGAAAACGAATGAATTGTGGGATATCCAACTAAGACACCGTTTTCGACGTTACGCCTCAAAAAAACTACGGTGGAATAACCGATTCGGACAATCGACAGCCTGAAATGTTAAATCATATCAAAATAAACCTTCATTTCGATGTAACATTTAAAGGCTTCAGTTGTAAGTAACGTATGAATAGTGCTAAGTCCAACTATAATGAGATTTTCGACGTTACTTCTCAAAAAGCGGTGAGGAATAACTGATGCCGACTCTTGAATTTGTTGTAACACGAATAGATAAAAATGTTTAATCATTAAAAAAAAAAAAAAAAAAAAAAAAAATCAAAAAAATCAAAAAAAAAAAAAAAAAAAAAAAAAAAACCTTCATTTCTGTGCGATATTCAAATAGGCTTTAATTGTCATAAAACAATGAATATTGGGAAATCCAACTATGACACGGTTTTTGGCATTAGCCCTCAAGAAAATGTGAGGAATAACAAATTACAACCCTGAAATTGTAGTAATACGACCAAAGAGAAGTGTTAAATCATGCCAAAACAAACCATTTCTGTGCAATACTGAAATAAGGCTTTAATTGTCAATAACCTATGAATAGTGGGAGAGGCGACTATAACACGATTTTCGACGTTACTCCTCAAAAAACTGAGAGGAAATACTTATTTCAAGACTTGAATTTGTAGTAATACGAATAGATTGAAATGTCAAATCACCTCAAAATAAACCATGATTTAAATAAGCTTCAATTCCTAATAGCCTATGAATAACGGCATATCTAACAATAACATGACTTTCGACGTTACACATCAAAAATTACATTGAATATCCAATTCTGACTCTTTAATTATAAGTAATACGAATTGATTGAAATGTTAAATCACCTCAAAATAAACCTTCATTTCGGTGCAATATTGAAATAGGCTTCAATTCGTAATCTATACTAATATATAAAGAGAGAGCAGATTTTGTACGTGGAGGGTAATCTCCGGAACCACTGCACCTATTTGAAAAATTCTTTCACTGTTTGAAAGGTACATTATTCCAGATGGTCATAGGCTATATATTATGTATATCTGATCAGTAGAAATGAAGTTAGGGGGGATACTCTGGATTTGTGTGCACGGCCGCCATCTTGGATTTTTCCGCCAGGGTTTGGCGCATTTCGCATGGCGATAATTATTGCGTTCTGGTAAAAATAACCCAATGTCAAATTCTCTAATTTTAAGATCAAACAGTTATTTCTGATGTGATCTTTTAATTACAGTATAATAATTTTAGGTCAGATCTTGGCCTTGACCTGGAAATCTGAGTCAAATTGACTATACTCAAAAGAGTAAATTATTTTTAAAACTAAGAGTCTTTTTGTTGAAAATTTTTGAATCCATTATCAGTTTTTCGTTAACTTATTAAATTTAAGTTGCTTTTAATTTTGTTTATCGATTGTCAATTAGTATACTATAATGATACACCATTTCATTTATTTGAAGTAAAAATTGTCTGCCATCATTTTTTCGTAAAATGTAAATTTCAGTATACATTTTAAATACAATATATTTTAAAATATTTTATAATTCCAAGTTGTAATGGATTACAAATAAATTTAAATAACTGAAGTTCAACTTCTCTCTCCCCAGGAACCTAAGTTAAAAAGTTAGTTAAGGTTAAGTTATTGGTTTAGTAAAAGGGTTTTTTTTTGTCTTATTTCCAACACAGCAGGATAAATGGTCAAATAATCCTTGTCCCGATTTTATTGTATGCACCAAATATTTGGTTAAGGTCAAATCTGAAGTAAAATTTCATTACCACAATGGATAGAGAGAGAGAGAGAGGATCTGGTTACTCACCATAAATTTATGGGTTCATAATTATTTTACATTTTTCAAAGATGAATTTTAGATAATTTTTAAATTGCAAGTTATTTAGGTGGTACGAAAATGCTGTATTTTTTTCTAATTAACAATATATTAGCATAATATTTTGGTGATTCATTGCTATTAGTCAAAGAGTTAGGGCAAACTTAATAGATGGCATTGAAATTTTATCTGTAAGTAAAATTCATTTGAACAAATTTTTCATATGGATCATAATTTGAAAAGGTAGTTTTTAATTAAAAATGACAAAAATAAATCTCAGTCCAACGATTAAATGATTTTTCAAAAATATTTCTAAGTTTCACAATTTAAAAAGGTCGTTTTTATTAAAAAAGCTAAAAGAAAAACCCAAAATTTCCAATATTTCAGAATGATTTTTTCAGAAAAAAGTGGTTTTTATCAAAAACCCAAAAATAAGTCCAACGTTTAAATGATTTTTCAAAAATTTTTCTAAGTTTCATATTTTAGACAGGTGTTTTTTATTAAAAAAGCTTAAAAAAATTCAAAGTCCAGCGTTTTGAAAACACCGCTTAAAACACATTGGCGAGAATTTTTCCACTCCTCAAAACACGGTAAAATCGCCAAGTTGGCGGCCGTGCACACAATTATTAAGTAACGTAATATTAATTTGAATATTATTTTAGGTGCTTAAAATAATTAAAAAAACATTCTTTACTTAAAATCCTTTTTATATTTTTGTATTTTTATTTCATCTTTTACTCTAATTTTGAGATAACAATGTGTATCTATAAACGTTTGTCAATTGTAAACATTTATATTGTAAACGTCTATATTGTAAACGTTTTGTCAATTAAACGTTTCTCCAAGTGACAAACGTTTAATCTATATCTATCTATATATATAAAACAGTTCCGTAACTGACTCATTCATTCACTGACTAACATACAACGCACAGACCAAACTGCTGGACCTAAAGGGCTGAAATTTTGCATGGCGATTCTTCTAATAGTGTAGGGGTACATTAAGAAAGATTTTTCAAAAATTCTTCTTAGATTTTTTTAAATTAAATTTTTAAGCTGTTTTTTAAACTTTTTTTACGTTTGCATTTAAAATAATACATTGAGGGTTATAAAATTTATATCACGAGAAAGATCATAAAAATTCCTTCAAAATGAAATTTTTTTCGAATTTTTACCTCCATTTCCTGATTTTTGGTGAATTTTTAAAGATTAATTTTTAGAATTTAATTTATTAAATGCCGATCACGTGATTTCTTTTTCTGGTAGTTTCAATAAATTTATCGTCACGTGCGTAACAACTAAATAGACAAAAAAAATATTTTTTTCTCTTTCTAATGCAGCAGACAATTGGATATTATCCAAAAAAAATGCATATCCCTTACGATTTTTTTATAAATATATATATATATATATAGATAGATAGATATATATTTTACATCAATTGTATACATTGATCATCGCATTTATTATAAATATATATATTTATTTTTTGGCATAAATTGCATACGTTGACCGTTGTATTTAATTTGAATGTACTCCGTAGCGAAGCGCGGGTTTTCAGCTAGTCTATATATATAAAACAATTCCGTAACTGACTCATTCATTCATTCATTCATTCATTCACTGACTGACTGACATACAACGCACAGACCAAACCGCTGGACCTAAAGGGCTGAAATTTTGCATGGCGATTCTTCTAATAGTGTAGGGGTGCACTAAGAAAGATTTTTCAAAAATTCTTCTTAGATTTTTTTAAATTAAATTTTTAAGCTGTTTTTTAAACTTTTTTTTACGTTTGCATTTAAAATAATACATTGAGGGTTATAAAATTTATATCACGAGAAAGATCATAAAAAATCCTTCAAAATGAAATTTTTTTCGAATTTTTACCTCCATTTCCTGATTTTTCGTGAATTTTTAAAGATTCATTTTTAGAATTTATTTATTAAATGCTGATCACGTGGTTTCATTTCTTTTTTGATACTATAACTAATTTTGCGTCACGTACATAACAAAGTAAATTGACAAAATAAATTTTCTAATGCGGCAGACGATTGGACACTATCCAAAAAAATATTAAAATACATTAAAAAAAATGTTCCTCAAACTTTACTATATTCTTTAGTATGTTCTATTAGATTTAATTTCAATATTTTCTTCTACATTATTTTGTCTATAAGAATATCCGTTAAGATTTTTTTATAAATTAATTTGGGTTTTTTTGTATTAATTGCATACATTGATCATTGTATTTATTATAAATTATTTTTCTCTGGCATTAATTGTATGCATTGACCGTTGTATTTAATTTGAATGTACTCTGTAGCTAAGCACGGGTATTCAGCTAGTTTGACAAATTTTTGTAACGAAACTAAATAAAGTAATAATCTTATAGCCTTATAAATTTGTTTATGGCGAAGTTTCTAAAACGAAAGGTAAGTCTACGTTATAGAGAAATATATCTTAAGATATAACACTTTACCACCGCAAGACGTCTTTATATACCGCAAGACGTCTTTATATTAAATTTTTAAGCTGTTTTTTAAACTTTTTTTACGTTTGCATTTAAAATAATACATTGAGGGTTATAAAATTTATATCACGAGAAAGATCATAAAAATTCCTTCAAAATGAAATTTTTTTCGAATTTTTACCTCCATTTCATGATTTTTGGTGAATTTTTAAAGATTCATTTTTAGAATTTATTTTATTAAATGCTGATCACGTGATTTCTTTTCCTGGTACTTTCAATAAATTTATCGTCACGTGCGTAACAACTAAATAGACAAAAAAATATTTTTTTTCTCTTTCTAATGCAGCAGACGATTGGATATTATCCAAAAAAAATGCATATCCCTTACGATTTTATTATAAATATATATATATAGATAGATATATATTTTACATCAATTGTATACATTGATCATCGCATTTATTATAAATATATATATTTATTTTTTGGCATAAATTGCATACGTTGACCGTTGTATTTAATTTGAATGTACTCCGTAGCGAAGCGCGGGTTTTCAGCTAGTCTATATATATAAAACAGTTCCGTAACTGACTCATTCATTCACTGACTGACCGACATACAACGCACAGACCAAACCACTGGGCCTAAAGGGCTGAAATTTTGCATGGCAATTCTTCTAATAGTGTAGGGGTGCACTAAGAAAGATTTTTCAAAAATTCTTCTGAGATTTTTTTAAATTAAATTTTTAAGCTGTTTTTTAAACTTTTTTTACGTTTGCATTTAAAATAATGCATTGAGGGTTATAAAATTTATATCACGAGAAAGATCATAAAAATTCCTTTAAAATGAAATCTTTTTCGAATCTTTACCTCCATTGCTTGATTTTTGGTGCATTTTTAAAGATTAATATTTAGAATTTAATTTATTAAAACCTGATCACGTGATTTCTTTTTCTGCCATTTTAAATAAATTTATTGTCACGTGCATAACAACTAAATAGACAAAAAAATTTTTTTTTTCTTTCTAATGCAGCAGACGATTAGATATTATCTAAAAAAAATAAATATCCCTTACGATTTTTTTATAAAATATATTTTTTACATTAATTGTATACATTGATCGTCGCATTTATTATAAATATATATATTTAATTTTTTTGGCATTAATTGCATACATTGGCCATTGTATTTAATTTGAATGTACTCCGTAGCGAAGCGCGGGTTTTCAGCTAGTAATCTATAAAAAGTGGAAGATCCAACTATAAGACTGATTTTGACGATAATTCTATTTTGGGGTCCCCTAAAAACTACGAGGGATAACCGATTCGGACGCTTGAATTTGAAGTAAAACAAATAGACTGAAATGTTAAGGTTTCTGTGTACTAACCCCTTGGATTCCCTCACCTCAGTGTTAACCTATGGGGAAAATGGGTCTACTATTGACAGCTACATAAATGTTGATAATCCAATAAATATGGTATTTTCAGGGAGCCTGAACTTTTCTGCACCTTGCAACAGGATTCATTTGATAAATTTTGTCTACCAAAGGAATTTATGAGTGTTTAAAAACACACTAGACCAGATTTTCCCCCGAATAATTTTAAGATATTATTTAAGTTTTAAAAAAATGAAAAATGCCCCTAGGTGTAAATTTTTTCCTCCATTACGGGGTACATTTTTTAAGGGGGTACAGGACACAAAATTCTTCAAATATTCGAAAAAACTTTTATTGCATTAAAAAATTTTCTGCTCTTTTCTGCTTAAAATGACTTTTAAATAAGGTTTCTATCTTAATTAGAACAGGAGATATTATTTTTTTATTTTGCATTATTCTAATAGCAGCCAATCTTCGTTTAAACCTGTAAATGCGTTTTTCTGCATGAGTTTTTTCACCATTTCTCGTCTTTAAGTTGTTATAAGTCAAGAAGCATTAAAGATAAATGGTTCAAACTTGGACATGTCTTTTTCAATTATTTTACTTTAATTTTAATTCAGAAAATTTGAAAAAAAATTTACTTTTGAAATTAGGACTTTTTTTTAAATACGTTCGATCATTTTTTAAAATTTTTTAATTTTTTAAAAATTAATATTTAAAAAAATGCTGAATCAAAATTAGAACTTATATATTTCTGTTTAATCAAATTTAAAAGATTTGAAATTCGACAAATAATATTTCGAGTCATAACGATTTCAAATTACCCCACTTTTTTATTTAAATTTTAAAATTTTTTAAAAACTTTGAGAAGTTTTATGATGTGATTTTGTTTACAAATTATATGGTTAGCCATAAAAAAAAATTCAAAATTTTAACTAAATAAATAAAAGTATTTAAATGTGTCCCGGATCCTGTTTAAAAAATCTTTGAATTCAAGTCGGCAATCCTTGAACACATTTTCTCCATAGGTTAGCATTGAGGTGAGCGAATCCTATAAGGTTAGTACACGGCAGCCTTAAATAATCTCAAAATAAACCTTCATTTCGGCACAATATTGGAATAGGCTTCAATTGGTAGTAACCTAAGAATAGTGAGAGAACCAACTACATCATTATTTTCGACGTCATTCTTCAAACAAACTGCAAGGAATAACCGATCCCGACCTTTATAAATGTATAATTATACCAATAAATTGAAATACCAACTTAAATCATCTCCAAACAAGTTACGAATGACCTATACCACGGACCTTGGCGGAGAATCTAGAACACAGGAAAGTTGCGGCCACCCCGGTAAAAGCCCAGGTGGTTGGTTGCGGCCAGTGGGCGGCTTGTCAGCGCTAGCCAATGTCCGGCACCATCGCGTGCCCCGCGGTCATTACGGGAGGGACACGTCACCCACGCGAAGGGGCAATATGTTTGGATAAATGACGCTCCTTAAAATGTCAAGCGAGTGCTCAAATGGCGGGATTACCGACCTAGTGGCAGGTTCCAGACGATTAAATACATTCGATATTGCTTTCCTCGAGCCTTTCCTAAAAGTTAAACAAAGCTTCGAGGGGGAAAAACAAACACTGCGGAGAGGTTTACGCTAAGAGTTTTTTTATATTTTTTATTAAAGTTGTGTCAGTCTCGGATTTGGGAAGCATCAGGCGTCTAGCTCTGATGCAGTCCTTTTAAGTGGCTATAATTTTAAGACTGTGGGTTCGAAATAATTTTATTTAAGGGGACTCACGACCTTTAAGTCGAGGAAATAAGGCATATTTTCATACTTTTTGACTCTTTGTAACTATTTCAATTTACTCCCAATTTTTCCAAATTTTACGTATAGGATAAATTCATATTTATTTTAATAAACAAATGTTCCACTCTCAAAATAATTTTAAATATTTTTTTTAAAAAATGGTTTAGATATTCCTTGTTTTTTAAGCATTTTTATTGTATACTGGCTTGCGCGCAAAACTATGAAATTAATTTTTCACTTAAATGTACAATTCCTGTTTTATATTTAAAATAAATAATTCAAAATACAATTGAACATAAAACATTCAACATTAAAATATTTTTCAATGATTTTAAAACTGCTCAAAATATATTTAAAATTTCCTTAAATTTTTACATTAATTTACCCCTGAAAAAAATAACAAAATGTGCTCTGATTGCATTAACTCTAGTTATTGCAATAAAATAACACGATTATGCAGTGATAAGAATTTCATGGAATTATGTTTCATAGTTTTTGAGATATCAGTTGCGGAATGATGTTAAACTCATTTTTCTCAATGTAATTTTGCATTTTTCTTAACCATAAACTTGATAAGTAATTAAATATTTATAATATCAATATCTCCGGAACTAAGCGGACTATTTTCATGCGGTTTCCTTTATTTTGTTCAGAAATGGTCAGACTTTAACATATATTTTTTTTCACAAAATCGAATGTTTTAAAGATTTAAGGGTAGTGAGTCCCCTTAAGGAGACTCACTTTTTTTTCAGGGGTAAATTAATGTAAAAATTTAAGGAAATTTTAAATATATTTTGAGCAGTTTTAAAAACATTGAAAAAATATTAATGTTGAATGTTTTATGTTCAATTGTATTTTGAATTATTTATTTTAAATATAAAACAGGAATTGTACATTTAAGTGTAAAATTAATTTCATAGTTTTGCGCGCAAGCCAGTATACAATAAAAATGTTTAAAAAATAAGATATATCTAAAGCATATTTAAAAAAAATTATTTAAAATTATTTTGAGAGTTGAAAATTTTTTTATTAAAATAAATATATCAATTTATCATATACATAAAAATTGGGAGTAAATTGAAATAGTTACAAAGAGTTAAAAAGTATGAAAATATGCCTTATTTCCTCGACTTAGGGTCGTGAGTCCCCTTAAGGCCGTCTGCACACGGAGCAACTCAAAAGAAACTGATAACTGACTCAAATCAAGGTAATTGACTCAAATCACAAACCAGTCCGTGATGAGTCGCAACCTATGTAATTGGAGCCACGCACACGGCGCAACTGGTTACAAACCCGTCACGGGTTTGTAACCAGTTGCGTCGTGTGCGTGGCTCCATTCAATTGCAAAAAAAATTTTTAATTTCTGTAATTACTTTCCTAGTTATAGGATTTTGTATTTAATTTAGATATCATGTGGTTACTAATAGCAATAACTTTAAACGTTTTTCTCAAAATAAAAAATTTTCATGTCATACGAATATTCAAACTGCTCCGGGCGCATTTCTTATTATCGTATTGCTTTGAAATTTAAGCTTTATATACTTAACTGTATATCAAATAAATCTTATGGAAAAAGATTATGCTTCGTAGCTCAGAATTTCTAAATTTTGTACTTGAAAAGATGATTTATAGATATTCTGCGTATTAAAAAGGGTGTTTTCACTATTATTATGTTTTCTCTTTATATTTTAAATGAATGCTTAAAATAAGCAATAAGTTTCATTGTTAGTTCTATAACGTATCCTGCAAATAAAAATTTGCATATTATATGCAAAAGAAATGCACATGGAACATTTTTAATTAGGCCAATTTTTTATATAATTCATAATTCATAAATTATTAATATTTCATCTTCAAATTCTAACCACTTTTACATATCTATGGTATTAATCGCATATTCAAATTTCAAGCAAATCCATTCAAAAGAAATAAAGTTAGGTTTGAAGGTCCACTGTCCCCTTAAAAGTTTGCTGTGGGTTTATTGAAATGTGTTTTACAGCGAAATTGAACATTTTCGCCTCATTGGCCCTACCATAAAAAGAGCAAAAGGCTATAACAAAAATACTATCATACTCTTCCTAAAGCGTTTCGGTGGACCGAAATAAAATCTTCCTGGAAGTGAACTTTAAAACAAAATCATCAAAACATCTCTATGCAATTGTTCGCAGCCGTATGAAAATCATGAGATGATTCGTGAAATCTTTAAAAACCACATTTATTAACGTTGCAGTTACAGAATGAGGTACGGAAAACATTAAAATCGTGCGTGAAATAAATTCTGAATCAAGATACAACCTTTTTAATAAGTAGAAAAAAAATTATTTTCATACACATATCTATTTACCTGCAATAGTAAGAATGACCAGTCTTTGCAGTTCCCAATCGTAGATCTGCTTTGCTCATATTATTTTAACCCTTAATTACCACTGAGACTGATATCTGAGACTGATTTAAAATTTCTATCTTTCGCAAGTTCAACCAAATCTATATACATAAAACAGTTCCGTAACTGACTGACTCACTGACAGATAACGCACAGACCAAACCGCTGGACCTAGAGGGCTGAAATTTTGCATGGCGATTTTTCTTATAGTGTAGGGGTGCACTAAGAAAGATTTTTCAAAAATTATTCTTAGATTTTTTAAATTAAATTTTTAAGTTGTTTTTGTAACTTTTTTTTCAAGTTTGCATTTGAAATAATAATTTGAGGGTTATAAAATTTATATCAAGAGAAAGACCATAAAAATTCCATTAAAATGAAATCTTTTTCGAATCTTTACCTCCAATTTCTGATTTTTGGTGAATTTTTAAAGATTAAATTTTAGAATTTAATTTATTAAATGCTGATCACGTGATTTCCCTCGAGTTTTTATCTTACAAAAGGAAATATTTACATCATCTGGAAGCTGAAATCTTTCTTATTCATATAAACTTCATTTCAAGTCTCTATCTTAAAATTTCGATTTTTAATTGAATTTTAAAGCTGATAATTCAACAGTGATGAAACGCCCTTCGCATTAAGGGTGACAACAGTAAATGGATGGAAGCTGTTACATTGCCCGAGAATCACCCCTATGTCTCGTGCTATTAGCCATAACAGAGGAGCGAGAGTAGCGAGCGTAGGGGCGAAGTCCCTAGTTAAAATGAAAAAATAATGAAATGGATTTTTAGAGGATTTCCATATAAACAATGTTTTTTGTTTTTTCATTTTGCGGAACTAGTATTATCAGGGTCATCCGCGAACTTACGCGTGAGCAAACTACGTAAAACTAACCGACAGAGAAACAATTTTCTCTTAAATATACGCCAGCGTATTTTTAAATCTAACCTTGAAACTTATTTATCGTCCTGGCGAAGCATACTTTGAAACGGGGTGGGGGGGGGGACCCAAAAAACTCTCAATAAACAAAATTTCCTCAACCATTTTTTAATTAAATTTTTTAAGAAACATCCATCTCAATTAGTTTAAAAGGTTAATTTTTTTCTTTTTAAGTATTTTAATAGTTTTTGTCAATTTATTTCGTTGTTATGCATGTGATGCAAAATTAAAGTACCACAAAAAGAAAAGAAACCACGCGATCAGCATATAATAAATTAAATTCTAAAAATTAATCTTTAAATATTCACCACAAATCAGATAAGGAAGGTAAAGATTCGAAAAAGATTTCATTTTAAGGGAATTTTCATGATCTTTCTCGTGATATAAATTTTATAACCCTCAGGTTATTATTTTAAATGCAAACTTAAAAGTCACAAAAACAGCTTAAAAATTTAATTTTAAAAAATCTAAGAATTTTTTTTCAAAAATCTTTCTCGGTGCACTCCTACACTATAAGAAAAATCGCCATGTAAATTTTCATCCCTTTAGGTCAAGCGGTTTGGTCTGTGCGTTATCTGTCAGTCAGTCAGTCACGGAACTGCTTTATATATGTAGATAATAAATAAAATCGCATAGGTATAATTAATTACTCTACATTAAAAAAGAATCCTTAATTAAATATCACAAATTAAAATTGCACTGTAATATTTCCTTTCTTTCTAGAAATAACCTATATCAACCCTCACTGTAAGCGTCCAGTCAGAATATATACATTGCCTGGAATATACCGGGTGCGTCATAAATTTGTGAAAAGTTCAAAAATTCTTAAAAAAAGAAGTTATGATGGGAAAAATTTTCTGTTTGCGTCAATAAGATCAGAGGGACATTGGATTTTTTTTTTCAGCGTAAAAAAAAGTTTCCAAAAGTAACCGAATGAGGGCGATCACACGTCATACTGAGATGTTTTATGCAAATTAGGCAAACAAAAACAGAAAATCAAACAGATCACAATAACATGAGACTGTGCATTTATTTTATAGTAACAGATGTTCAACTTTACAAGCAGCAGAAGGTAACAGGCAAGTGCTGGAAAATTTTCTTTCCATAGGTTGACACTGAGTTGACTGAATCCAATATGGCTGCCATAACACTGACACTTAGCCAGTCTGCACACGGAGCAACTCAAAAGAAACTGATAACTGACTCAAATCACAAACCAGTCCGTGATGAGTCGCAACCTATGGAATTGAATGGAGCCACGCACACGGCGCAACTGGTTACAAACCCGTCGGACGGGTTTCTAACCAGTCGGACGGGTTTGTAACCAGTTGCGCCGTGTGCGTGGCTCCATTCAATTACATAGGTTGCGACTCATCACGGACTGGTTTGTGATTTGAGTCAGTTATCAGTTTCTTTTGAGTTGCTCCGTGTGCAGACGGCCTTAGATTTGTTACAAGTTGAAAACCTCAGTTTAAGCTGATTTTATTGATAGCCTGATTTAAACGAAAGTTCTCAGTATGACGTGTGAGCGCCCTCTTTCCGTTACTTTTGGAAACTTTTTTTTTTTTTTTTTTACATGGAAAAAAAAATCAATGTCCGTATTATCCTATTGGCACAAACAGAAAATTTTCCCGAGCATAACTTCTTTTATTACGAATTCTTGAACTTTTCACGAATTTATGACGCACCCGGTATACTCATTACAGAATTCTTCGCAAGGAAACGATTTAAATACGCAGGCTCCGGCGAACGCACGGAATTTTCATAAGCGGCTCTCGTTCTAATTTCCTTCTCATTATCCCGGAGAAGGTCGCGGGCGGAATGTTCCTATGAGCGGTACAAAAGATGATGGATTATTTCCACTTACTACAATCCTGTTCGAGTTGACGCGGTAATTGGAAATATTTCTATAATCTATATATATAAAACAGTTCCGTAACTGACTCATTCATTCATTCATTCATTCATTCACTGACTGACTGACATACAACGCACAGACCAAACCGCTGGACCTAAAGGGCTGACATTTTGCATGGCGATTCTTCTAATAGTGTAGGGATGCACTAAGAAAGATTTTTCAAAAATTCTTCTTAGATTTTTTAAATTAAATTTTTAAGCTGTTTTTTTTACTTTTTTTAAGTTTGCATTTAAAATAATAATTTGAGGGTTATAAAATTTATATCACGAGAAAGATCATAAAAATTCCTTTAAAATGAAATCTTTTTCGAATCTTTACCTCCATTTTCTGATTTTTGGTGAATTTTTAAAGATTAATTTTTAGAATTTAATTTATTAAATGCTGATCACGTGACTTCTTTTTCTGGTACTTTAAATAAATTTATCGTCACGTGCATAAAAACTAAATAGACAAAAAATAATTTTTTTTCTTGCTAATGCGGCAGACGATTGGACATTATCCAAAAAAATATTAAAATACAGTAAAAGAAATGTTCTAGAAACTGTACTATATTAACTGTACTATATTCTTTAGTATTCTTTATATTAGATTTAATTTGAATATCTTCTTCTACATTATTTTGTCTATAAAAATATCCCTTACGATTTTTTTATAAATAAATATATATATATATTTTACATCAAGTATATACATTGATCGTCGTATTTATTATATATATATTGGCATCATGAAGCTACAGATGGCATTAATTGCATACATTGACGGATGTTTTTACTTTGAATGTACTCCGTAGCGAAGCGAGGGTTTTCAGCTAGTCTATATATATAAAACAGTTCCTTAACTGACTCATTCACTGACTGACATACAACGCACAGACCAAACCGCTGGACCTAAAGGGCTGAAATTTTGCAGGGCGATTCTTCTAATAGTGTAGGGGTGCACTAAGAAAGATTTTTGAAAAATTCTCCTAGATTTTTTTAAATTAAATTTTTAAGCTGTTTTACTAACTTTTTTTAAGTTTGCATTTAAAATAATAATTTGAGGCTTATGAAATTTTTATCACGAGAAAGATCATAAAAATTCCTTTAAAATGAAATCTTTTTTGAATCTTTACCTCCATTTTCTGATTTTTGGTGAATTTTTAAAGATTAATTTTTAGAATTTAATTTATTAAATGCTGATCACGTGATTTCTTTTTCTGGTACTTTAAATAAATTTATCGTCACGTCGATAACAGTAAAATAGACAAAAAATATTTTTTCCCTTGCTAATGCGGCAGACGATTGGACATTATCCAAAAAAATATTAAAATACAGTAAAAGATATGTTCCTCAAACTGTACTAAATTAATTGTACTATATTCTTTAGCACGCCCTATTAGATTTAATTTGAATATTTTCTTCTACATTATTTTGTCTATAAAAATTTCTCTTACGATTTTTTTATAAACATATTTTTTTGTTTTTTTTACATCAATTGTATACATTGATCGTGGTATTTATTATACATATAATATATATTCTAGCGGACCCGACAGACGTTGTCCTGTTCAAACATTTTAAATCCAAAAATCATAAAATTATTTTAATAAACTAAAAATTGTTTAAACCGTTTTGATGAAAAATTATGAAAAGAATTATTTTTAGAAAACCTTACACCACCACACGTACAGTTATCACAACTCTACCTATCTTAAAATTAGCAAGAATGTGCACGAAATTTCATTAATATGGCTATTAGTAGGACTAATCAATGAGCTGTTCAATACTTGCTGCAAAGTTGCATAGAATCAAATGAGAATTGACAATTTAAATTTGTAGGTTAAGTTAATTGTTATTCAATGCACGTGTATACAGCATTAAAATTCTTGAAAATAAAAAAAATCTGAAACGCGATTGCAGCGCTGCCTACCGGATCCAATTGTGTACCTAAACTAACCAATGATCAACAACAACACATAAATAAATGAATTAAAAAAGCGTTTTCTTTCGAATCAAATTGTTAATCTAAACCATTCTCGAATCAACTTAATCGCACACACAAAATTTCATTAAAATCAGTCCAGCCGTTTAGGAGGAGTTCAGTGACATACACACGGACAGAAGAAATATATATATAAAAATATATACAGTCGAACCTCCATATATCGAAGTAGCAAATTGCGCGAAAAAATTTCGATACATAGAAATTTCGATATATAGAATTGAGCTTAGTCTTATCATAATCCTCCTAAAAAAAAAATAATAATAAAGCTCATATTCGTATACGAAACTCTATTTCTAATTTATATGCGAATCCCATTAAATGAAAGTTAATAACTAAAAATGAAGATTTATTGATTACTACATATCTTTAAAAAAACAATAATGCAGAAAGTGGTTACAATGATCACAATTTCATTCTTTATAGAAAAAACTACGAATATCTTGCTGAACAGTTAGTTTTGCGGAAAGTTCAAAGAAATGTTCGTATTTATTCAGTCCACTAAAAACTTCATCAGGGACATTTTCAGCGAATTGGAGTCCACGACGCATTGTTTCAAATGCCAAAAATTGGGAGATTTTATTCTAAAGTGGAATAAAATCTCCCAATTTGTCTTGAAAAAAATTTCGATATATAGAGATTTTTTCGATATATAGAAACAATTTTTCTATGTAATGAACATGGAGATTTGCTAAGAGTTCGATATATAGAAAATTTCGATATAGGGAAGTTCGATATATGGAGGTTCGACTGTATTTGGCATGAATTGCATACATTGACTGTTGCATTTAATTTGAATGTACTCCGTAGCGAAGTGCGGGTTTTCAGCTAGTATCATTATATAGCACATGAATTTCCTACCATGTGTCTCACTTGAACTTCAGTGGACAATTCAGGTTAAAAACTACACTGTACAGAAATTAAAAAATTAAAATTATTAAAAAAACTACTAAGTTTTAAATGCTCACAACGACGTTACTGATTAAAATCATTTTTTTCTTTCTGTGTTAAGTCTTTGTTGTCGCCAAATTTTGCCAAATTACAGGGGTGGTCTGGCTGCAGCTAGCGAGGTGCGTGTGACTATCACCTTATTAGCGGCTCTTATCACAAACTAATGCCAGAACCAAAATATGCAAAACTAAAATGAGCGGCATGTTGGATAAGCCCCATTTTTGGTTCAACTTTTATCCTTGTGTTCTACATTAACGTTGATAAAAAATAAACAATGCTCACTGTTGACAACTCAACATCAACTGAATGGTTACGAACTGTAGCAACTTAATATATATGTCAGATTCGAATAATTTGACAAAACAGTTAAAAGAAAAATATTAAAGCTATTAAAACTATTGAAGAATTTGCATATATTAATTATCTTGACAACTGAAGAATGATATTTTTGATAAAAAACCTTAGAAAGAACTCCGTTTGAAATTTCTTTGATATCAATTATAACCTTTTTTGTTTTTTGTTTTGTTCTTTTAAGTATGTAGACTTTCGCAAACAGCTCATAACGCTTTATTTTGGCCACCCCTGCTATAGTACTAGTTTTTTTCCGGTCTGTCAAACGTCGCCAAGGCATTGCTATATTATTCGTATTTTTGTTTCTTTCTTTCCTTTATCAAACGTGGCCAAGGCATTGCTATATTATTTGTATTTTTGTTTCTTTCTTTCCTTTGTCAAACGTGGCCAAGGCATTGCTATATTATTTGTTTTTGATTTTTTCCCTTGTCAAACGTCGCCAAGGCATTGCTATATTATTTGTTTTTGATTTTTTCCCTTGTCAAACGTCGCCAAGGCATTGTTATATTACTTGTTTTGTTTTTTCTTTGTCAAACGTAATCAAGGCACTGCTATATTACTTTTATTAACGTAGGATTACGTTCCTCAATAACGGTCCTTCGGAGAGAAAAAAATTGTCCTGTGTCGCGAGTTATAATTTTGGCAGCGTACCAAACCAAGTATCAGAAAACAGTTAAACAGAAAAGTACCAAAATGCGCCCCCCCCCCCCAAAAAAAAAAAGCGAACGATAAGTAACCCACGGTAGTTTTGTTAGAGGAGACTACTTGAAATATGTTTAACGTAGGATTACGTTCCTCCATAACGGCCCTCTTTTAAAGCAATTAAAAATAAAATTAAAAAAATTTAAATAAATTTGGTATATTTTTCTATGCATAAAATTTTTATAAAAATGTTCAAATTTAGTTATTGGTGCAGTAGATAAGTCAAAAATTAATAAAAATTCTTCAAAATTGGAATTTTGGAAATTCTATAACAAAATTTGGAATTTATCAAATTTGTTTTCGCAAGTATAATGCTAACTAAATTGCAAGTAAAATGCCCCAAGTTGTAACATTTCTTTCTCTATTACGGAGTACAATTAAAAAATTTTTAAATCGAAATCGTCAATCCTTGGACACATTTTCTCCATAGTTTAACACTGAGGTGAGAGAATGCAATAAGGTTAGTACACAGCAGCCTTAAATATAAACTACACATCCTTACGTAACCCTCTTTCTGGTAAAAAAAATTTTCGGAAGCGGGCCTCGCGTTCCAATTTCCTTCAAATTTCTCGATCCAAGGACGATGTTCCCAATACCAGAACAAAAGATGATTGATTATGAACTACTCCCCTGCTTTCTCGTTCGGCATGACTCGATGAAAAATAAAGGAACAAAAAAAAATTGTCCTCGTGATACACAGAGACCAACGGAATATAAGCCGTCCTTTCCGTGCCGTAAGGCAACTTCGGAGTAAGCTGAAAAAGAAATACCATAACCGACTTCATTTGTCCCTAACATGTGCTTTGAATTTAATAGAACCTTGAAAATCTCTCTACAGTTGCCGGAGCGTAATTGCTTATAGTACGTGTTCCGCCGGTGTTATTTTTATGTTCACGTTCTTCCGAGCACTATATATTTCCTCCCCTAACAGGAATCTAGACATTAATCTGGCGTATTGACAGTCGATCGATGTCTAGAACACGGGATTGATAATTTCATTTGGTCCGGCCATATAGTTTGCTCAATTCTACACGGAAAAATAATAACGGAATTCAGTGTTCTTCGAATTTCTACAAAACCGAGTTACACACTAAAAAAGGAATAAGTAATAAATCGGTACAAAATACGCTGACATCAGAGCAAATAATGGTATTCCGTAAATCTTGCAGCTCGTCGTAGGTTGATTTACGCTGAGTAGGTTGTTTTATGTAGCCGTGCTTTCCAGGCCTATTATGCTTTATAGACTGGAAGTTTAAGGTGAGAATATGCGCAATTTCTTCATGCAAGTAACAATGTGCGAGAATTAAAAAGGGAAAGAGTGTGCTCTCGTTTTGTGATAAATTGTAAGTGGTTCAAATACTATACGACGACTGGGTTGTTGCATTTAGCCATATTGCCCAGTGCCTGAACACTTTGCAAAAAGTTAGTCCAACAATGTGAGAAATGACGATGTACACAAATCCATTACCAAACCTTTTGCGCGGGAATCTATTAGTAAATACTTTATGCAATAATTTGCACTCGTTTTATGAGAAATTGTTTATTCAAGAGTACTTTTGAATACTTGAGTTTGCCAATTTACTAATTCTCTATATTCTCCCTTAATTCAACTGCACAAATGAACTGTAGAATTCCTTCGCTCTTGAAATTTTGAGCATGACGAAATGAGTGAGCAGTAATTTTTTTAGAGTGCACGCATGATTTATGCAAAGTGCATGTGCGAGAATATGGTGCAAGATTGAGGGTATACGATAGCAAGTGGCAGATTTTTAGTTCTGTCAGGCAGACGGTTATAATAATCAAAGTAGACTCTCGCTAGACATTTTACAACGCAAATCACTTGCTCAAGCCTCTCAATCAATTTTAAAATCTGGTAATGATTATAAAACTAGAAACTTAAAATCTCTAGATACCTTATTGTCTACTGAGTACGTTGAAACATCCTCTATAATATTCGTAGATCAATCACAGAAATATTTCTCTACTTTACGCTGCTGATATCAGATGATCAAAATCAAAGAATTCCTATTAGTCTACGAGAAAAGCTTGTTCCATTAAACAGTCAAATAACGTTATTCTCTTCCACTCTTTGTTCATATAAATAAACATAAGTTTGCACAAAACTTATGTTTAAGAATCAAAATGAAATGTTGATGTTTAAACATAAAAATGAAATGTTTAAACATTCTTTTTTTAACATCAATTTATTAACATTTGTTTAAACATTCATTTTTTTCATTGAATGCACATTTTCTCTAAAAATATTTTATTATCACCTGGAGGCTTGGCCATTTTATGTAGAACTAACCTTTGTTCCTGGCGTATTTGTAATGAAACTATTTTATTTCAGAAAAATTCATGCTCACCCGAAATATCGTTTAAAAAAATTTATTCACTTAGTGAAAACTTGTTGAAAATACGTATTTTGCTGAAAAATTAAACAAAGTATTCCTGGGTTCTTTTTACGAAAATCTTGATGAATATTATTATATGGATTTAAATTTTATTCAGATAAAGTATCAATAAATGCTTACTAAACAAGTTTTTATTGGGAGAAACGGCTGGCATTCGTTCACCAAACAAAGACACGTGTTTTAACGAGGCGGTTGAACATTAACTTATATCTCCAGTCCACAAGCGCTGTCCATACAGAGACATTAATTGTCTCCGGTCCTCAAGCGTTGGCCTTACAGAAACATAATTCCTGTCTCCAGTCCACAAGCGTTGTTCATACAGAGACATTAATTCCTGTTTCCAGTCCCAAAGCGCAGTACATACAGAGACATTAATTCCTGTCTACTGTCTACAAGCGCTGATCAGAGACATTAATTGATGTCTCCGGTCCTCAAGCGCTGGCCATACAGAGAGAAATTTATGTCTCCGGTCCTTAATGTTTTCTAAACCAGAATTTTGTCCCAAACTCAATTAACAAACGCACTTTGGAAGGATACGCTATTTTTAAAATTCCTCATTTTTCTTTCTCCCTTTTGATAAAGTTTTTCTCTACATTAATATTTTTCAAGTTTATCGAAGCTCTTCCCCTCATATGTTTTTGTTAATTATAAACGTCGAAAAAAATGTTTAACAGCATCAAAAGATCTCATTTGAGCTTTATTGTGATACCTCAAACATCGACCTATTTCGAATATTACTTTCAAATGGAGATAACATAATTCAAAGATGAGATTCGCAAGTGTGACTCTAGAGGAGATTTACCCATACTGCTTCTTTAAAACGAGAAACTGTGCCTTCGAAGAGCACAACAAGCGAAGATTATTCACCGATAACACAAGGAAGGGGGGGGGGGGCCTATTTTAAGCGAAATTGGTCCAAGAGTTACCCTCGGAGAGAGAACAGCTGAGACGTATCAGTCGAGTTTTGTCGCCGGGGGCGTCTGCTTTCAGATCTTAAACGGCGACAGTTTAAAAGACGGAATACGGAGTTGTATGACTTTCGAAAACTTCCAGAACTTGAACGCTCAGTAAGCAATGAAATATGCAAGCATTTTATGCAAGTATTGTTTGCACAAGTATAGATGCATACATTTAAGTCGCTAGCACTCACAGCCAGCAGTCTTGGACATGAGTATTACATACCCACTCAACGCTACAATTCTACGATGTTTCTCAAGAACTAATAATTTTTTTAACGTAACACACAGAGATTATATCTATATATGAGGCGGTGAAAGGCAAAGTAGTGTAAGTCAGGAAGTCAAGTGGTGTAAGTCAAGAGAGTTTAACTGCAAAAACTACAAAAAAGTCCACTATAAATTGAACAAATTATAATTCATAACAATTATTACAACATTGCAAATAATAATTATTTACAATTCCACTATAAATTGAACATGGAGATTACATATTTGCCCCCAAATGAAAAAAGTTGAAAATGTGACTTTGCCACTTTGCCTTTCAACGCCTCATATATAAAAGAGAATGTTTCTTTGTGTGTCCTTTATACGTTCCCGAACGGTCCATCCGATTGAGATGAAATTTTGTATAGATGTTGTTCTCACTCCCATGGGGAAACACTGGGGGGGGGGGGGTAAGACACCCCTAGCGCCCATAGGGGGGCAGGGGGCACATATAAAAATAATCGAAAGCGACTAATATTAGTGTCGAATACATAGTTTTCGGGGGTCTCTGAGATGAATAAGGACACTCCCGATGCCATTAAAGTGAGAGTTCAGCCCCCCCCCTCAGCATTGGGGGGCGAGGCGGAGGGGGAAGAAAAAGTCAATATAAAATGCCCAAAATGACCGAAAGTAGTGTCGAATCAGTAGTTTTCAGGGTCGTTGAGATTAATACAAACAATCCCGATGCCGTTTAAGTGAGAATTCAGCCCCCTCAGCATTGGGGGGGCGGAGCCGGGGAGGAAGAAAGGGTGCATATAAAATGTCCAAAACGACCGAGAATAGTGTCGAATCCATAGTTTTTGGGGTCGCTGAGATGAATAAGGACACTCCCGATGCCGTTAAAGTGAGAGTTCAGCCCCCTCAGCATTGGGGGGGAGGCGGGGGGAAGAAAGGGTGCATATAAAATGTCCAAAATGACCGAGAGTAGTTTCGAATCCATACTTTCGGAGTCACTGAGGGGAATATAGGAAATTAAAAATGTTGTTTATAATCAAGTTTTGAGATAAATTAATAATAGAGTGAATTTGTAATTTTACTTTATCATTTGTATACTGTATTTACTTTTAAAAACCTGCAAATTATATTACTTAAATTTTATACTGTATGTAGAATCCATTCTTTTTCCTGTGTAATAAAAAAATTTAGATAAATATCCTGGCAACGCCGGGCAAACAGCTAGTATATATATATATATATATATATATATATATAGTGAGAGAGAGAGAGAGTATAATACACACCCTCATTTTTGTGGACTAAAATGTGAAATAAAAAAGTGCGTATTATACTCAATATTTTACGGCAATAATAAAATAAAATAGCTATGTAATTATTTTTAAAAAGACAAAAATAATTCCGTTTAATCAAACACCATTTTCATCTATATTGTTTTCGTATTCCTGATCATGACTCAACAGCGCGAAAAAAAATGGACATAGCACATTTGTGCTTATAAGGTATCTATCTATATACTCCAGAACTCAATCCTTTTACTTTGAATAAAGCATTACATAAATGGAGCGACAACCGTCTAGGTCAATAGACATACCGCAGAGCTCTCGGCCCTTCCAGAAACACAAATATCGACGACAAACACAAACGGGGAAGGAAAAGCTCTTTGATTTGTGGCGGACAGCCTTCTCTATCCTTCCGCATTAGGTCAATTTGGCTATGCACGATGTCGCCCGATGAATACGGAGAGAGACAGGCTATCTCACGATTAATAAACGACAAGACATTTGAAATGCGATCGTGCGATAAATTTCCGCGCAGATGGTTTGTGTAAGCGTCTCGTAAATAAAATTTTGGAGATTTGGTATTGTCAAAGCGGAACAATGCTCCTGGAACAAAAGAAAGATTTTAAGGGGATGGTTGCCATTACAAAGAGATTTTTTTTATTTTTACCTTAGATGTATGAAATTTCGCATATATATATATATTCATTAAAATATAACTATATCAAACACCTTATAAAATTTTATAAACATTAAAAAAAATTTTATATTTTAAAAATTCAAATTTTTATTATGTTTTTTAAAATGCTCCTTGCGACGAAATTTTTAACTTCCCTTAATTTTTCATTTATCTATATATATAAAACAGTTCCGTAACTGACTCATTCATTCACTGACTGACTGACATACAACGCACAGACCAAACCGCTGGCCCTAAAGGGCTGAAATTTTGCATGGCGATTCTTCTAATAGTGTAGGGGTGCACTAAGAATGATTTTCAAAAATTCTTCTTAGATTTTTTTTTTAAATTAAATTTTTAAGCTGTTTTTTAAACTTTTTTTAAGTTTGCATTTAAAATAATACATTGAAGGTTATAAAATTTATATCACGAGAAAGATCATAAAAATTCCTTCAAAATGAAATCTTTTTCGAACCTTTACCTTGATTTTCTGATTTTTGGTCAATTTTTAAAGATTAATTTTTAGAATTTAATTTATTAAATGTTGATCAAGTGATTTCTTTTTCTGGTACTTTAAATAAATTTATCGTCACGTGCATAACAACTAAATAGACAAAAATGATATTCTTTTTCTTTCTAATGCAGCAGACGATTGGATATTACCTAAAAAAAATAAATATCCCATACGATTTTTTTTATAAATAAATATATATATATATATATATATATATATATATATATATATATATATATATATATATATATTTTACATCAATTGCATACATTGATCGTCGCATTTATTATAAATATATATATATATATATATATATATATATAGGCATTAATTGCATACATTGACCGTTGTATTTAATTTGAATGTCCTCCGTAGCGAAGCGTGGGTTTTCAGCTAGTCTATATATATATAAAACAGTTCCGAAACTGACTGACTGACATATAACGCACAGAACAAACCGCTGGACATAAAGGGCTGAAATTTTGCATGGCGATTCTTCTTATAGTGTAGGGGTGCACTAAGAAAGATTTTTGAAAAATTCTTCTTAGATTTGTTTAAATTAAATTTTTAAGCTGTAACTTTTTTCAAGTTTGCATTTAAAATAATTATTTGAGGATTAAAAAATCTATATCACGAGAAAGATCATAAAAATTCCTTTAGAATAAAATCTTTTTCGAATCTCTAAAAATTCTCTAAAAATCAGAAAATGGAAGTAAAGATTAATTTTTAGAATTTAATTTATTAAATACTGATCACGTGGTTTCTTTTCTTTTTGTGATACTTTAAACTAATTTTACGTCACGTGCATAACAAAGAAATAGACAAAAATATATTTTTTTTTTTGGTAATGCGGCAGACGATCGGACATTATCCAAAAAAATATTAAAATACAGTAAAAGATATGTTCCTCAAACAGTACTCTATTAACAACACTATATTCTTTAGTATGTTCTATTAGATTTGATTTGAATATTTTCTTCTACATTATTTTGTGTATAAAAATATCAGTTATTTTATATATATATATATATATATATATATATATATATATATATATATATATATATATATATATATATATATATAGGCATTAAATACAACGGTCAATGTATGCAATTAATTTGAATGTACTCCGTAGCGAAGTACGGGTATTCAGCTAGTCTTACATGCAAATACATTTTAAACAGAGTTATGCATTACTTTGTGCTTTCGTTGAATAGTTACTTTTTATGAAATATTTTTATGCCTGTACTCTGAATTTTCATGAAATTTTTGTACTTTTCTATACTTAAGAAAAACTTTGATAATCTGAATAATGTCGACATCTGAAATGGATGCATAATTTTATTTTAATGTATAAGGAGTCTTTATTATAAATTTTATAAAATTTCGTCAAAAACTGTGACGCAAGGAGCATTTCAAAGACTTGTAAATCTGGAAATGACTCGTTTTGAAGTCAGTTAAAAGATATTTTTTTTTCACCTACCTTTAATATTTACTTTTCTAAAGCCACTGGGTTTTCATTTTACTTTTCATTACATATTTTAAATGCATTTTATTCCAATATTTACGTATTTTTAAATATTAATACACCCCCAAAAATTCCAATTTTTGCTCGCATTTTGGTAATTTGAAAGTCCACCATCCCTTTAAACAGAAAAATTCAATGAAAACTATATCCAACAATTTTTTTTTTTGCTTACATTCGTTTAGTTATCATTATACTCGAAAACAACAACAAAAAAAAACTTGATCAATTCCAAATTTTGTTTAATTTCCGAAATTCAAATTCTGAAGAATTTTAATAACTTGACTTACCTACTGCCCCAATAACTAAATTTGAATATTTTTTTAAACGTTATGCGTAGAAGAATATTCAAAACTTATTTAATTTTTAATAAATTTTTTTAATTGCTTAAGAGGCAGAATTCGTTTACCTGGGCAATTTTTCTCTTGGGGAAAATATTTTCAGAATTTTTTATCTTTCCAAAAAAAAAAAAAAAAAAATTTCTGATGACAGTTCTATGAAAATATAGCAAAGGAACACTTAAAGAATTTTTATAGCAATGCCATGCAAGGAATTTCTGATGTATTCTTTGAAAGATAGCAAATAAGGAAAAATTCAAATCTGAGTTCCTAGTAAAATCCAATAATATTAACATCATCAGAATGTCAGATTGTTTCTAAAATAAGACTTTTAGCATTAAATCGTACAACGCCAAAAAATAAATAAGAAGATTTTGACACTAAATATTTAATAATTACAAGATAAAAAGAACTTTTTATATACCATGTTTTTAAATTTTCTGTTGAATCATATAAACTTGACAATTCTATGTATTTATAAATACTTTTTTAAAATTTTGATGAATTATCCTATTAACTTGAAAGAAAATAAAGTTAATTGGAAGTAAACTTGCGTTTAAATTTTCGTTCCCGCCCCGACCAATAGATGGCTGCACCAGTCTACAAAACAAAATTAACTGACAATGAATTCCAATTCTGCTTAAAGATGGCTAAAAGTATTAAAAGAATGCATTGTCATCGTGTTCTGGGCTATTTTAAATGTTTCAAATGTCTAGCTAGTCGGGAAGTTAGTTAAAAATCGATTGCAAGATTTGTACTGGACAAACACACTCACAAACAAGAAAGCAAGTCAATAAAAACATGGTAAAAATTCGATGAAAACTCGCCAATCGCGTTCACATTTTAAAAGCAAGGGTGTAGAGAAATAAATAAGAAGCAAGGGTGTAGAGAAAATCAAAAGAGAAATAAAATTAATGTATTGTACTTTAACACCTACAATAGCATTTGTGTGAAGAAATTTTTTAAAAAGGAATCTTAACACCTAGAGCACCAGAAAAGAATGTGCGAATTCAGTTCACTTAAAGTCAAGCAGAATTCTTACTGGCAGAAAATAACTGAACCACACGGTAAATATTGAATAAAAGATTCAATGATAGCTCAAAAGGTCGCTGGATTTTTGCTGTGACTGTTTTCTGATCTAGTAGAACGAAAAAGCTCAATAGGTTGATAACTTTCAAATAACCGCAAGCTTGTTTTAGAGCTGAATTTATGGAGATGGGGAAAATTAGCTGCTTACAGAGCAATATTAGTTACCTACGCAGAAGAATGTCATCATGCTTACACTTCAAAACTTGTAGATACACCCCAAAGAGAAAATTGACACGATATGTGCGCTCACAGTATCCAATTTGAATGAGGTATATTACAATACATATAGAAGTTGTGTATAGAGTACAAGCAGCGAGCAAAGTTTCACGTCTCTCCTCTCTAAGTATTGTACTTGAACACCTACAATAGCATTTGTGTAAAGAAAAATTATATATATAATAGCCGTTCTCTCTGTATAACACTTCCGGGCTGTACTCATCTTTCAATTGAAGCCCTCAGTAAACAAAATGCCGGTTAGGCTTAATTTCAATTTCAGATGTGGATCAGACTTTTTTCTTACCTAAAAACTAATATCTTCTCCATCAAATCACGTTTGTTCGGCCTATTTTTCTATAAAACATTCAGAACTAAATAAAATTGGATGTTTTTAGCTGCATATTTAACAGTTTTTAAAAATCTGTTTACTTTTGCGATGAATTCTGAAAGTAAACAAACTTGAATGTGAATGAATCAAGTAGCTCAAGTATTCATATCGCGTAGTGAGCTGTAAAAATCTGGATGGCAGTCTACTACTCCAATCGCATGAAAAACTAAAAAATAATGAAAGGGTTTGCTTTTACAAGGTGTGGATTAAATGCAATATTGTTAGATAATTCGGGATATTTTTTAACTTTCATATACTTTTTCCATTATGACGTCATTATTAGTATTATGACGTCAAAATGACGGGTTGGATGGCAGTCTACTACTCAAATCGCATGAAAAACTAAATAAATAAAAAATAATGAAAGCGTTTGCTATTACAAGGTGTGGATTAAATTCAATATTGTTAGATAATTCGGGATATTTTTTAACTTTCATATGCTTTTTTCCACTATGACGTCATTATTAGTATTATGGCGTCAAAATGACGGGTTACCTTCTAGTTTTAAATAATTACAAGATAAAAAGAACTTTTTATATACCCTGTTTTTAAATTCTCTGTTGAATCATACAAACTTAACAATTCTATGCATTAATAAATATACTTTTTTTAAATTTTTTTGATGAATTACCCCATCAACTTGAAAGAAAATGATCAAATGCGTAATCAACGTTTAGCTCGAGAATTGGAAGTTAACTTGCGTTTAACTTATGGTTCCCGTTCCTTTCGATAGATGGCTGCACCAGTCTACAAAACAAATTAACTGAAAATTATTTCAATTCTGCTTAAATATGACTGAAAGTATTAAAATATTGCATTGCCATCCTGTTCTAAGCTATTCTAAAAGTTTCAAATGTCTAGCTAGTCGGGAAGTTAGTTAAAAATCGATTGCAAGACTTGTACTGGACAAACACACACACAAAAAAGAAAACGAGTTAATAAAAACATGGTAAAAAGGAATCTTAACACCTTGAGGATCGGCCGTTTTATAATCTTACCGTTGTTCCCGACATATATTTTAACGAAATTTTTATTTTGGAAAATACATCAAAATATTACTCAAAATGTTCATTTTTTAATAAAAATCTTGTTCAAAATTATAATTATTCAGATCAAGTGTCAATAAACTTCCCCCCCCCCCCAAAAAAAAAAAACCTTTTATTGCGAAAAGAATTCGCATGCGTCTACTCAAAAACAGCACGTACTTTAAAGATGCGCTGGGACATTCATTCATGTCACCGGTCCACGAGCGCTGGTTATACAAAGATAATTCTCTTCTCCGGTACTTAATGTGTTAATTAATTAACATATGTCATAACTTTGCTCTTAGAATGGCGCATACTAACCAGGGAATAGAGAATGACTCTAAATTGCATAAGGCGTAACTTTACACGCAGAGGAACATACAAGGAAATAACAGCCAGAAAATCCCTATATATATATATATATATATATATATATATATATATATATATATATATATATATATATATATATATATATATATATATATATATATATATATATATATATATATAACAGTTCCGTAACTGACTGACTGACTGACAGATAACGCACAGACCAAACCGCTGGACCTAAAGGGCTGAAATTTTGCATGGCGATTCTTCTTATAGTGTAGGGATGCACTAAGAAAGATTTTTGAGAAATTCATCTTGGATTTTTTTAATTAAATTTTTAAAGCTGTTTTGTAACATTCTTTAAAGTTTGCATTTAAAATAATAATCCGAGGGTTATAAAGTTTATATCACAAGAAAGATCATAAAAATTCCTTTAAAATGCAATCGTTTTCGAATCTTTACCTCCATTTTCTGATTTTTGGTGAATTTTTAAAGATTAATTTTTAGAATTTAATTTATTAAATACGGATCACGTGATTTCTTTTTCTGGCACTTTAAATTTATCGTCACGTGCGAAACAGACAAAATTTTTTTTTTCTTGCTAATGCGGCAGACTATTGGACATTATCCAAAAAAATATTAAAATACGGTAAAAGATATGTTCCTCAAACTGTAGTATATTAACTGTAATATATTCTTTAGTATGTCCTAATAGATTTATTTTGAATATTTTCTTGTATATTATTTTGCCTATAAAAATATCCCTTACGATTTTTTTATAAATATATTTTTTTACATCAAATGCATACATTGATCGTCGTATTTAATATAAATATTTATATATATATATTTATAGTTTGGCTTTAATTACATACATTGACAGTTGTATTTAATTTGAATGTACTCCGTAGCGAAGTGTGGGTTTTCAGCTAGTACTTTATATGTATAAAGAAAGAAAATTTCTTTTGCTAATATTATTTGAGATTTTGTGATCAGAATTAGACCATATTTATAGTCATTTCGTCGATCTTCAAGCTCCTGTGCCCCCTTAATAGATAATCATGCACCCTTACACATGGGTCGCCACACTTGTATAGATATTCCTAAATATATTAAAATTTATATAATCCACGCTGGCAAAACTGTCTAGCGCTCCGGCCGCGGGCTAAGCCGGCATCGCGTTCTGCCCACTTATCCCTTAGATTTCGCTGCTGTGGCGTCGCATTGTATTTTTAGACTATCCGAAATGCGAGAAATGTCATTTCCCGGTCGAATGAATTTAATTATGTATTTCAACAGAGGGAAACGTCATTTTCACCCACTGGGCTTCTAGGATATATTGCGTCTGAGAAATGCGTATCATTGTACATAACATTGGCTTCCAGGATATGTTTCACTTTGTAAATTGTTTTCTGCATTTTCGTCATATATGATATTTGCCTTTCGAGCCAGTTGTAAATGAATAAACAAGAAAAAAAAAATTTCTCCGCTACTTATTTTTTTTTTCATTTACTCTTTACCTATATCAGATTTAGTACAGTACTCCTGTGATTTAGTACAGAAAAACAATTGATCGCGATTATTATTAAAAATATTTATATGTGTGTGTGTGCGCATATATATAGATTATATATATATATATATATATATATATATATATATATATATATATATATATATATATATATATATATATATATATAAATAAATAACAGTTCCATAACTGACTGACATACAACGCACAGACCAAACCGCTGGACCTAAAGGGCTGAAATTTTGCATAGCGATTTTTCTTATAGTGTAGGGGTGCACTAACAAAGATTTTTAAAAATTCTTCTTCAATTTTTTAAAATTAGATTTTTAAGCTGTTTTAGTAACTTTTTTTAAGTTTGCATTTAAAATAATAATCCGAGCGTTATAAAATTTATATCATGAGAAAGATCATAAAAATTCCTTTAAAATGAGATCTTTTTCGAATCTTTACCTCCATTTTCTGATTTTTGGTGAATTTTTAAAGATTAATTTTTAAAATTTAATTTATTAAATGATGATGACGTGATTTCTTTTTCTGGTACTTTAAATAAATTTATCGTCAAGTGCATAACCACTAAATAGACAAAAATAATTTTTTTCTTGCAAATGCGGCAGACGATTGGACATTATCCAAAAAAATATTAAAATACAGTAAAAGATATGTTCCTCAAACTGTACTATATTCTTTAGTATGTCCTATTATATTTAATTTGAATATTTTCTTCTACATTATTTTGTCTATAAAAATATCCCTTACGATTTTATTTATAAATATATTTTTTTTACATCAATTGTATACATTGATCGTCTCATTTACATAAATATATTTTTTGGGGGCATTAACTGTATACATTGACCGTTGTATTTAATTCGAATGTACTCCGTAGCGAAGTGAGGGTTTTCAGCTAGTGTGTGTGTGTGTGTGTATATATATATATATATATATATATATATATATATAGAGAGAGAGAGAGAGAGAGAGATGAGATAGATAGATGAGATAGATAGATGAGATATAGAGAGACATATATAGAGATAGAGAATATTTTTTAGAAAAATCATTCGATATTATCCTTAAAAATAAATATATATTATGTATTACTAGTTGACCCGTGCGACCTTTTCGCATGCGATTAAAATATGATAAATTTTATAGTGAGATTGGTGGTTTGTAGTAGGATGAAAGAAGATCCGGTTCATTTGTAGCCATTGTTTATTTGTGAAGTAACAATGGTGCGGGAGGATAATACAAATACCATTTTCAAAACGTCTTTGGCCGCAATATTGGAGGTGAAGCACAAGACAAAACAGGGGAACATGAGATATGGACACGTCAAAACACCTTTGTAGACAATATTAAAAGTTAAATATGACAAACTCGAAAAAATGCGATATTTGCTTTACAAAACCTATTTGTGCACACCGCTTGACCGTGCCATTTCGACGCATCCAGAGAAAGAACCTTAAAGCAAAAAGTCAATTTTTCAGTCAATTATCGATTTTGGTTAAGTATGAAGGGAGAGAAAGGGATCGTTACAAAAAATCCCCTTCTAGAAATAATATACACTCAAGAGCCAAAACATTATGACCACCTGTCAATAACGAGTTGGCCCACCTTTGGCGCGCAACACAGCTTCAACCTGCCTTGGCATGGATGCCACAAGTCCTTGGTAGATGGCCGGAGAGAGATTGTAACAGATGCTTAAGCAACAGTCAAGCAAATCCGAGATATTGCGAATTGGTGGTCTTTGAACTCTGAGCTGCCGTCCCATGACATCCCAAATGTGTTCTATCGGATTGAGATCCGGTGAGTTAGGCGGCCAGGACATTAACTGGAATTCAGCATCATGTTCCTGGAACCACTCCAACACAATTTTAGCCTTGTGACACGGGGCGTTGTCCTGTTGGAACATTCCATTTCCAGCTGGAAAAACAGAGGTCATGTAAGGGTGCAAATGGTCCGCAATGATGTTCAGATACCCTGTAGCATTCATGGTCTGCTCTACCACAACCACGGGTCCCAGAGACGCCCAAGAGAACGTCCCCCAAAGCATAATACCGCCACCACCGGCCTGTATATGACCTACTGTACATTGAGGGAGCAACAGTTTGCCTGGAAGACGGCGTATCCTGACACGGCCATCGGCGTGATGAATGACAAACCGTGATTCATCTGACCAGGCAACTCTCTCCCACTGATCCATGGACCAGTCGCGATGTTCCCGGGCCCAGCGCAGGCGCAGTTGGCGATGACGCTTGGTCAGCAAAGGCACACGAGTGGGACGTTTGTTGCGTAGCCCCATATACAACAGTGTCCGCTGAACAGTGTGCTGCGATACTATTCTACTTGGCCCTGCATTGTATTGGGCTGCCAGCTGAGCCACTGTCTGGCTCCGGTTTTGCTTCACCATGCGAGACAGTCTCCGACGACCTTTATATATATATATATATATATATGTGTGTGTGTGTGTGTGTGTGTGTGTGTGTGTGTGTGAGATAGATAAATAGATTATAATAACATTATATTCACGATAAATATTTTTTTAATTCCTCGTAGTTATTAAAAATAATTATTGATAACCATATATAACTATATTTATGATGTATATAATTTGATTATTTAAGTTAACCATAATATTTAATAATATATATTATATATTATGTATTATACATGTTATATAATTATATACGTGAATGAATGTATATATTTTTTATTATGTATAACCATAATATATAATTATGATATATTATGTATTATGCATATTATATAATTATATATATGTGAATGAATGTATATATTTTTATTATTATGAATTACCTTAATATATTATATTCGCGATTATTATGATTTATAATCGCTCGCGGTTTAAGTGAATAATCAGTAAAATATGAGGATTAATACGGCTTTATCTACTACATGCGGCGTTACTATACACGTTTTTAAAAGTAATAGAACTTAGACGACACGTAAACAATCGAAAAATTTGAAGAGGTAACAGCGATAGAAGATCGAAACATTTGGAATGATCTGGTACAAATGTTGGTTGGGAAGAAGACAAGAGAAAAAAAAAATTTGATTGTTCCTAAAGCGTTTGATGAAACCTTAAAATTCCGAGGAAAGAAACCTTACCCGAAAACAATCCAAATTATCCTCAGAAAATGCACATTGTACAGAGATTAGCTCGGCTCAAAACTTATGTCAGCAAGTCAAAAAACAATAGGCCTAAAATTCGGAATTTTTAAATTAAAAAAAATTGCGTGTCACATCTGTTGTGTGCATTAGAATATACCCCCATACTGTTTTTCACGTTATTCTTCAAACATTTCAGCTGCCTCGGGGATATACATAAGCGAATATGTGAGAAAGAATCATCGAATTATCTTTCACGTTGCCATATGGTGAAACATAATGTTACGATTAATGTCCGCTTTCCATAGATAGTACTTTCGGCCGCTTAAATGCTACCGTCAGTCATTTTTCTAGCCAGTTTCAATGAATTACTTTTACTAAGTTGTGCGGAGAGAAAAACAACAAGCAATCCTCCTTTTTCATACAACTCAACTTGCCCCAGCCGTATGGCCTTGTTCATATTGCATCCAGAGTGTAGCGTTACGTTCTCCCGTTGGGGGCCGATGTTCTTCACGCGACCCGTGATTGGTTTGTCGTATCACGTGGTCATTGCATTGGGCTCTGGTTGGGATTGGTTGAAATCTTTGTCGCTGAGGCTATGCTTCGTTTGGGATGCGATGTGAACAATGCCTAACAATGGCAAATCGCGTTTCTCTACGTGTTGCATTTTCGTCTCTTGACGTTTTTGAGGAGGGGGGGGGGGGGGGACCCACAAGGTCAAAAGAAAAATCTCCTTGAATAAAGTTTTCGTTACTTGCAAAACCAAATTTAATTTGTTTTGCATCTGAAGGAAAAGCTACAGTCTGGATAAAGGCCAGCAAAGGACGCGATGACTTAAAACTTGAAAATGATTGTGAAATATACGAATTTGGGGACGAGTGTCAGCTTAAGGAAAAGGCAAATTACATTCTATGTTAAGTAATGTGGATGAATTTTGTATACGCTGACATTGTGGAAACAATGTCAAAGAGTCAGATGTCCCTGACAGTTTAACATTCTTTCCAAATTCATTCATTCAATCACTCCCTCCCCTCCTTTCTTTAAACTTTAGCTTACGGGTCCCATTTTTCCGACGCCCTCTTTAGAACGGGAAATTTCATACCCCCTTTCTAAGAACGGTCATTAAGGGGAGTTATTTATACATACATACATACATACACACACCTTTCTAAGAACGGTCATTAATGGGGGGGGGTCTCTCACACACACACATATATATATATATATATATATATATATATATATATATATATATATATATATATATATATATATATATATTAGAAGCATCGGGAAATTTTACGGGTATTTCATTAAATGGGATACACTTTATTCCTGTTCCCGATTCTTTCTTTGCTAAATAAGTGGTAGTTGATTTAGACGTGTGACTAGAGGCTTTGATAAAGTTGAGCTTCATATGGACAATGTCCTTTCCATACAAGGCTGAAATTTCTTCTTCAAAAATTGGTTCTAAAATATTTTGTTGATAGTAGAGTGAATTAATTTTGGGTTTACTTGAGACTTTTTTGATTTTATATTTGTCGTTGTAACAAAATCCTGCAACTTATCATGAATCCCTTTGGAAACTTATGTACACTGACGATGCCATTTCGTAGGGTCATTCCCGTCAGTTCAGCAATAGAAAATTCATCTTTTTTTATTACAGTCACTTAAATACACCCATGCCTCATCGAGTGTTACCACAAATTTCCATTTTTCAGCGGCTAGGTGTTTTTCATATAGTTTTCTACATTTTTTTTTCTTTCAGCAACATGCTTTGGCAAAGGATGATGAACTTTACGTTGAAACATCATTTTTAACTTGAAATCTTTGTGGAATGATTTTACAGTGCCAGAGACTTTTGTAGTTTCGATACAATGGTTCTTTGAGTCGGCGGATTTTCTTCCAAGATCAGAGTCTTCACTTTCTTGATATTTACCTGCGTTGCAGAGGATGAGGTTTCACGGTCATGTTTGCATTTTTACTTTCATTTAGACTTTTTTTCCATTCAAATTTATTATATTATAAATAAATTTTTTTGGAATGCCATAACCCCGTATTTTGCACCGCTTTATAATTTGTTGATAAGAATATTTCGGCTCGGAAAGCGCAGTTACGTAACCTTCGAGCCCTCTATCGATTTTAGGAGCCATTTTCAAATTAAATCTTTTATTTTACATTCCAATAAAAACAAAACAGTAGCAGACGATTAATCTGAAGTTGCCAAATCTTTATCTCAAAATGTAAACGACAAAAATAATTTACAAAATCGTTTCCATAAAGTGAGAACGACCTTCTGTGTATATATATATATATATATATATATATATATATATATATATATATATATATATATATATATATATATATATATAAACATACATACATACATACAAACATATACATATATATATGCATATATATATATATACATATTTATATACATAAATATATACATATATATATACACACATAGACACATATACATACACACACACACACACATATATATATATATATATATATATATATATATATATATATATATATTCATTCTTGGGCCTGTATTCTTGGGATACATGCTATCCCACCTCGTAAAGGTTAAGAGTGATTTGAAAGTGACTTTTTCGGTAATGAAAAACAGAAATCTCTCAAGTTTGAAATATGGAATGCGAGATGTTAGCTGCATGAGGCCTTTTTTACATCGCTCCGGGAGCGTCATCGATTAAAAATGTTAACTAATGCAATAACCACGTGATACGTCAAACTAATTACAGGCCACGTCACCAATCTCTGCACAAATGGGGGGAACATGACACTACGCTTCGGAAGCAATGCAAACAAGGCCTAACAGAACCCAAGTCATAAAAATCATTACCCAATCAAAAGACCTTAACGTCCTCAAAAAGGAATGGAATCATTTCGAACAATAAGTTTTGCAGAATTGTATACTCCCTCTGTCCCATAATAATACTAGCAAGTGAATATTTAAACGGGAATTATTGGCAAATGCAGCTGTAAGTTATGTTGTAGTGCAAAATTGCGAAGTCTTTAAAGAAAATCAATGTTCCATGACATCTGTCATTTGTATTGAAACATCTTTCAATTTTTAGGTGAATTTAATTATTACGAATTATAACTACGTTTCAAATTCCATCCGAAATCAATTGTTTTATTTCATTTGAATATCAACCCATTGTAAAAGTTTAGATTAAAAAAAATTTCAGGTAGTCTGTTCAAACGAAACTACCGCGGTTTATGAAAATAGGATTACTTATCGTTGCTTACCTCTTTTGTAAGTACATATGTATGTATGTGTTATGTATCTATATATATACATATGTATATACTAGATGAAAACCCGCACTTCGCTACGGCGTACATTCAAATTAAATACAACGGTCAATGTATGCAATTAATGCCAAAAAAAATAAATATGTATATATATTTATAATAAATACGACGATCAATATATACAATTAATGTAGAAAAAATATATATATTTATAAAAAAAATCTTAAGGGGTATTTTTATAGACAAAATAATGTCCAACCGTCTGCCGCATTAGCAAGAAAAAAAATTTTTTTTGTCTATTTAGTTGTTATGCACGTGACGATAAATTTATTTAAAGTTCCAGAAAAAGAAATCACGTGATCAGCATTTAATAAATTAAATTCTAAAAATGAATCTTTAAAAATTCACCAAAATCAGAAAATAGAGGTAAAGATTCGAAAAAGATTTCATTTTAAAGGAATTTTTATGATATTTCTCGTGATATAAATTTTATAACCCTCAGATTATTATGTTAAATGCAAACTTAAAAAAAGTTACAAAAACAGCTTAAAAATTTAATTTAAAAAAATCTAAGAAGAATTTTTCAAAAATCTTTCTTAAGGCACCTCTAAATCATATGAAGAATCGCCATGCAAAATTTCAGCCCTTAAGGTCCAGCGGTTTGGTGTGTGCGTTGTATGTCAGTCAGTCAGTGAATGAGTGAATGAATGAGTCAGTTACGGAACTGTTTTATATATATAGATAGATACATAAAATTTTGATGCATCTTAGTACTTTCCTGTTTAACTTGTCCAAGCTGTACACTGGGTTTGGCGCGCTGCCAAAATTATAACTCGCGAGGACGGACGGACGGTTTTAGCATCTGAAATTTTTCTTTACCAAGGACCGTAATCCTACGTTAAAAGAGAGTTTTCGAGCAAATATCGCGTTGCGATTGTCCAGTTCTTGCTGCATCAAAATAAAAACCATAAGATCAGCAGCTCACGCCATTGAAGTTCCCAAATCTATATTAGTCCGAAATTATTGAAAAATCTAGAAACTATCTGAACACCGAAAATAAAAATTAGGAGTAATATTTTTTATTTATTGTTTAATTTTATCTAGTATTTTTTTCTTAATAAATGTTCCGGTCTATATTTATTTTCTTTTGCTACTATTATTATGGGACAAATAATAATAGTAGCAAGAGACATTAAATCATCAACTGCTATTATTATTAATATCAGCTGATGATTAAATTCATCAACTGCTATTATTATTATGGGACAGAGGGCGTATAAAGCAAATCTGATATAAAACAAACTTTAACGGCAAGCTGGAGCAAAATAAAATTATCTTAACTTAAGGGGACAGTGGACCTACAAACCTAACTATTTTTGTTTTGAATGGATTTGCTTGAAATTTGACTATGTGATTAGTACCATAGATATGTAAAAGTGGTTAAAATTTAATGATGAAATATTAATAATTTCTGAATTATTAATTATTAATTATATCAAAAATTGGTCTAATTAAAAGTGTTACATGTGCACATCTTTTGCATATAATATGGTAATTTTTATTTACAGGATACCTTATAGAACTAACAATGAAACTTATTGCTTATTTTAAGCATTCATTAAAAATATAAAGAGAAAAAAAAATAATAATAGTGAAAATACCCTTTTTATTACGCAAAATACCTATAAATACTCTTTTCAAGTACAAAATTTAGAAATTCTGAGCTACGAAGCATAATTATTTTCAATAAGATTTATTTGATATACAGTTAAGTATTTAAAACTTAAATTTCAAAGCAATACGCCTTAGAAATGCGCCTGGAGCAGTTTGAATATTCGCATGACATGAAAATTTTCTATTTTGAGAAAAACACATTTAAAGTTATTGCTATTAGTAACCACATGATATCTAAATTAAATACAAAAGCCTATAACTAGGAAAGTAATCACAGAAATTAAAAATTCTTTTTGCAACACATTCCTACTCGTCCGTAGTTTCACAATTCAATAAAATAAAAAAATTGAATTTTTGGACAAGTTTCACAATTTTGAAAGTCCACTGTCCCCTTAAGAAGAATAGTTTAATCAATGCCTAAAGAAATTTGGATTGCCAAAAAAATAAATAAAAATAAAATAAAAAATAAATTAAATAAATAAATAAATAAAAATAAATTAAATAAAAAATAAATAAATAAAAAATAAAATAAATAATTAAAAAAAAAAAAAGAAAGTGTAGACGAGGCACAAGGGTTGAATTTATAATTTTTTTTTAATTAAAAACGCCTAGAATTTCTGTCTGGTTATTTTGGAGGTAAACTGGTAAAGTTTGTTAATAGCTATGTGATCAACTACACGTCACCAATATGACTTTTATTTGCAGTTTCCATTGGCGAAATCGCAAAATAGAATTGTATCTCGCAATGATACTTGTGCACAAGCACTTGTGAAAAGAAAAAACTACAGAACAACTGTATCTATTCACAGGACTTGCTCCCCCTACATAAAAAGTCACGCACACGTACAAATGCTTCCTTTTTTTAAAAAAAATCATCTCTAATTTAGTACACACGAATATTTTCAATATAATTATATTTGGTCAGTGTTAATCTACTGTAGTAATGCCTCTCTATTGTCCCATTTTAAATTTCTCCCACTGTGCATGCAGAAAGGGGAAAATAATTCTCATTGATTTACATTTCGTGTAACTCAGAGTGGCACGTGTAGGAAACAAAAAAGTTTGTTTTCTAATTCACGTCTGGTGCAACGTAGCACACGTTACACCTAACACGGCTTATGCATTAGCAAAAAGGAAATATAAACTTCGTTAATTTGCATTCGATGTAACTTAACCCTTAGAACTGCATATGCATACACGAAAAAGTAATGTACACCTCATCCATCTGCGTTTGTGATGACTTGCTTTCAGAACGACATAACTGTAAAGGAAAAAATATTTCAGGTAGTCTCTTCTAACGAAATTACCACGGGTTATTAACGTAGGATTACTTATCGTTGCTTACCTTTTTTTTTGACGCATTTTGGTACTTTAATGTCTAACTGTTTACTGCTACTGAGTTTGGTGCGCTGCTAAAATTATAACTCGCGACGCCGGACAATTTTTTTCTCTCCGTAGGACCGTTATTGAGGAACATAATCCCACGTTTAAAAAAAAAAATCACGAAGAATTTACACTTCGACGTTCTCAGACAAGCTGACCGTGAAATACGCAGACTCGAACGGAATTACACAATATTTATTTTCTTTTTAAAAAAATTAGAGTAAATCGTAAGCACTCAACGTAAACAATTCGAACACTCTTTCAAATCATTCCGGAATGCACAAAGACTGTTCGTAGTGGTTTTGCGAAAAATTAGAGAAGTACTTTTTGCATCCTTTAATAATTTTACTTCTCGGGTCAGCAACAATGCTAATAAATTCACACATGGCACTTTACCCTTCAGCGAGCGCGACCGTGTACAGAGTGCAACATTTTCGTAATTTTGAATGGTTCGTTTTTACGCGTAAGTTTTGAATGTTCTAAGAAGTTTCTATTCATAGCTACACCCTTTCCAATGCAGGTCTGGTTTTATGAGCCTTGCATTCCTTTCCATTCATTGGTAGTCGTGATTTAACCGTGGTAAACCAGCGATTATGCTGGATTACAATACGACTGAAGCAGGAGTTGATGTAGTCGATCCAATGTGAAGCTATTACTTGGTATCCGTATATCACGAGGATGGACAATCTCATTGTTTTTAGGTTTCTAGACATAATAGGAATCCATTCGCAAGTTGTCCTTAGATCCAACAAACCGGACAGTTTTGAAATAAGGCGATTGTATCTGCATTCTTTCGCCTTTAATTATATATATAATAGCCGTTGTCTCTGTATAACACTTCCGGGCTGTACTCATCTTTCAATTGAAGCCCTCAGTAAACAAAAAGCCGGTTAGGCTTAATTTCAATTTCCGATATGGGTCAGAATTTTTTCTTACCTAAAAACTAATATCTTCTCCATCAAATCATGTTTGTTCGGCCTATTTTTCTATAAAACATCCAGAACTAAAAACAATTGGATGCTTTTAGCTGTATATTTAACAGTTTTTAAAAATCTGTTTACTTTTGGGATGAATTCTGAAAGTAAGCAAACTTGAATGTGAATGAATCAAGTAGCTCAAGTAGTCATATCGCTTAGTGAGATGTAAAAAACTGGATGGCAGTCTACTACTCCAATACCATGAAAAACTAAATAAATAAAATATAATGAAAGGGTTTGCTTTTACAAGGTGTGGATTAAATGCAATATTGTTAGATAATTCGGGATATTTTTTAACTTTCATATACTTTTTCCATTATGGCGTCATCATTAGTATTATGACGTCAAAATGACGGGTTAACTTCTAGTTATAAATATATCTCAATATTATAAACATTTTATATCTTGTCATAAAACGCAGAATTATTTTCAATTTAAAAAAAAAAGTTTATTACAAAAGGAATAATCAAGATTGAAAGAGACGTTGCACTTTGTGCCACTCGCGCCTGCTGGTGTTCCAAAAATTGGCGCGCCTTCTGAAGGGTTAAAGTGGCTATTACTGAAGTTATAGATGTTTCTATTTTTCTTAAGTGTAGGGATATATTTCCCGAAGATATCAAAAGAAATGACTGTTCAGGGTACATTTTGCCATAACATGAAAAATACTTCCCCATAATATGAAAAAATATACGTATTAATCGAGGGGAATATTAAAACGGAGCCAAGTAATCCAGGGAATTAAAATAGCAGATAAGGTTTTATAAGGGATTCAAGTTGTGTGAAATGGTAACGCCATGCGAAGATTGAAGTTGTACTTTTAATTTACCATAGCTCCGTAATATGGGAAGTAATAACACCAGTCAGTTCGCATACGGAAGTCAAGGAGGATATCATTAAAGTTATGTTTCTTTTAACTTTCCCTTTACTTCCCCATAACACGGTACGAAAATATAAATCAAGGGTAACATTAACGCGGCACCCAGTGTTCCGAAGAACTAAAACAGATAAGGTTTTTATGGGGGATTCAAGTTACGTCTGCAAATATTGCCTTGCTAAGATTGAAGATGTGTTTTAATTCACTATAGCTCCTAAGTTATAACACCAATGATTTCGCATACGGAAATCAAGATGGATATGACTAAGGTTGCAAAACTAATTTCTTTTAAACTTTCCCATACTGCAAGGGTATACTTCTCCATAATATAAAAAGAAATATAGAAGGAGGGAAATATTTAAACAGAACCCAGAAACCCAAGGAAGTAAAACGGTAAATAAGGATTTATAGGGGACTAGCTGAATACCGGTGCTTAGCTACGGAGTACATTCAAATTAAATAGAACTGTCAATATATGCAATTAATGCCAAAAAAATTGTAACGGATATTTTTATAGACAAAATAATGTAGGAAAAAAATATTCAAATTAAATACAACGGTCAATGTGTGCAATTAATTTGTATGTTTAATATCCATAAAACATACTGATTTGAATTAAATTCTTAAAAAACTTCATCTCAATTAGTCTAGTTGTTGAATTTTATCTTTTACCGTATTTTAATTTTTTTTTTCTGTCAATTTATTTCGCTGTTATGCTCGTGACGCAAAATTAATTTAAAGTACCTGAAAAAGAAAAGAAACCACTTGATCAGCATTTAATAAATTAAATTATAAAAATTAATCTTTAAAAATTCACAAAAAAATCAAAAAAGGGAGGTAAAGATTCGAAAAAGACTTCATTTTAAAGGAATTTTCATGAAATTTTTCGGGATATAAATTTTGTAACCGTCAGATTATTATTTTAAATGAAAACTAAAACAAAGTGACAAAAACAGCTTAAAAATTTAATTTAACAAAACCTAAGTTTTTTTTCAAATATCTTTCTTAATGCACCCCTACACTATAAGAAGAATCGCCATGCAAAATTTCAGCCCTTTAGGGCCAGAGGTTTGGTCTGTGAGTTATCTGTCAGTCAGTCAGTCAGTTACGGAAGTGTTATATATATATAAATAACTAGCTGAAAACCGGCACTTCGGTACGGAGTACATTGAAATTAAATACAACGGTCAATGTATGCAATAAATACCATATATATATATATATATATATATATATATATATATATATATATATATATATATATATATATTATATATATATTTATAACAAATACGACGATCAATGTATACAATTGATGTAAAAAAAAATAGATATATTTATAAAAAAATCGTAATTGATATTTTTATAGACAATATAATGTAGAAGAAATTATTCAAATTAAATGTAATAGGACATACTAAAGAATATAGTACAATTTGAGGAACATAATATCTTTTATTGTATTTTAATATTTTTTTGGATAATGTCCAATCGTCTGCCGCATTAGCAAGAAAAAAAATTATTTTTGTCTATTTAGTGGTTATGCACGTGACGATAAATTTATTTAAAGTACCAGAAAAAGAAATCACGTGATCATCATTTAATAAATTAAATTCTAAAAATTAATCTTTAAAAATTCACCAAAAATCAGAAAAAATGGAGGCAAAGATTCGAAAAAGATCTCATTTTAAAGGAATTTTTTATGATCTTTCTCGTGATATAAATTTTATAACCCTCAAATTATTATTTTAAATGTAAACTTAAAAAAAGTTACTAAAACAGCTTAAAAATCTAGCTTTAAAAAAATCTATGAAGAATTTTTCTTTCTGAGTGCACCCCTACACCATAAGAAGAATCGCCATGCAAAATTTCAGCCCTTTAGGTCCAGCGGTCTGGTCTGTGCGTTATCTGCCAGCCAGTTACGGAACGGTTTTGTATATATACTAGAAGGTAACTCGTCATTTTGACGTCATAATACTAATAATGACGTCATAATGTAAAAAGTACATGAAAGTTAAAATATATCCCGAATTATCTAACAATATTGCATTTAATCCACATTTTGTAAAAGCAAACCCTTTCATTATTTTTTATTTATTTAGTTTTTCATGCGATTGGAGTGGTAAACTGCCATCCAGTTTTTTACAGCTCACTACGCGATATGAATACTTGAACTACTTGATTCATTCACGTTCAAGTTTGTTTACTTTCAGAATTCATCGCAAAAGTAAACAGATTTTTAAAAACTTAAATATACAGCTAAAAACACCCAATTTTTTTTTAGTTCTGAATGTTTTATAGAAAAATAGGCTGAACAAACGTGATTTAATGGAGAATATATTAGTTTTTAGGTAAGAAAAAATTCTGATCCACATCTGAAATTGAAATTAAGCCGAACCGTCCATTTGTTTACTGAGGGCTTCAATTGAAAGATGAGTACAGCCCGGAAGTGTTATACAGAGACAACGGCTATTATATTATATATAGATGCGAGGAATGAAGATTTATTTTTCATTTACCACTGCTTCGTAAATATGGCGAAGTAAGTAAAAACACTAGTAAGTTTGCATATGATATGCAGCTTCATGAATTTTTTTAAAGGTTCCAGTGGAAGTTGCTTTACTTCACATCCCCATAATAATAGAAATATACTTCCTATGTAATATTTCCGCAGAAATAATATCTGCGTGATATAGGGGAGTAAAAAAACAGTCATCTATTTAATCCCTTGGCACAGAAAGATAGGAGCCATTCACTGTAACTAACAATGGCTTCACTAGTTACCATGGCGTTATTGGGTGTATAGTACGGGAAGCTCAATTAGCAATGCCTGAAACGGCGTTTTGTATTTCCGAAAGATCCTTGGTTACGGGTACAGCTGAGAAACGGAAATGTCTCAGATATAGTACACGTTTACGATGGAAACGAAAAGTTGATCTCTATATAGAAATTGTAAAATAGAAACTGTGTGTAGTAAAGTTAAAGCTTTTACTACGCACAGTACTGTCCGCATAAAGAGGTAATATATCGAAACGAAAACCCCGGCGGGCGACGAATAATATCTGCCCACCGAGATATTATTCGAATTAACTAAGCGACTTATTCTATATTATTCGAATACTTATTCTATAATATAGAATAAGTCGCTTATTCTATATTATAGAATATAAGTATTCGGATACTTATTCTATATTTGAATAAACTAAGCGACTAGGCACGTGCATGCGCATGTATCTAGTCGCTTAGTTTTCGGCTTTTTGAGCTGCCACTAAGTTCTTTGCACTGATGAAGAAGCTCCTTTGCAGCTTCGAAACGGCCGCATGCAAAATTGCACCTTATTGCTATTTGTGATTTATTTACGTTGGATTTCCTGTTTATTCCTCGAGCACAAAGGTTTTGTCTTTTCTTTTCAATCGTATCAGATCTTGCTTTTCAACGATGATACAAGGACTTGTGATATGATACGGATGGAGGTCCATATTTTCATCCTTGTAATACAACGAAAAACGTCCAAATTGGTTTAACTGTATCACGACAGTTAACCAATTTGGACGTTTGTTTGACGTTCGACTCCTAGTGGATCATGGTCGTATCGTGGGAGCTTCACAACTTTAAACGTCCGCACTGTCATTTAACCACATCCGATTAAAGATTTGTACCATCATCGGGTACGTTATGGTTAGTTCGATGCATCATATCACCGTATCAAAACCGGAGACATTGATACACTGCATGATCCACTTGGAGTTTATCTCTGGCCCAAACAAAACAAATGATACGAGATACTGATACAACAGTTCGGGCGCTTCTTGCAGCATGCATAGAAGACAATACAGATGTTATATGAAGATCCGTTGCGGATGAATATAAAATTATACGTAAAAAAATATTTCAGGTAGTCTCTTCTAACGAGGTTTATTAATGTAGGATTATTTGTCGTTGCTTACCTCTTTTCCTTTTTTTGACGCATTTTGGTACTTTTCTGTTTAACTGTTTACTGCTACTGGGTTTGGCGCGCTGCCAAAATTTTAACTCGAGACGGACTCTGAATTTTTTTTTCTTTCCGGAGGACCGTTATTGAGGAACGTAATCTTACGTTAAAACGTATGGTAAGGTTTACAAACAGACAACTTGACAACAGAGCTTCCTATTATCGTCTGACATCATAATCAAGAATTCAGAAAAGAAATTAATTTTTTAGTTCAATTTAAGATAAACCAAACTGAATTATAGAGTCGGGTTTCAAGTAAAATTTTAAAAACTTCCCCAAGCCTATATATATTGAGGTTAAAATTTAAAATATTATAATAATAACTACAACTTCTACTACCACACAGAAATTGAATAGCTGAAGACATGCAATTTATCAAAACATGACGCAGCTTCTAAATAAACCTATTGAAAGAATGAAAGCTCTAAAGAAAATTTTAATTCGTTAAATATGAATATGGATGACTTCCTTTTATAGATATCCTTTTAAACAAACTTAGTCTAATTAAAAAAACTGTTTAAATTTTATCCTTTTTTCAGTAAACTAAATGATGAGATAACTTTTTTTAATAAGCTCTCCTGTGAAGCAAGCACGCTTGAACCGAATTCAAGTGGAAACTGAAAAACTCATGGAACTTCAGAGGAAAATACCATCTGCATTAAAAATGTAGAATAGTCAGGTCAACTTTAAAAATATCGTTACTCGAAAGTCTTCGATTATTCGAGATTAAAATTCGGAAGTTCCAAAGATCGAGCATTTTTTAAAATTCTCATTTTTGCCTTAGTCTCTTATTCAAAATACTAGTTTGTAGTTTAAAAAACTGCAAAAAAAATTTCTACTGAGGTTTTTATGCTGATGAATATCAAAAGTTCCATTTTCAATTGGGAATTAAAAATGTGTGTTTCTTCTTTTTAACTTTTTTTTTAGATGACGTGTACAGTAATTTCATTTTGAATCGGGAAATTATTTTAGTGATTTATCGTGAAAACTCAACATATAAAACAAAAGGAAACCGAAAAAAATTTCAGGGAGTCTCTTCTGACGAAACTCCAGCGGGTTATTAGTGTAGATTTACTTCTTGCATCTTTTGTATGTATGTATGTGTTATGTGTGTATATATATATATATATATATATATATATATATATATATATATATATATATATATATATATATATATATATACATATATATGTATGTGTTATGTATATATATAAATGTATATATGTATGTGTTATATATATATATATATATATATATATATATATATATATATATATATATATATATATATATATATATATATACACACACAGTGGTACATCCATTCACGGACACTCCCGAATAGCGGACACCTCTAATTAACGGACATTTTTACGAGTCCCAGTCCTTTTATATAGGAAAATCCATGTTATTCCCTCTGGATAGCGGACACTCCGAATAGCGGACAGGTATTTTTGAAAAACTCAATTATTTTGGCAAACATTTCAAAATTATTCTAATAAACAAGCTAAAAATATATGCTTATGCGTCTTTACAAAGCCTTTACAATTATTCCTTAGAAGCCTGGATTTTTCAAGAACACTGATGTACGAAAACTTAGTATTTCGTGGAAGTCAAATAAGAAAGCGTGTATGACCGCTGAGATAATGATCGATTGGCTGGTGGAGTTAGATAACAAAATGAAAACAAAAGAGAAAAATCATTCTGTTCATGGACAATGCTACTTCCCATCCTGATGATTTAAAGCTCAAAAGTGTTAATTTCATTTTCTTGCCTCAGTGGCGTAGCTAGGGGGGTGCGGTGGGTGCGGTCCGCACCGGGAGGCACATATTTTGGGGCGGCATATTTTTATTTCGTTGGAAAGACGGGAAGGAAGGCCCTCTTGATCTGCTAAAATTTATTCAACAGTATAGATTGGAAAATTCTGTACCCAACATTGTAATTTTGCTAAGAATTTTTTTAACAATTGCTATCAGTGTCGCTAGTTGCGAAAGGAGCTTCTCCAAATTGAAGTTGATAAAAAATTATCTTCGTTCCACAATGAGAGATTTAAGACTACAAAATCTTGCAGTATTGTCTATAGAACAAGAAATTACAAATAATATAAATTTTGAGAGCCTTATACAAGATTTTTCTACTATGAAAGTTAGAAGAGTAAATATATAAATACGTTTTGTTTACATACACATATGTGTACAATTTGTTTGTTTATCCAAAAGAAATGAAATTATTTATTTTTATTTATAAATATAAAAATATAAAATAAAACATATTTTATGGAATTTTTTTTATAAATTAGGTATATGTTTTGTCTCATAGGTGGAGAAACTGCGACCTCCGTAAGTTTCTTGTGGTCTTTGTAAAAGTTGCATTTATAGGTATATCAACTTAAGCGGCCTCCTTTATTACTGCCTAATTTAAATATGGCATCCAATGGTAAAAAAGTTCCCCACCTATATTTTGTCTCAATTACAATTATTTATTTATGTTTATTAATTTATAAAAACCACCAATTGATTGACTTAGAAAGAGCGGCAAATTGGAGACCGCCCCGGGCGGCAAAAGTTCTAGCTACGCCACTGTCTTGCCTGCTACGCCACTGTCTTGCCTGCTAACACCACTTCGATGCTACAGCCACTTGATCAGGGAATTATCCGCAGCTTTAAAGTACGATACAGAAAGCTGCTTCTGAGACATGTGCTTTCACGGATTATCTCCTGCAAATCCAGCGAAGAGTTGGCAAAATCGGTATCTGTTTTGGATGCAATTTCCTGGACTACGTTAGTCCTTAAAAAGGTGGAACCTGGATGCGTTCTAAAATGTTTTAAGAAGGCGGGATTTTTGAGTACAAGCGAAGTGGCAACTGCCAGTACTACTGAAAAAAGCGAAAAGAACTTGCGGATCTAGTCGCCAATTTGGATTCAAATGTCAGCGTTGAAGAGTATGTCAAGATAGACGACGATTTATCCAATGAGAAAGAAAACCTGCATGTTTCCAATTCCATTCATCGGGACACCACTGAAGCACTGGCCCTTTCTGAGGATGATGATGAGGAATCGCCAATGGAAGACTGCAAAATCAAAGATTATTCGGTAGCACTGAAATACAGAGAACAATTAAAACTGTTCTTTCTGAACAATGAAGATTCGGAGGGACGAGCAAAGCTAAATCTTATGAAGATTCCCCTTGAAAAACAGGTTTGATTTGTAAAAAAGAGAAATCAAACTTTGTTAACAAATTTTTTCAGTAGTAATTAAAATAATTTAGCTCCAATACATTGTATTTTGGGATTCTTTAATGCAAGATAAAAGGATCAACCACACTTAAAACGTAAAGTAGTAAAAAGTTATTTTTTCTCACCTAATTAATGTTTCCCTTTTAATTAAAATGGCATCCGTAATTTTCAATCAAATGTCAAACAGAAGTGCAGTTTTTTTCGATAATGTCCAATCGTCTGCCGCATTAGCAAGAAATAAAAAATGGGTTTTTTTTGTCTATTTAGTTGTTATACACGTGACGATAAATTTATTTTAAGTACCAGAAAAAGAAATCACGTGATCAGCATTTAATAAATTAAATTCAAAAAATTAATCTTTAAAAATTCACCAAAAATCAGAAAATGGAGGTAAAGATTCGAAAAAGATCTCATTTTAAAGAAATTTTTATGATCTTTCTCGTGATATAAATTTTATAACCCACTAATTATTATTTTAAATGCAAACTTAAAAAAAGTTATTAAAACAGCTTAAAAATTTAATTTTTCAAAAATATAAGAAGAATTTTTCTAAAGTCTTTCGTAGTGCACCCCTACACTACAAGAAAAATCGCCATGCAAAATTTCAGCTCTTTAGGTCCAGCGGTTTGTTCTGTGCGTTGTATGTCAGTCTGTTACCGAACTGCTTTATATATATAGATGTATGTCAAAATTTTGGCGCATTTTGGTAATTTCCTGTTTAACTGTTTATTGCTTGCCCAGGCGATACAGACTGGGTTTGGCATGCTGCCAAAATGATAACTCGTGACGCAGAACGTCTGAAATTTTGCTTTCCTGAGTACCGCTATGGAGAAACGTAATCCTACGCTAAAACAGATACTTTAAGTTTTTTCTTGGGTTTTCTGCAGTAAAGTAACCATATAATTAAAATCCATTTAACGAAATAGATTAAGCGTATTTTTCTGAAAAACCTCAGCTTTAAACAAGTAAGTAAAATATTACATGTATCGAAGATATTTTCCAAACAATAGGAATGTTCTGTCATTATTTCAATGCTCTTTGGCCGGCACGTCCATATAGATTTCGGGCTGCGTACTACAGATCCAGTTTTTATAATAGCACCACAAATGTCGGAGTCCGACTTCGCTAGGTGCCACCCCAATTTTGAGAGATCATCCCCCAGGGGCGATATCTGTGGGGATTATACCTTCCCAACCCTCTGATCTCATAGGAGGACTTTCCGATCTACAGATTTAACGTATCCATAGATCTAAAAAACGTATGGTATAACGTATCCATAGCCTAGATACAAGGTGTTTAACGGTGCTTGTCGGGATTCGATTCGAGCACCCTCAGTGTTGATAGCCGAAGCGCTTCCGATAGGCTACCCGAGGCCCTCTGTAGTTATAATTATCTTAAACACTTCCTTACAATTTTTTCGGTATGCCATGAGGTCTTGTATCTTCAAAAGAGCAACGGCATTAAAAAATTTTTTACAAATTTTTTCGTAATTTTATAAATAATTTTTTTTTTTTTTTTTTTACAAAAATGCTCTTTTTTTTTCTTTACGGTTTAGAAATTTTTAAAAAGGTATACAAAGCATACAAATCTCCAGAATTCATCTCGCTTCGAATATTTCGTAGTTTATACTACAATTGCATGTTTTTGTCTCGTGAGTATAATTTATTTATTTACATGTTTTTATGAACTCGCTTGCATGTTTGTTTGTGTGTTTGTCCCTTACAAATCTTGCAATCGATTTTTAACTAACTTCCCGACTAGCTAGACATTTGAAACTTTTAGAATAGCTCAGAACACGACGACAATGCATTTTTTTAATACTTTTAGCCATCTTTAAGCAGAATTAAATTAATTTGCAGTTATTTTCAGTTAATTTTGCTTTGTATACTTGTGCAGCCATCTATCGGCCGGGATGGAAACGAAAAGTTAAACACAAATTAACTTCCAATTAACTTCATTTTCTTTCCAGTTGATGGCATAATTCATCAAAAAAAATTTTAAAAAGTATTTATTAATACATAGAATTGTCAAGTTTATATGATTCAACAGAAAATTTAAAAACATGGTACATAAAAAGTTCTTTTTATCTTGTAATTATTAATGCATTATCAGCATTTATGTGTTGTTGTTGTTGCTTATGCAACTTGACCGACAGCAACATAAGATCAAGTCCAGAAGGCTATGGGCGATGAAGGTGCGACCCCTGTTTTGAGTGGCACCACAAGGGTCAGAGTTCGACTTGGTCAAAGGACCAGTCCCGTAATTTTGAACCGAGTCCGGGGACGATACCAGAACACTTGACCCCTCACCTCCAGTGGTAATTTTGAGAACTTGGAGGACATCGCAGCCACGACAGATTTCACGTGCACCAGCCGCCATTAGTGTACACGGCAGTGGTTTTGTCAGAGACGAGCATCGAACCAGTGATTTTTAGACCAGTTCAGTAGCCCGCTGCTCTTGCCAACTGGACCACTGCGCCCTGCATTTATGTAGCTGTAATTACTAGACACATTTTCTCCATAGGTTAACATTGATGTGTGCGAATCTAATAGGGTTAGTACACAGCAGCCCTAAAGAATTTTTTCCATGTGGAAAGATGTAGAAAACAACAAAAAATGTTAAAAAATATTTTTTTTAATTCAACAGAAGTTGAAATATTTTCAAAATGTTTAACAAAATTGCAATAGCAAAACTTTGCTCTAGAACTACACTATAATAGTAAATCAAAACTCTCTGGAAAAACTTGCCAAACTTTTATCTGGGACATTCGAGACAATGTCTAGAGGATTCAAAAGTCACAAGCACAGGTGTATTCAAGCGTTTCGAAATGGTCTGTACAATGATGACGCTAAAGCATTACGGAAAGCTGTACAAAATGACGACCCTGAAGCGTTTCGAAACGCTGTGTAGAAAAATCCCAAAACATTTCGAAATGCTCTGATGCAACTACACACTGAAACCTGTCGAAACGCTCTTCTGCAACTACACGCTGAAACGTCTCTAAATGTTCATCTGAAACAACGCGCTGAAACGTTTCGAAATGCTCTGTTGCAACTACACACTGAAACCTGTCGAAACGCTCTTCTGCAACTACACGCTGAAACGTCTCTAAATGTTCATCTGAAACAACGCGCTGAAACGTTTCGAAATGCTCTGCTGCAACTACACACTGAAACCTGTCGAAACGCTCTTCTGCAACTACACGCTGAAACGTTTCGAAATGCTCTGCTGCAACTACACACTGAAACCTGTCGAAACGCTCTTCTGCAACTACACGCTGAAACGTCTCTAAATGTTCATCTGAAACAACGCGCTGAAACGTTTCGAAATGCTCTGTTGCAACTACACACTGAAACCTGTCGAAACGCTCTTCTGCAACTACACGCTGAAACGTCTCTAAATGTTCATCTGAAACAACGCGCTGAAACGTTTCGAAATGCTCTGCTGCAACTACACACTGAAACCTGTCGAAACGCTCTTCTGCAACTACACGCTGAAACGTCTCTAAATGTTCATCTGAAACAAAGCGCTGAAACGTTTCGAAATGCTCTGCTGTAACTATATGATGAAACGCTTCGAAAGGCTGTAATCCAACTATACAATAAAACGTGCCGGAACGCTTTGTTTCAACTATACACAGAAACGTTTCGAAATGCTCTGCTCCAACTATACACTGAAAAGCATAGGTGTAGCGTGCTTCTAACTTTTTTTTGAGGGGGGGGGGGAACGAATTGAATTCAGTTAAGGCCCTCCTCAAGCCACTGATTGCCGGACAGTCCTTGAAATATGAATTATGATATTTTTTTTAATTGAATAACAATAGAATTGATGTTTGAGTAATATTCAAAAGTTATTCAACGAGAAAAAAAAACATAATATAAATAAAATGAGACAAAAAATATATAGCATTGAATTTTTGCTATGGATCATATCTTTGTTTAAAAACCTGTGTTAAGGCTAAAGACATAATCGGAATCTTCAGTTTCACAGTTTGAAAAAGCGAGAAAAAAAACCAACTTTCTTAAAAGTTTTCTATAATTTTTCGATTTTAACTGAACTTCTATTAACGCTAAGTTAAGTTGGGGGAGGAGGGGGAGGACATACGCTACGCCTATGCTGAAACGTACCGAAAAGCTCTGTTCCAACTATACACTGCAACGCTTCGAAAAGCCCTGCTCCAACTGTACACCGAAACACTTTCAAACGCTCTGCTCGAAATGAAATGTTTCGAGCCTTCGTTCTGCAACTATACACCGAATCTTATTGAAACGCTCCTTTTCAACAGCGCAATACAATGCTTTAAAAATATTATTAACGTTTTTCAAACACATAAAACTCATCATAATGATAAAAAAAAGCATCAAGAAACGTTCTAAGGCAAAGAGAACAAAATATTTTTGTATCCCATTTCTATCATTTGGTTAAGGTACTCAAACGCCCTCCAAAAACCAATTTTAAATCGCCTGCCAGGGAAAAGAAAAGAACACATAATCGCTTCCCTCCCTCGCCGTCTTGCCCCACCCCTTGTACCCGATCCGAAAATTTAATTTCCTGCGCACGAGATCTGGTCAGGGGCCTCCTTTTACTGTTCCTCGCGAAGAGGACAAATGACCGCGATGCAAAGCGAAAAGACGAGATACGAGAGTGACCATGGCAACGAAAAGAACGAACTTACGCCCTTTTGTGTGTGGCCAGATAGCCTTCAAAGAAAGGAGGTAAAAATAAAAACAGAAGCGGCGAGGGTCTAAATATATCACTCGCGCACACACTGTCATCTGCCGGTGGCCGTCTTAACCCACTTTTTCTTCTTCTTCGAGCACTGACATATGACAGCTCTTTTCTCGGTCTCGTCTATTTCAAATTTTGCGTCGGACGCATTTTATGTCCAGGTTTCAGGGTACAGCTGTTAACGGCAATTTTCACCGGTGGGGATAAAGTAATTAACAATGGCTAAAGCAGGGGCACCCAAACTTATTTGGCAGTGGCGTAGCGAGGGGTGGGCAAGGGGGTCTATTATGCCCCGGGCGCCACTCGCACAGGGGCGCCAAATGGTCTTTTTCACTAATTCTATATATTATATTACTATATGTTTTTCAGAAAGGAGGGCGCCAAAAAGGTACCGTGCCAAGGGTGCCAGTTATGCTTGCTACGTCACTGTTATTTAACCTACCACCCCCATTTCGGAGAAAAAAATACTCAGAGCCACCCTAGAAATTTTTATTCTTAACGGGACTCAATACCCTTAAATCTTTAAGACATTCAATTTTTTTTTTTAAAAGTATATGTTAAAATCTGATCATTTCTGAACAAAATAAAGCAAACCGCATGAAAATATTCCGCTTAGTTCCGGAGATATTGATATTCTAAATATTTAATTACTTATCAAGTTTATTGTAAGAAAAATTTTGAACTCATTTTTCTCAAAATGTAATTTTGCATCATTCCGCAACTGATATCTCAAAACTATGAAACATAATTCCATGAAATTTTTATCACTGCATAATCATGTTGTTTTATTGCGTCTGAACAAGAATTATTGCAATTACTGCACATTTTGTTATTTTTTTCAGGGGTAAATTAATGCGAAAATTTAAGGAAACTTTAAGTATGTTTTGAGCAGTTTTAAAAAAATTGAAAAAATATTTTAATGTTGAATGTTTTATGTTAAATTGTATTTTGAATTATTTATTTTAAATATCAAACAGGAATTATACATTTAAGTATAAAATTAATTTCATAGTTCTGCGCGCAAGCCAGTATAAAATAAAAATACTTAAAAAACAAGGTATATCTACACCATTTTTTAAAAATATTATTTAAAATTATTTTTGAGAGTTGAAAATTTGTTTATTAAAATAAATATATCAATTTATCATATACATAAAAATTGGGAGTAAATTGAAATAGTTACAAAGAGTCAAAAAGTATGAAAATATGCCTTATTTCCTCGACTTAAGGGTCGTGGGTCCCCTTAAGCGAACAGAGAGATCAAATTTGCGTCCTATTATTGCGTTCTTCTATATTTCTACTTATGTCCTTCAACGTAGTAAAGAAAGATGTCAATAAAACACCTTGAAGCTAAAACATTTATAACTATTCCTAATAAGAAAGGAAGAAAAAATAAAGGAAGGATGAACTTTGAGCTCTACTATCAATTTATTAATGGCCGGCTCTATTTTAACGTAGGATGACGTTCCTCCATAACGGTCCTCCGGCAAGCAAAATTTCAGACGCTAAAACCGTCCGTCCGTACCTCGCGAGTTATAATTTTGGCAGCGTGCCACACCCAGTCTGTATCGCTTGGACAAGCAGTTAAAAGTTAAACAGAAAAGTACCAAAATGCGTCAAAATTTTGACATACATATATGCATATATATACATACGTACATATATATAGATACATATATACATAACATATACACATACAAAAGAGGTAAGCAACGGTAAGTAATCCTACGTTAATAACCCGCGGTTGTTTCGTTAGAAGAGACAACCTGAACTTTTTTGTCAGTAGCATTTTAAAATCATTCGATTTGGAGTCTGTTTCTGTTTTTAGCAATCAGATTTGTGACCACACTGAACCCATGTTCCACTAAATAGGATTTAGAAATGCTGTTAAAAAAACTGTTGTTCTATAGCCTGCAGCCCATGATAAAATATCGGTATCGGTTTTGACAGCCATAACTGTTGATAGATGAGGTTGAATTTAAATTTACCGCCCCCCCCCCTCGTGCATCATTCCATTCCAGCGCTCGCCGTTGAGCGGTACCATCCATTTTGGGAAACCCTAGGCGAAAGGAAGTAAGTCCCGACTTGCATGAAAGTTGTGAAAATGCGGTAGCAGACAGCTTCCTAAAAACCCACAACAAAAACTAAGGCCGTCTGCACACGGAGCAACTCAAAAGAAACCGATAACTGACTCAAATCACAAACCAGTCCGTGATGAGTCGTAACCTATGTAATTGAATAGAGCCACGCACACGGCGCAACTGGTTACAAACCCGTCCGACGGTTTGTAACCAGTTGCGCCGTGGTCCGAGTTGTTCCGTGTGCAGACGGCCTTAGAGTAGCAAATAGTTTCGAACTGATTGATAAGTGAGCTATTCTTAAATCACGCTTGTGAGAGATAAATCACACCTCATTATCCTTGGTCTGGTGGAAGAACTAGTTTAATTCTTATGCTAGAGTAAATGTTACCGTTTAAGCCTGCTGAGTAGTAGCCATATTATATTCGCTACCTAGGGTGGATATTTTTCGAGTGGTTGTCGACTTGGATGTAAATTTTTCTTTAAATTGCACTCGACGATTTTTTTAACTTGCTATCTTATTCATCTTAGAAATTTTGTCCACCAAAGGCAATGATTTGCTTTTAAAACATAGTACACCTCATTTTTTCTCCGAACAATTCAAATTTAAAAATATTATTGGCGGTTCAGTTAAATTGCACCACCTGTGACAATTATTAATGGAATAATGTCACAAACACTTTTCAAGTTGAAAGTAAGTTACGAAAAATACGTCTTAAACGCTTAGAGAATTGAATAAAAATTTCAAAACACACACACACACACACACATATATATATATATATATACACACAGTGGAATCTCGATCGATCGTTTTCGGATCCATCGTTTTTCCGTATGTGTCGTTCATTTTATCCAGTCCCAACGATCATATTGCTTTGTTATGTTTCCGCATCTATCGTTTTCCGGCATTTATCGTTCATTTCAATCGGTCCCTTGAAAAACGATAGATCGAGATTCCACCATATATGCCTATCTATACATCTCAAATTCAAATAATTAGTGAACAGAACTCCAAACACTTTACTTAGTAAGAAAGTAAATCTAACTTGAAAACATTTCCATTATCTTTTAAATATGTATTCCCATATATGTTTACGAGGTATTAGTTTAGAAGAAAGAAGTAATCGAAAACGTTAAGTAACTGAAAAAGAAAGTATTAGAACAAAGGTGTTACGTAGCGAATGTTTTGGCGATATCGGGAAACAAAATTTATTCTCATTCGCCAGCCTGGATATTCAGGAGCTGTAATGCGTGAGGTTATACGGCCTATTCGTACTGAAGCCATGGCGTAACGTAGCATCAGCGTTCAAAATTTTAACCAATGACAGAGCTCAATTCATGGACCACGTGATACATTAAACCAATCACGGGTCATGTCAACAATCTAGGAGCCAACGTAGTAACGTAACTCAACGTTCCGGATGCAATGTGAACAGGCCTGTACCTTTACATTCCCTAATTAAACACACTTTTACATTACCTCGGTGTATGTGTCATTCATAACTCACGTTATCCTACACTATTCTATCGCACTTGCCTATTATCGCTAAACACATTCAGTCCTGACATCCCCTATTACAAAAACTGATATACTACCAAAACACGGCTTAAATAGAATTTAAATAGAATTCCACTTTGAACTAAAAAATGGAAAGCCCACGAAACCATGACACGCTAGGCATAATTATAAACCTCGTTTATATTCTGTAAATAAACGCTTAATTATTGGATAGGATGGTTTGTTTAACTTTTTCGTCTGGTTCAACGGACCTTATCTGATGTTACATTATGCCCTTATCGCCTAGTGCCTTGATGACGTAATCATCCATCAGATGTTTTTACGAGGAGATACCACCATGAACTAGAAACCCGGTTTGAAAAATGTGGAACATTAAAATCAGTCTTGACAATCGTCATGTCGTGCTTCATACATGCATTTAAATTTCATCGCCAGGCTTGTGTAAATAACAGAATGATTGAGAGGGTGAATATTAACTAGAGGTAACTGCAGGTTGTTAATTAAAAATGTAAATACGTGTGGGGTCTGTCAGAATATCCTCATGCATAATCATAACAAAACCTGTACTACATAGGAAGGAAACCAATCAAATTAATATTCTCGCCAAGTTTACAGCCAAAATGGCTTAACGAAGACTATGACCTGTATGAGAAGTTCATTTTGTGATAGATATCGCTAAATGTACTAAAGAGCAAACAAATGAATGGATCAAAATAAAAGTCACGTGAGCAATAAACGTGAGCATAAAAGTCACATAGCATAAGCTGGGAGTGGAAAATTTTGTATGTTGATGTCGCTGTCGCGGAGGAGCGCTGCTTCTTTGTTTATAAATGAATTCTTCTGACGTCATCGGTAAAATTTGACTAGATGAAGTAAATTAGTGACTGTGATGGTGATACCAGAAGCACCAACGTGATGAGTATGCGCATCTATGAGCACATTTAGAGTTGATACTAATGCTGATGCTAGGTGAAAGTAGTGTGTTTTTTTTATTTGTGTTACATGCAGAGTTTGCAAAAATTTATGAATAGACATTGAGGACGCATCTGTAAGCATACCATGAAAATAGCGACTTCATTTGGTGATAAGGGATAACATAATGGCTAACGACTCAGCTCTGATATTCAGGAGGATTACCATAGTATTAACTTGAAGCTTGTGTTGCATGAATGACAAAAAAAAAATTAACACTAAATTCGTGACACGTCTCGGTAAAAACTGAATGGATAAAATAAAAATTTGGAATTTCATGGTGAAATCCTAAATTTTTGCATTCCATAGTGCTAGCAGTATTTACTGATATCCGTGTTACGTGAAGTTATAAAAAACTGATAAAAAGCTAATTTTCAAAACGTTCCAATAAACCTTAAATGGCTAGGTAAATATACAAAATTGAGAATTTCGAGGTGAATTAGAGCTTGAGCGAGAGAAATGTGTCTTACGCTAATCTATTATATGTAAAACAGTTCCGTAACTGACTGACTGATAGATAACGTACAGACCAAACCGCTGGACCTAAATGGCTGAAATTTTGCATGGCGATTCTTCTTATAGTGTAGGGGTGCACTAAGAAAGACTTTTGAAAAAAAATTTAGATTTTTTAAAATTAAATTTTTAATCTGTTTTTGTAATATTCTTAAAAGTTTGCATTTAAAATAATAATCTGAGGGTTATAAAATTTATATCACAAGAAAGATCATAAAAATTCCTTTAAAATGAACTCTTTTTCAAATCTTTACCTCCATTTTCTGATTTTTGGTGAATTTTTACAGATTAATTTTTAGAATATAATTTTTTAAATGCTGATCACGTGGTTTCTTTTCTTTTTGTGATACTTTAAATTAATTTTGCGTCACGTGCATAACAACGAAATAAATCGACAAAAAAAATTAAAATATGGTAAAAGATAAAATTTAACCAGTCGACTAAGGGCCTGTTCATATAGGAGTCCGGTAGCGGAAGCGTTAAAGTATTGAAATATATTTAACCAATGACAAACCTCCAAACGATTAGCCACGAAATTTTTAACGCCCATGATTGGTTTATTTTCATCTCAACGTCATATTTCCTTTAACGCTTCCGTTACCGAAACTCCTATGTGAACAGGACCTAATTGAGATGGAAGTTTTTTTAAGAATTTATTTCAAATTATTATGTTTTATGGATATTAAACTTACAAATTAATTGCATACATTGACCGTTATATTTAATTTGAATATTTTCTTCTACATTATTTTGTCTATAAAAATATCCGTTACGATTTTATATATATATATATATATATATATATGTGTGTGTGTGTGTGTGTGTGTAATAAATTTTAACCACCTCTAATCGCCTGTAATCAGAGTTCTTTCACTCTATAGTAACCTTTCCGTCCTTTGCCAATACTAACCTTCCTCGCTAATTTCTGGCCACCCGTTGAGAGCTACTTCTACACTCGCCAGATGAAAGCTGGACGTTGCGCTGTAAGGTCATGTTTTGACTGCAATAAACTGATTTGTCCATTGTATTCGAATCTTATTGTCTCGGCCACGATGTATTTGTTAACAGGAGATGACCATTCGGGTCATGATATATATATATATAGATATATATATATATATATATATATATATATATATAGATATATATATATATATATATATATATATATATATATATATATATATATATATATATATTTGCATGAATTGCATACATTGACCGTTGTATTTATTATAAATATATTTTGGGGGGCATTAATTGCATCCATTGATCGTTGTATTTAATTTGAATGTACTCCGTAGGAAAGCACGAGTATTCAGCTAGTGCTTACATGAAATCTGTGCTACCTAAACTGGAAAATAAGAATCTATAAAAATCTAATTCTTATTCATTCTAATAGATATCTCAATGGGTAGGTTAAAAAATAGAAAATTTGAAATTTCATGGTGATACCAACGAGAAATGAACGTACCCCATCGTAGTTTTTTTTTTAATATTTGTGATACATGAAGAGGTTCATAAAAAGTATGAAAAGTGACATTATAATGAAAGCTGAATGGTTAAGTAAAAGATATAAAATAAGCAATTTTGAGGTGACATTAGTGCTTAATCAAGATGAATGAGCCTTATTCTGCTGCTATCTTGAAATTCGACTAACATGAACAATCAAAGAAGCATGTATGGAGAAATAATTCAAAAAAGTCTGCGACAAGGCTTGAAGTGATAAATGATCTTTACCCTGGTACTCATAAAACCTTTATGCTATAAGAACAGGCTAAATAAAATCATTGAATAGCTAAATTAATTTTACTCCTAGACAGTTTAGACAGACAAATGATTGTTGCTGGAAAAATGTTTTTATTTTATCTCTAAGTTATTTCCCCTTTCTTTTTGTGCAAAAATACTGGTTTAGTTCAAATACAGAAATCATTTTTCTGTGCTGAGAAAGCATGGTTTGCTGAACAGCCGTTTAAATCAGAGTTTTCCGAAATCTTGAATTTCCCGAACCTTTCTAGAGATTTCTTCAGACCCCCCTTTTGAAGTACCTATAATTTGGTACGTGATTAACAAAATTTTAGCGGCGTAAGCACACTTTGTTTTTATCTACTCTTTGGTTTTTCTCTAGCAATTTTCATGTTAATTGTAATCTACTTCACCGATAGGTTTCTTTTCTAGTGTTACTTAGTTTGGGGACATAATAAATAAATAAATTAAAGGAGAATTGAGTAAGATAGTGCTTGGACTAGCAGAAGGTTGGAGCAGTGTGTATTAACAGTTGGATTAGACCCCAAAGAGTTTGATTGATGGACTTGATTGGTTGGTTGGTTGGTAGATTTTTTAGATCTATGAATAGTTGCTACTTGTCGATATTTATAGGATGCTTCATACGGTTTATACTTTCAACATGACGTTCGATAATTTCAGCTTTCGGTCTCGGCGAATTTTTTTTTTTTTAAGTAGCCTTTCAGATCTGTTTACTTACATTTTTATCTAGTCTTATACAATTTGGTAATGTTGCTAGTGATAAGCTCAAATTACTAGGATTAAAATTTTAATAACTGAAATTATTTTCAAATTAAAAATGCCTTTTAAAAAGATAACTTCTCAGAATGCTATAAATATTAAAATTAATTGAATTTAAGAATTGAATTTAAGAATTGAATGCTTTAAATTTTTTTTATATGAAAAACATTTTTTAAGACCGTAGAGTTAAACTTAGCGTTTGTTGTAGATATTCAATGCAATTATATTAAAAAACTTATTTCTTTTAAATAACCCAAGTATTTAAAGCCATCGAATTGCATATAAAGATTTGCAGAATTACACCTTATTAAAATTATAATTTCTTTCATTTATTTAATTTTCTATATATAGTATATATATTTAATCAGTTTCAAACGAATGCAATAGTAATAAATGCGGTTGGAACATTTAAAACGTATAAAGTTCATGAAAATTTAAAAACTGGAAAAATGTATTTTAAAATGTATATAAATAAGTCTATGTATGTAATATGCTGACTGAGCTATGATGTAACACGTGAAAACTGCTTATTATTGGTATGTGTAAATCTGTATGTGTGTGACTCTAACCCGAATTCTTTACTTTCTTCTTTTCAGTGTGTGCACGTCTTTTTACTTAAAACAAGTAATATAAAAACAAAATTTTTTAAAGTCAATTCCTACTTAGGTCAACAAAGAAAAATTTGAGTGTGAACTAATAGTAGGAATTGAAAAAAGGATTGCCTGCCAGAACCTTGCCTACTGTGAGAGATTAGGAGTAGGGGAGAGAGAGAGAAAAAAAGTTTGTCAGGTTGGGGATTCGATCCCGCAACCTACAGGACGGGAGGAGCCCGCGCTACCGAAGTGCTACCGTTTACAGAGTAAGAATAGGGAAATTACTATTCAAGAGCAAGAGACGCTCTAGGTCTAAAACTAAAATCGATTAATTAAATTTAATTAATGAATTAATATTTGAAACAAACTGTATTAACATCAAGTGTCATCCACTACAAGTTTAAAAAAATTTATTTGAACTTGAGTGGATGAATAATAAGTATTTTATTAACGATTGAAAATTTGAACAAGATATATATAGGGAGAGTGTGAACTAACAGTAGGAATTGAAAAACAAAATATAAAATAAAATATTAGTTAAAAATAAATAAATAAAAATGAAGATAAAAATTATAAAAAATACAAATAATATAGAATTGAAAAATATATACAGGTTGTCTCAAAAAACCTTGACACATTTTAAAAATTTATATAAAAAAAAGTATACAAGGTAGGAACTGGAAATTCCCAGATGTGTTACCGCATATATTAGAGTTTTTTCTGCGTCAAAAAAGTTCAACAGAGGACGCTAGTTATTACATGAAAGCGAAAGTTGTAATATGGCTGAAGTTGTAAATGGCTATTTTGCTGTCCCACAAATTTCTTATTTACATCCCAAAATCATTTGGCGACAAGACGGTGCACTGCCTCATTGGGGGTATGATTGTACGAGACTTTTTTAATGAGGAATTTCCAAGCAGGTGGATTGGACGAGATGGTCCTATCCAATGGCCGCCTCGATCTCCAGACATTACACCTCGACTTTTTCTTTGGGTATTTGTCAAAGACAAAGTTTATTCAACAAAAGTGGACAGTCTTTAACAACTCAAAAAACGCATAACTGATGCAATTTCATGTGTTACGGATTACATTTTGGAACGCACATGGGCTGAAATGGATTACCGACTGGATATTTTCCTTGCCACAAAAGGAGCACATATTGAAACTTATTGACTATACTAAAAAAACCTCTAATATATAAGGTAACACGTATTTGAATTTCTAGTTCCTACCATGAGTACTTTTTTAATGTAAATTTTTAAAATGTGTCAAGGTTTTTTGAGACACCCTTATTAAAACTAAATTAAAATATTTTCTGTGTTTTCTAACTTTGTTTTTCTAACTTTCAGTTAACTAGTCCTAGTTAAGACTTCATTTAAATTAACTAAAGTAATTTTACCTTAAAACCTCTACTAACAATTTTTAAGGGCATCCTTATTCAAATTAATCATAGTTATCACTGGAGTTAAAGCCTTTGGCCCGGGTACTCCGAAAAGAGTCATAACGGCGATGTTTCTAACCCAAAAACCTTAGTACCAGAAGCCAACTTGCCTAACAGTTAGGCTTTTTAGCAGCTATTAAGATTATCGTAAATATTTTAATATTTTAAATATAAGATGGAGATACTTACAAAAGTTAATAACACTTCACTGCGGAATCGATTAAAACCGAGGGGGGAAGGATATGATTTCTCTCTCTTTTCTCAACCAATCGGAATAATATTAAAGGATTGATTACAAGTACTGTTTTGATGCATATTTACAACCTACACTACGTCTATTCTTTTATTAAGAAGTTCATATGTAGTCCATCTGAGAAACAGTAGCATGTAAACTTTATTTAATTCTTATTGTAAAATTTTCTTAAAAAGTGTTAATTTTTTTAGAGGCGTGTAGCAGAAATTAGAAAATTTGCGGAACCTTAAATAATTACATTCAAATTTAACCCTTCAGCGGGCGCGCCAATTTTCGGAACACCAGAAGGCGCGCGTTGCACAAAGTGCAACGTCTCTTTCAACCTTGATAATTCCTTTTGTAATAAACTTTTAATTTCTCAAATTTAAAATAATAATTCCGCGTTTTATGACAAGACATAAAATGTTGATAATATTGAGATATATTTATAATTAAAGGTCAAAGAATACAGATACAATCACCTTATTTCATAACTGTCCGGTTAAATGCATGTAAGGACAACTTGCGAATCGATTCCTATTATGTCCAAAAACCTAAAAAGCAATAAGATTCTCCATCTTCGTTATATGAGGGATACCGTATAATAGCTGCACATTTGATCGACTACATCAACCCCTGCTTTTATTGTATTGTAATCCAGTATAATCGCTGGTTTACCACGGTTGAATCACGACTACCAATGAATGGAAAGGAATACAAGGGTCATACAATCAGATCTGCATTAGAAAGGGTGTAGCTATAAATAGAAACTGCTTAGAATATTCAAACCTTAATTGTATAAACAAACCATTCAAAATTACGAAAATGTTGCACTTTGTACACGGGCGCGCCCGCTGAAGGGTTAAGAACCTTAAGAAATTTAGTTTTAATCCTTTTTTTAGAACCTTAAGAATTCTGTTTTTCTGTTTAAGAATTTGCTTTTTCATTCCTAGTCACTCATTGCTTAGTGGTCCCTGGAAGTATGAAATTTTCTATTTAACCAATCAGCGTCTCAGTAGTTTCCCCACAACATCCTGAAAACACTATCACCTCCTCCCAAGCGCAATGGGTCCGCTAGTTGCAATCATCAACAAACATGCATTCGTAAACTGATTATGAACAGACCTGTTGCCATTTTCGCGCAGCCTGCAATTAAATATACTTAATTCAAACCACCCGGAATGAGCTGGGAGCGCCGCAATTGCAAACCGCCTCGCAGCACTCTCGGGACCACGACTCGGCCGTATACCTCTGCATTATTTAACAACACGGAGCCCTGGGCACTTGCCCAAGGTTGGCTCCTTTTCTAGTCGGCACGCTGTCGTGGGAGCACAGAATGCAAGCACACGCAAGCTCATACCTATACATTTTAGTTTTTAAAATAAAAGGTGTGGGGGGGAAGGGGGACATTTTACTCCTAGTACTCGAATTCTCGAAGCATGTGAACAGATGTCGGAACAGAGGAATTTTCTGCGACCTGGAGAGGTAAAAATTGATCTGGTTTCGTGCTACAAATCATTAAGGCGCCCGGGTAATTAGCTGTTGCTTTTGTCGGAATGGTGGGGGCAAGAATTGCGAAATGTATCTCACCTCATTCACTTATTCGGGCGCGATATCAGTCTCTTTCGTTTGCAAGATTTTTACACACGCATATTCATAAACATATAATCGTAAGGACACACATTCATACAGATATAATCGCTCGCAAACATTCATATGCTGTGAAGCTTCTCTAGCCGGCCACCCCTTAAAGCGGCCAGTTTTTTTTCGGTACCATTACTGGCCGCGATAGAGCAGTTTCTCTGTAACCATAATCGTACTCACATTCATTTGCCATAATTGTACGCACACATTCCTTTACACATATTCGTATACACGCACATTCATTTACCAGTGATCGTACACACACACATCCATTCATTTGCCAATTATCGTACACACACACATCCATTCATTTGCCAATTATCGTATACACACATTCATTTGCCCATTATCGTACACACATTCATTTGCCCATGATCGTACACACATTCATTTGCCCATGATCGTACACACATTCATTTGCCCATGATCGTACACACATACACATTAATTGGTCCATGATCGTACACACATACACATTAATTGGTCCATGATCGTACATACACACATTCATTTAGCAATGATCGTACACACGCGCACATTTATATACACATGATCGTACGCACACGCATTCATATACACATGATCGTACGCACGCGCATTCCTTTATACATGATCGTACACACACACACATTCATTTACACATGATCGTACACAGGCGCATTTGTTGGGAAACTATACTTTTAATTTCTTAAACAACCTTATTTTTTTTCGTACAACATATTTATGAATTATTTGCTTTTAGGCCCATGATCGTACATACACACATTCATTTAGCAATGATCGTACATACACTCACACACATTCATTTACACATGATCGTACACACAGATTCATTTACACATGATCGTACACACACACACACACACATTCATTTACACATGATCGTACACACACACACACATTCATTTACACATGATCGTACACAGGCTATTGTTGGGAAACTATACTTTTAATTTCTTAAACAACCTTATTTTTTTTCGTACAACATATTTATGAATTATTTGCTTTTAGGCAACGACGTCATTACAGACCAATGAAGTGTAAGCTCGCAATTCATCCAATGTGTTAATTCCTACCACCGCCAATGTATTGGAACCGTAACGGTTTATGGTATGACTGCTAACCGAGAGGCATATGTAAATTTATCAGAAACGAGTATTTAAGCTCGTGCTTATTCTTGTATCTGTGCACTCCCTTTCAAGATCGATGACGGTCTATCTGGTGTATTGTAAAATTTCTTGTTTTTTACTGTCAATTGTTGCAGTATATGTATCTTAAGTGTGTTTTTATGATTATAAAATAAACTTTAATTTTAAAATTTTAGACATTAAGAAGCTGTTTCTTTTTCGGAAGACTGTTCATCGACCACTGTTGAAGTCTGCTATTGCACTTGTTTCTAAGACTTTGATTTAAATGTCGGCGAATTGGTTATATACCAACTAATTTCTCAATAACATTCATATACACGTGATCGCAAACTCACACACACACATTTGTTTTGCATGCATCAAACCTAAAACCTAAGCACAGAAGTAACTGTTCTTAGTTTTAATACGCAATATTTTAACTAAAAATAAAAATTACTTGTCATTTATACTGGTATTAACAAAGCTTTGATAATATTAGCATCATCAGAATTTTAGATAATATTAGTACTAACAGGTTCCTGAATGCTAATAAATATTCGAAAATTTTTCTTTCAAATACCCTTTAACACAAAGTTTCAGTATTTTTTGCATTCACGAAGTTTTTGGCAGTATTAGATACTCAAGATTTTTTAAAGTATTAGTATTCGAAATATTCGGTAGTATTCGCCTTCATAAAGCTTTTGGTAATGTTAACGTGTAAAAACTTTTTTCCATGTTTTTATTAACTTGCTTTCTTGTTTGTGTGTATGTTTGTGTGTGCATTTGTCCAGTACAAATCTCGTAATCGATTTTTAACTAACTTCCCGACTAGCTAGACATTTGAAACTTTTAGAATAGCTCAGAACAGGATGGCAATGCATTTTTTTAATACTTTTAGCCATCTTTAGGCAGAATTAAATTAATTTTCAGTTATTTTCGGTTAATTTTGTTTTGTAGACTGGTGCAGCCATCTATCGGCCGGGACGGGAACGAAAAGTTAAACGCAAGTTAACTCCCAATTAACTTCATGTTCTTTCAAGTTGATGGGATAATTCATCAAAAAATTTTAAGAAAGTATTTATTAATGCATAGAATTGTCAAGTTTATATGATTCAACAGAAAATTTAAAAACAAGGTATATAAAAAGTTCTTTTTATCTTGAAATTATTGGTGCTATAAACACACACAATACTATCGGTACTATCATTCATAAACCTTTTTTTATAATATTTGTATTCACAAAATTTTGGGTTATGTTAGAAATTGAAAGTTTTTGGTGCTATTAGCATTCACAAACCTTTTGGTACTAGCGTTCACGATATTTTTTTATGATATAAATATTCCCAGACTTTTTGTACTATTGGCACAGGACTTCCAGACCTGGGTTTTTAAAACCCATTTATGGGTTTTCGATCCCTATATGAGGTTAAAAACTTTGGTATAGAAAAATTCCGTTAAATGAAATTTACTTAAGTAGCAAAACCTGAATCAGATAATTTGAAAAATTTGAAATAAAATAAACTTCATTACAATTTACAATACTCTGAAACGTCAATAGTCTCAGTTAAATTGAATGCGCAACAGGGAAAACGAGCTATGAGGAACAGGATAAACTGTGGATTTATGAAATACTAGCTGAAAACCCGCACTTCGCTACGGAGTACATTCAAATTAAATACAACGGTCAATGTATGCAATTAATGCCAAAAAAAATAAATATATATATATTTACAATAAATACGACGATCAATGTATACAATTGATGTACAAAAAAAATATATATATTTATAAAAAAATCGTAAGGGATATTTTTATAGACAAAATAAATGTCCAATCTTCTGCCGCATTAGCAAGAAAAAAAGTATTTTTTCTCTATTTAGTTGTTATGCACGTGACGATAAATTTATTGAAAGTACCAGAAAAAGAAATCACGTGATCAGCATTTGATAAATTAAATTCTAAAAATTAATCTTTAAAAATTCACCAAAAATCAGAAAATGGAGGTAAAGATTCGAAAAAATCTCATTTTAAAGGAATTTTTAGGATCTTTCTCGTGGTATAAATTTTATAACGCTCAATTTATTATTTTAAATACAAACTTTAAAAAAGTTACAAAAACAGCTTAAAAATTTAATTTAAAAAAATCGAAGAAGAATTTTTCAAAAATCTTTCTTAGTGCACCCCTACACTATAAGAAAAATCCCCATGCAAAATTTCAGCCCTTTAGGTCCAGCGGTTTGGTCTGTGCGTTGTATGTCAGTCAGTGAATGAGTCGGTTACGGAACTGTTTTATATTTATAGATTACTTACAAAATTAAATCTATTAAAGTCCAAATCTTGAAAATGAATAAGGAAAAGAAAAAAGAAATATCTTATTCCTTTAAACTGAAGATCCTGGATTAACCAAACAGCGAAAAGTTACAAGCTACGTAACAAGCCATTAACAAAGTCAATATCATAAAACTGTTGCAATCGCAAACTTAATACATGTTATGTCCGTTTTAAGGGGACAGTGGACTTTCAAAATTGTGAAATTTGTCCAAAAATTCGATTTTTTTTTTTATTTTATTGAATTGTGAAACTACGGACGAGTAGGAATGTGTTGCAAAAACAATTTTTAATTTATGTGATTACTTTCCTAGTTATAGGCATTTGTATTTAATTCGGATATTATGTGGTTACTAATAGCAAAAACTTTAAATGTGTTTTTCTCAAAATAAATTTTCATGTCATACGAATATTCAAACTGCTCCAGGCGCATTTTTAATTATCGTATTGCTTTGAAATTTAAGTTTTGTATACTTACGTGTATATCAAATAAATCTTATGGAAAAAGATTATGCTTCGTAGCTCAGAATTTCTAAATTTTGTACTTGAAAAGATGATTTATAGGTATTTTGTATAATAAAAAGGGTATTTTCACTATTAATTTTTTTCTCTTTATATTTTCAATGAATGCTTAAAATAAGCAATAAGTTTCATTGTTAGTTCTATAAGGTATCCTGTAAATAAAAATTACCATATTATATGCAAAAGAAATGCGCATGGAATATTTTTAATGAAGCCAATTATTGATATAATTAATAATTCATAATTCGTAAATTATTAATATTTCACCTTTAAATTTTAACCACTTTTACATATCTATGGTACTAATCACATATTCAAATTTCAAGCAAAAACATTAAAAACAAAAAAAAATTAGGTTTGAAGGTCCACTGTCCCCTTAAATTAAAAAAAAAAAATAACTCCGTCATATACGGGGTAGTCCTGCGAAGTTAGGCTCGATAACCTCAGTATCCGCGCCAGTCCATAAGCATACCTGATCTGATCGATATTTTCCAGACAGAAAAAAGATTCTAGAACTTTATCCAAACACCGAAAGTAAATAAAACTTTTGAAGCTTTTAACACCATTATTCAATGCTTTTAACCAGAATAATTATAAATACCAAGGAAGGACCTTCCCACATAAGAATTAAGACAGTTACTTTCTCTTTTTTTTTCAGAAAATGCCCGGAGAGTGGGACATTCGATCGATGACCGATATCAACAGACACAAAACACCGTCGTTGATGAATAAAATATAGCCTCCGTACCTGTTGAAGGCATTCTCGGAATTTTTTATAGCCTCTTCCCTTTATTATTTTTTTTTTAATCTCATAATGGAGTGTGTTGTCGTGCATCAGAAAATGGCGGTGGGAGGACACAAAACAGAAAAACAGGCGCTAAATGACGACACGAAAGAAAGTCACTAAAGATTCGGGACCCTGAAAAACTTCCAGAGCGGCTGTGCTGTAAAATAACGTCTGGAAGAGATATTTCTGTGCGATTAATAATTCGAGGTAATGGATTTTTCTAACGTTGAACAGTCTCTGTGACTTTATCTGCAATGCATTCATTTATTTTTTTAAATATTTAATTCATGGAAAAGAGTAACAACAGCAGACTTGAGCACTGACATATTCCCACCTGATCACAGAGTAAACAGTCTGGAATGTTCATAAATGATTCATTGTAATCTTTTTTCTGAAATATGAATTTGCAAAACACAACCGTAATCTATATATATAAAACAGTTCCGTAACTGACTGACTCACTGACATACAACGCACAGACCAAACCGCTGGACCTAAAGGGCTGAAATTTTGCATGGCGATTCTTCTTATAGTGTAGAGGTGCACTAAGAAAGATTTTTGAAAAATTCTGAGTTTTTTTAAATTAAATTTTTAAGCTGTTTTAGTAACTTTTTTAAAGTTTGCATTTAAAATAATAATTTGAGGGTTATAAAATTTATATCACAAGAAAGATCATAAAATTTCCTTTAAAATGAGATCCTTTTTCGAATCTTTACCTCCATTTTCTGAATTTTTGGTGAATTTTTTAAGATTAATTTTTAGAATTTAATTTATTAAATGCTGATCACGTGATTTCTTTTCTGGTACTTTAAATTAATTTATCGTCAAGTGCATAACAACTAAATAGACAAAAAAAAAATTTCTTGCTAATGCGGCAGACGATTGGACATTTTCCAAAAAAGTATTAAAATACAATAAAAGATATTATGTTCCTCAAACTGTACTATATTAACTGTACTATATTCTTTAGTATGTCCTATTACATTTAATTTGAATATTTTCTTCTACATTATTTTGTCTATAAAAATAACCCTTACGATTTTTTTATAAATATATTTGTTTTTTTTTTGCGTCAATTGTATATATTGATCGTCGTATTTATTATAAATAAATATATTATATATATATATATATATATATATATATATATATATATATATATATATATATATATATATATATATTGGCAGTACTTGCATACATTGACCATTGTATTTAATTTGAATGTACTCCGTAGCGAAGTGCGTGTTTTCAGCTAGTATTATCATAAAACAAATGTAAAGTAATGTACGAGGTGGATTACCAAAAAGTTCCCGAAATGCATCAATAAACAAAGTTGTAGAATACCTTTATATTATTCGACACCGTCACCTTCAAAGTAACCCTTGGAATTGTAAACGTCGATCCAGGAGTTTTTGCAATGAAAGCAATGCCTGCTGGAAGTCTTGTTTCATTAATGTGTTCAGCACCATCTGCGATTTTTCTTAAATCTCCTCTATCGTGTCACATTTGCGTCCCTTCAACTTGATTTTCATCGTTGAAGAGAGGAAAAAGTTGCAAGGATCTAAAGCTGAAAGAGTTAGGTGTATGGGGAACAACGGTCATGTTTTTTGTCGAAAACTGCTGTATGATAAAGCATTATGAGGCCTCGCATTATCATCGTCGATAACCCAGTCGTTCCAACGTCACATCTGTGGACATTTCCGTCTCAAGTCCTCCCTTAGCCAAGACAGGACATCACGGTAATATTCTGCACTATCCGTTGTTCCTCATTCACCTTACTCTTTCAACTTAGATCCTTGCGACTTTTTCCTCTTTCCAAAGATGAAAATCCAGCTGAAATTTGACACGATAGAGGAGATTCAAGAAAAATCACAGATGGTGCTGAACACATGAATGAAACAAGACTTCCAGCAGGCATTATTTTCGTGGCAGAAGCTCCGGGATCGGTGTTTGCAATCCCAAGGGGATTACTTTGAAGGTGACGGTTGCAAATAATTTCAAAGAATTCTACAACTTTGTTTGTCGATATATTTCGGGAACTTTTGGTTAGCACCTCGTATATCCAATCGAAAAAAAACATGTTGCCGAAAACAAAACAAGAAGAATAATCAAAATAAGAAACAGTTGTCAGGAAACTCTTTATTTCCTAAATTATCTATATATATAAAACAGTTCAGTGACTGACAGACTGACTGACTGACAGATAACGCACAGACCAAACCACTGGACCTAAAGGGCTGAAATTTTGCAAGGCGATTCTTCTTATAGTGTAGGGGTGCACAAAGAAAGATTTTTGAAAAATTCTTCTTAGATTTTTTTAATTAAATTTTTAAGCTGTTTTTGTAACTTTTTTTTAAAGTTTGCATTTTAAATAATAATCTGAGGGTTATAAAATTAACATCACAAGAAAGATCATAAAAAAAATTTTTAATATGAAACATTTTTCGAATCTTTACCTCCATTTTCTGATTTTTGGTGAATTTTTAAAGATTAATTTTTAGAATTTAATTTATTAAATTCTGACGACTTGTTTTTTCTTCTTTTTGTGATATTTTAATTTTGCGTCACGTGCATAATAACGAAATAAATTGACAAAAAAAAGTATTTAAATACGGTAAAAGATAAAGTTTAACCACTATACTCATTGAGATGGAAGTTTTTTTAAGACTAATTCAAATTAGTATGTTTTTATGGATATTAAACATACAAATTAATTGCATACATTGACCGTTGTATTTAATTTGAATATTTTCTTCTACATTATTTTGTCTATAAAAATATCCGCTACGATTTTTTTTTAGATTTTTTTTTGCCATTAATTGCATACATTGACCGTTGTATGTAATTTGAATATAATCCGTAGCGAAGTACGGGTATTCAGCTAGTCCCCCATAAATCCTTATTTACTGTTTTACTTCCGTGGGTTTCTGGGTTCTGTTTTAATACTTCCCTCCATCTATATTTCTTTTCATATTACGTGGAACTACACCCCTGTAGTATGGGAAAGTTTAAAAGAAATTACTTTTACAACTTTAGTAATATCCATCTTGATTTCCGTATGCGAAATCATTACTTCAGAACTATAGTGAATTAAAACACATCTTCAATCTTAGCAAGGCAGTACTTGCAGACGTAACTCCCTCGTAAAAACCTTATCTGTTGAAGTTCTTCGGAATACTGGGTGCCGCGTTAATGTTCTCGTCGATTTATATTTTCGTTTCATATTATGGGGAAGTAAAGGGAAAGTTTTCTATATTTCTGTTAAAGGTGATATAGTCTTTCCCGCAAGTCCATGAATATTTTCTTTCCCCCCCCCCCCACTTATTTTGATGGTTTATTATATCGCATTTAAAGACCCCTTACCCCAAACATAAACAAGATTAAAATTTCGTCCTTGATTTTGTACAGAAATATAGGAAAATCGCCCGCGGCTAGAGGGTTAAGGCTGCTGTATACTAACTCTGACCCTATTGGATTCCCTCACCTCAATGTAAACCTATGGAGAAAATGTGTCTACTATTCACAGCTGCATAGAGGCTGATAATCCAATTTAAATGGTATTTTCGGATAGCTTGAACTTTTCTGCACCTTGCAACAGGATTCACTTTAGAAATTTCATTCACCAAAGGAATTTGGGAGCGTTTAAAACACACTATACCACATTTCCTCCCCCCCCCCGAATAATTTAAATTTTAAAACATTATTTGCATTTAAAAAGAAAAAAGAAAAATTCTCCAAGTTGAAAAATTTCTATCTCTATTACGAAGTATAAAATCTTGTAATTCAAGTCGGAAATCCTTGGACATATTTTCTTCATATGTTAAAATTGAGATGAGCGAATCCAATAGTGTTAGTACACAGCAGCCTTAATATATGCTCTGTAAATAGTTCATTTAGCATCACATATCACTGATGGCGCTAACCCACTCTGTTTACTAAGCGTCTTCCGGTGGCCTAACAATTCACGACAAGTGGCAAATGGATCGCAATTTACTGAAAAGAAAAAACTTTTGGCAAGAATTAAACGAGAAAACGAAACGAAAACTCTTCCCGATCCCATACAGCTGCCAACACAAATATTGGGAAAACGAACGAGGTTTCCGTCGCCCACTGAGTAGATTGGTGTTGATTGAAGAATCTTGGGATTTTTCTGACATAAATTACACGGAACAAGCCGGCTGCATGAAGAGGCGGGAAGAGTTACTCTGTGCCACTTGGCGCTATTTGGGGAAAAAGGTTTTTAATTGCGCCAAACGGCGTTTTCCTAATGAAAAATTCAGAGCTTTATTCCATGCAATTTCACCCGACAATCAGCATTGAATGAAAAAGAAAAATTTGCCTACAATTTACTAGCTAAACAGCAAATAAGCAGCATTATACTAATGTAAAAAATATTGAATAAGGTATTTATCAAAAATGAACAAAACAGGTTAATATTGGTAAAATATACTAAATTTATTAATCAGGTTCAAAAAGTAGATCAAAATTTATATATTGAACAAAAATGGCCCAGAAGTACTCAAAATACAGTAACTTTATTACAAAAAACCTAGAGCAACAGATCTCAAACGAAGAAACCATTTCAAAAGTAATCGCCAAATTTGGCTTCAGAAAGAAACCTGGCACAGGATATGGAACTTGTTCTTAAAGTCAGTTAACAAAATACAGTGCTATGCTAAGAATCGTGGAGAGTTAAAAACATCACGATATACCATCTTTCAACATTTTTCAAATTCTGACCCTCTTTCGAGCAAATAAATATTATTAACAGCAAAATCTTAAAACTTTTTATTTGCGTATGTATTTCAGATTGTTCGCGAACAAGTTCTAATAGTGGTGCACTGTTTGAAATGGCAAATACCCAATTCCCCTGTTAAGCTAAGGGGAATTTTCCCTACCGCCATTTTTCTACTTATGGTTTAACAAAATTCAAATTTTTATATTCTGGTTTTTACATACGAAGGTAAATTTTAAATATTGAGCACGTACTACTTTATATTTCAATTCAGATGTTAGTTTTTTTTATATAGATAAAATTATTGATGTCATTGGCTACAAAATTTAAATTTATGTTCTTTGAAAACATTACATTAACATATGAATATTGTTGAGAAAAACACAAAAAATCATTCTTAACATGGAATATACAATTTATAATTCTAGTAGCTGAATACCCGTGCTTCGATACGGAGTACATTCAAATTAAATACAACGGTCAATGTATGTAACTGATATATATATATATATATATATATGTATATATATATATATTCATAAATATATCGTATGGGATATTTTTATAGACAAAATAATGTAGAGGAAAATATTCAAATTAAATTTAATAGAACATACTAAAGAATATAGCACAGTTTGAGGAACATATCTTTTACTGTATTTTAATTTTTTTTTGGATAATGTCCAATCGTCTGCCTAATTAGCAAGAAAAAAAAAATTTTTTGTTTATTTCGTTGTTATGCAACAAAAATAAATAACAGTTTAGGAATGTATTTGCGTTGTTATTTAGTTTTGTTAAATAATTTTGTTGTCTTTAGTTTGATAGAGAACAATTATTTTATGGTATGATACCAGTAAACTGAAATTGCGCTGATAATAGCGAGCGTAAATCAAAAAAGTTCATTAAATTCCGACGCCAACTTCAAATATTATGAGATTTTGCGAAAGCGCCAAAAATAGCCCTAGCACGTAAGTCAAGATGTGCAAAATATCCCGCTTATAAAGGTCCTAAAGTAGGAAATTCCAATTTTAAGGAGAAAAAACATACGTTATACATTATGAAACATTAATTTATAACGTACTTTTTTAGTTTCTGTGTATGCGGATTCTCATTTTGTGCCTCATTAACCCCTTCCATCTAGCTCCCGTCAAAAATACGGGGTGAGGTTTCGAATCCTATTTCTAGTGCCCGGATTGGATATTTCTGGGCTGGAGTTTTTAAAATAAACGCGCCAAAAAGATTAAAACAATCTATTTCATTTACCCTGAAAATTTTTTATTTCTTACTTTATATACCAGATGGCAGCACCAGACTATTTATAAAGTAACTAGCTGAAAACCCGCACTTCGCTACGGAGTACATTCAAATTGACGATAAATGCGGGAAAACGATAGATGTGGAAGCATAACAAAGCAATATGATCGTTGGGACCAGATAAAATGAACGACACATACGGAAAAACGATGGATCCGAAAACTATCGATCGAGATTCCACTGTATATATATTTATAAAAAATTCGCAAGGGATATTTTTATAGACAAAATAATGCAGAAGAAAATATTCAAATTAAATCTAAAAGGACATACTAAAGAATATAGTACAGTTTGAGGAACATACTTTTACTGTATTTTAATATTTTTTTAGATAATGTCCAATCGTCTGCCGCATTAGCAAGAAAAGAAAAATATTTTTTTTTGTCTATTTCGTTGTTATGATTTGACGATAAATTTATTTAAAGTACCAGAAAAGGAAATCACGTGATCAGCATTTAATAAATTAAATTAATCTTTAAAAATTCCCCAAAAAACAGAAAATGGAGTTAATAGCATAGAGCCTTTCATAGAGCCAAAAGCGCATCGTGTTATTTTTAAAGAACGCCTCGATAACGAAACCACGATGTTCACCGGACCAACCCACGGTGTCTACTGCCAACTAGTAAATCCGCCCGAACTGTTGGTATCTCCCTGCACCGCCCTACACCTACCACTCCCTGTCCAGTGACCTTCAGAAATGTGGGAGTCCATTCTGCCGCACCCTGTAGGAGTGAATTAGATAAACAACGTACTCTTTGATAAACGTCCTTACGTAACGTTGGACTAACCAAAGCGGATCTGTTTCCGAATTCTTATTTTCTTTATTATCATTTACATTCCACCGTCAGCTCGAAAATTCCTTCCCGGTGTTCTTTCACAACTCAATCACCTCGGTCCGAACTCAATTATCAAATGGCGTTCGAGAATAATGGAGAGCCACCGGTATTAAAAGCCTTTTCGCTATCGAAAAGGGGGTCAACGGCCAATAGTCTTGAGACTTGCAGATCTTCGAGCCCCCGTCGCCATGGCAACGATGTCGAGTGGCTTTACGGCCGGGCTAAGGCGAATGCAACAGGAACTGCGGCGTTTTACACTCGGCTTTTAGAGGTGAATTTAATTTTCGTCCGCTTTTAAAGGGAAGTGGATTTAGCCTCGTCTTCAAGCTCCAGCAAAGCTCCTATTTTCAGATAATATATTTTGTGCTGCTAGAAATATTTCAACACTAGGCGGTGCATTACCTCGCATATCTAAGACGTCCACCGGCCGAGCCAGCTTTAAAGGTTTGCAGCAAATATTTATTTGATAAATAATGCGTTTCAAAGTAAATGGAGTTTACCTCAATAATACACAATTGCAAAGGGTTTTGAAAAGCTTTTAAATACTAGGGGCTTTTTATGGGGGGGGGGATTTTTGAAAATAATATAAGTTATTTGGTCATATTAGGATTATTAAAACAGTAAAAATTAAACAGCTTTTGAATCTTACATTTGATTTTGTACCTAATTAAGATTCATTAATATTTCGTAAGGATAAAGTAGTATTTGAATCGAAGAAAAACTTTTTGATGCTCATAAGGGAGAAAAATAAAGTCACAAAAGTTCCCGGACACTTCGATTAAATGAAAAAAATTTCAGGTAGTCTCTTCTAACGAAACTACCGCGGGTTATTAACGTAGGATTACTTATCATTGCTTACCTCTTTTGTATGTGTATATGTGTTATGTATATATGCATCTATATATATGTACGTATGTATATATACATATATGTATGTAAAAATTTTAGTGCATTTTGGTACTTTTCTGTTTAACTGTTTGGCCGCTGTTTAACCGCTGTGGAGGAACGAAATCCTACGTTAAAAAACTTTGCGTGGAACTGTCCCGCGTTAGAAGTGAAACTTTTTATCACCCCCGTAGGTAGATTTACACATTTTTGAAATGCGGTGTTATTGTTTCGGTGTCAGTCACGTGATCGTTTCTTGCTTGGCGCAATAGCTTAACATGGATGACAATAAATTGCTCTTTGTTCGCCAACTGATGCTTGACTTTACACACATTCGCTCATTGATGTTCGACGCCAAATACTTTTTGTATTTAACCTGTCTATTATATTTAAACGATTAATCAACTAAAAATTTACACTCTGATTAATACATAAAGATATTTTGCGAGTAATTCGTCATACATGTTAAACGCTACGTATAAACACAAGTTTAAATGAGTTTCATTTACTATTACTTTCACAAGTGAAGCTAAATAATACTATTTCAATTTAAATATAATGTAAATTAAAAGACTGTATATGCCTGGTAAAAGTGCAGACACTTGTTCAGTTCAGTTCAGCTTTGTTTATAGTTATGATTGCAACAAAAATACTATGTAATTTACCTCGAAGATCTGGAGTTATAGAATACAACACTCGCATTATGAGCGTAGAATACATTTTACAAGCACAGCACGCTACGTATTAACATGAGATCACCATAGACATTTTTTAAAAATTACTATTTAAAACAAAAACAGAGAGAGTATGAACGTTTACCACTCATTCCATTCTCGGCTATCTGCTCGGAGAAACGTCGCCCTTTTCAGTTATTTCTCATTATACCGACCTGTCGCCAACGTTACGCAAAAAGTCGCCAATTAAATAAAATGAATACAAGAAAATACTCACTTTTCACACCCCATTTCCACTTCTGCGAAATACATTTTAAAGTTTGATAAACTACATTTCTACTTTAAATGGCATATATATATATATATATATATATATATATATATATATATATATATATATTATAGTTATTCCTTTCTTGCGGAAATTTCGTTTACATGAAGTGTATTAAGCAGTGGACAAAACAACTCGAGGTGCGTGCAAAATGACTGACCTACATCAGAAAATAAATCTTTAAATTTCATTTTCACGTACATATCTGTCCACCTCTTACATACACTTAAATAGTGATGACTCGAAAACAGACAGCTACGGAAATATGGGTGCCGCTTCGTCTGGCATGATCATCTCTTCGTCTGAAATGCTGAGATCATGTGATCAGCAAACCGAACTTTGAAATTTTATTCTTTTTGGAGTCGGATTCTGGTTTTCGTAGAGGAAAAACGGACAGTAGTTTAGAAAAACATTCTGTCGGCAAAAATGCCTATAATCAAATCTATTCTTTTGTTAATTATTCGTATATTCAGTGGATATAAGTGCATCATGAAAGATGCGTATATGTGAATCAAATAATTCATTAAATCAGAATTCCTTGGCTTTGGGATATTTATTTGTGTCCGAGTGCCTAATTAGTCTGTAGTGGGAAAAAAAATGGAGAAGTGAGTACAAAAACCAATTATTCTTTTGGTTAGTCCTGTCCAATTACATTCGACTGGACTTAATTCAACAAATAGAACAGTTTGTTACTAATGCCGTGGTGCAGTGATTGCGATGCTTCAATAGATGTTCCAGAGATGAAACCCCGGTCTATGCAAGCATATGAGAACGGTTTTTCCTCGCCAAGAGTCATAGTTCGTCAAGAGGTTGGCAACAGTTGGATAAATGGAAAAGTACCCACTTATCGCCTCGCTCGAGCAAATTTACACGCTACCGGGGCCAAAGAAGTTTCACTTCAATAAAAAAATTTGCTTCCTACGATTTTTCTGGAAATTTCTTGGTTTACGATTAGTTTTATTAGTAATTGCCATTATTTTTCCAATCTTTCCGGCATGGATTCAAATACTTTTTCGGATTATAACTCGATTTGATTCTATTCATTCATAGCTAAACTTCAATCCTTTTGGAGAGATTAATTATTTCTCGAATTTAAGATTCCAGGTTTTTTGTAAAAAAATGTTCTGGCGGAGTTATAGCCGGAGGTTCAGGGGTGTTTTGATTACTGTTGGTCAACTACACAACAACCAAAACCAGTACATTCAAAGCACTGTGTTTGAGTCATTGCATTACCTTGGTTTTATTGTAAAAGCTTCAGGAAGAATAGTGGTAACTACAGCACATTAGCCGGGCCCTCCACTGTTATTGTGAAAGCTTCAGGAGTTTCAGGAAGAGTAGTGGTAACTACAGTACATGGGCCGGGCCTCCCACTGTAGGATGATACAGCAATGCATAAAACTTCAGCGGTCAATAAAAAACGATAGTAGGAAGGAAAATAGAAAGTGGGGAAAACAAAACGCTTCGATAGTACGAGTTATTGTGAATGGATTTGGGATTATCCTTTTTATAGCGGTCTTGGCGAGAAAGGGGAATTATCGAGTTTCTGACATGGCGAAAAACAAACTTACCGATACACAAGCAATTCATTGAATACCTACACTACACAATCTATACAGAAGGAATTTAATATAAATTTGCATTATTTTATTTAATACAATTTTGTAAGCAATTTTATTATTGCTTCATATATAACAAAATCATATATAACAAAAGGTACAGATGTAATGGATACATAGATAACAAATGGATACATAGGCGACAAAATTTGTCGCCAAGACAGAAATGCGCAAATTTTCTTTCTCGCCAAGGCCGTTATAAAAAGGAAGTACTGAGGATTTATTGGCTGAGTTTGTGTTGAAGATTTTACAATTTGGTTTAAAAGTGTGAAGATGTTGGTATTAATTTGTTAAAGTTAATAAATCTAAAATTGTTGACTCTAGCAGACGGGCATATTAAACAAGAAAAATAGTATATTAGGGCAAAAAAGTTTCTAAAAAGGAACAAAGAATATACGTATCAAGTGAATTTCTAGATGTTCTAAATGCATAAGAGTTTGAACGACGTGAATTCGGAGCGCGACGTAATTATAACAGAATAGTGTGCGCTGAAAAACGCTGGCTGAAATGCTACTGTCGCGAAAATTCAGGACTGACATCATTTAGGGTTGGGCTCTGTATTTAAATTTCCCAACTTTTTATAATCGTTATTAAAATTAATAGAGCAGTATTTTTTTCTTAAAAAATGTACACTTTATAAATATTTATAAACCGCTTATATAAATGTTTCTTTCTTTCACGCTACGATTTTTTTTTAATTCTCATTCCAAACGCCCTTCATTCATTATTCATTTGTGTTTTTTACGAATGTATTCGAAACAAGCGTTGCAGATCCAAACAAATTTGGCGAGTCATTTGGCGAATAGTTGGCTGTCAACGTGAGCACCTAAAAAATTGTCGCCAAGTTTCCCGCCAAAAATTCGTGATTTAATGGAATGATCAAATTTAATGCTTCAACTTTTTTTGTGGGGGGGAGGGGGGCAAGGAAGTTTAGAATTCGGAATGTCCCCCTGATAATTGAAGTCAAGTGTCTTAAAAATCGCCCATCGGGGGACAATTCAAATGACTGCCAATCCGAAACGCAAACTAAACTAATCCCATTATTCGAAAGCGACAACAAAATAAGTTTTTTTTTATCTCAATCCAATCAGTCTACGGCAAATTAATTCCGACATTCCCTGAAAGAATAGCGAGGGCGTTCCATGCCGTACATTTTTCGAACACATGCAGAAAAAGAAGAAAAAAAGTGGGAATATTTTAACGAAATTTATTGCAAACTGTTGCTAGGTGGCAGTCGTTTCGTTTTAAAGAAAACAAACGCGGCTCTCGCATACGTTCCAGAGAGAGAAAAAAAGAAGAAATTTCTCGTGTAGGTGTACGCACTTCCCTCATACCTGAGTAAATTTCTGGCACCCCCCCTGGGAATACTACCCGGAGCAGTACGCATCGTAATTAAGCTCGTTTCCGAATTGCGTTCACGGTTGTGACGTTACATAACGCTATTGAAAAATTACTTGCAAAAAGGCTGTAAAGTCATTAGAGCTTATTGTCCAGAGCGGAAGAATATATTTATGGCATGTAATGAAATTTGCATTTTTTTTACTATTCTCGAATGGCACGGTATTAAGTAAAATTTTTTTTTCTATTACTGTAGTGAGCAGAGGCACGGTTTGAGAATGATCACTAAAAAATTTTTCAGGTAGTTGATTTCCCGGGATTACGAACACACTTATTTTGTTGTTGCTTCTAATGCCCCTGGCCGGAAATATTTTTAGACCAGGTCCATATAGGCTAGCGGGCTGAGGGGTGCGACTGAGGTTTATAATGGTACCACAAGGGTCGGAGTCAGATTTAGCCAGGTTTCACCTCAATTGTGACCAAGCATCTCAAGGGGAGACATCTGGAGGTATCGTACCATCTTCCAACCCCTCTGACCTCATAGAGGGACTTTCCGGTCTATGGATTTAACGTGCCCATTTCAGGCCTAGACACTAAGGCCGTCTGCACACGGAGCAACTCAAAAGAAACTGATAACTGACTCGAATCACAAACCAGTCCGTGTTGAGTTGTAACCTATGTAATTGAATGGAGCCGCGCACACGGCGCAACTGGTTACAAACCCGGTCGACGGGTTTGTAACCAGTAAAAATATGATTATATACATAAATTGAATTACCGTAAAATCTTGACTATAATACGCACACGTGTATAATACGCATGCATGATTTTGAGCGAAATTTTCGTAAAAAATTAAAATTCGACTATAATACGCACCCAAAACTTTTGAATATTTTATTTAAAAAATTGCACAAATATTAATCAACAGAAATAAAATTTGTAATAAAAATAAACGAAAACGTCAAATTAGATAGGAAAAAAAAAGAATTTTTTATTCAAAACAAACAATAACTGAAATTAACAGTCTTAATCACTTTCACTAGAATACAGCTTATCTAATTGTTTGTCGTTTATTCAATGTTTAAAACTACTTTTTTTTGTACACGAGTATTACGCACCATCATTTCTGCGGACTAAAATGTGAATAATTACAAGATAAATAGAACTTTTTATATACCATGTTTTTAAATTTTCTGTTGAATCATATAAACTTGACAATTCTATGTATTAATAAATACTTTTTTTTAATTTTTTTGATGAATTATCCCATCGACTTGAAAGAAAAAGAAGTTAATTGGAGGTTAACTTGCATTTAACTTTTCGTTCCCGTTCCGGCCAATAGATGGCTGCACCAGTCTACAAAACCAAATTGACTGAAAATAACTGAAAATTAATTTAATTCTGCTTAAAGATGGCTAAAAGTATTAAAAAATGCACTGTCATCGTGTTCTGAGCTATTCTAAAAGTTTCAAATGTCTAGCTAGTCGGGAAGTTAGTTAAAAATCGATTGCAAGATTTGTACTAGAAAAACACACACAAAAACACACACACACACACAAGAAAGCAAGTTAATAAAAACATGAGTATAATACGCATCCTTTTTCCCCCAAGATTTTACGGTAATAAAAATGGAAGAGCAAGTGAATTATTACATTTTGAAAAGACAACAAAATTCAGTAAACATCATTTTATCCATGTTTTCGATTACTCGTGCCACTCCTTCCTTCCATTAACCCAGATAATCGGGAGTACCCTGTGTATGCTTTCCATATATGCAAAATACAATGAGGAAATTCTTCTGTGTCTCAACTCTTCTAATCAAACTGTCTACAGACATATTTAATATTTATAGATTACTTACCCATTATATATTGCTTTAGTATATCATAATCTAGCAAACAGCATAAAGCAAAATTTGGCCTCATGTCTCTAAGCATAGTTCATAAATGACGGAAAATAAATATTAAATTTTCCATTCGAAAGCTGAGTGTTTTATAAGTAGCTAACATCGCCTAGCTTTTGCAAGAACTCTAAAACTTTCAAGAGCTTTGGAACTTGCGACATAACAGAAAAGAAATAAGTATTTATGCTATAAAGATGGATAGGATTGAGAAATATTTAAGATAGCACAGACATCAGGCAATGACAATTTCCATGAATTCGGGAGAATTCGTTTTATATTCGTTTCCTAGCCATTTATCGCTAACGGCCGGGAAGGCAGATTTACAGGCAACAGAAGTAAGGTTCATATTTTTATTTCAATATAAATAAATACGTAAAAATTAAAAATGAGTCTTTCTTGAGCACCTGTATTTTTTAAATATTCACTCTGCTAGTACCAACCTAAATCAAATTCTCTTAAACTTTTCGGCATGATTCTTTTTTAAGCACTTGAAATTTTTAAAATGACTCACCTCTGTTAGTACCAACATAAATCTACTTCTCTTAAATTTTCCATATCTTTTTTTTAAGCACTTGTAATTTATAAAATCCCTTATTTTTCTGGTACTAACCTAAATCTACTTCTCCTAAAAAAATTTCCATGTCTTTTTTTAAGCACTTATAATTTTAAAAAATTCCCCATTTTCTTAAAATTAATCTAAATCTACTTCTCTTAAACTTCTGTCCACGAGTCTTTTTTAAGCCCTTGTAATTTTTAAAATTACTCACTCTGCTAGTACCAACCTAAATCTATTTCTCTTAAAATTTTTGTCAGGATAATGTTCTTCAGATTTTGCAGAGCCAAGGAAATTTTTCACCACACAAAGAGTAAACAGATAGGCCTACCATAAGCATTATGTCATAAAATGGCATAATAGTAGTAATTAATAGCTGTAGTAAGTAATAGCAGTCTTCAAATGGCAATCCTCAATTTCAAAACTCCTCAATTTAATAACTTTCAGCGGGATCTTTCCTTTGAATCTTTATGCTATATATATAACTCGCCCGGTTAATACCAACATAAATCTACTTCTCTTAAAAAAAAATTCCTTATCTTTTTTTAAAGCCCTTGTAGTTTAAAATTACTCACTCTTCTAACACCAACCTCAATCTACTTCTCTTAAACTTTCCGGCGTGAGTCCCTTTTAAGCACTTGAAATTTTTAAAATGACTCACTCTGTTAGTACCAACATAAATCTACTTCTAAAAAATGTCCTGTCTTTTTTTAAGCTCTTGTAATTTTTAAAAACTACTCATTTTGCTAGTACTAACCTAAATCTACTTCTCTTAAACTTCTGTCCCTGATTCTTTTTTAAAATCCTTGTAATTTTCAAACTTACTCACTCTGCTAGTACCAACCTAAATCTACTTCTCTAAAACTTTTCTGCTTTCTGTAAGGACAATGTTCATCAGATTTTGGAGAGCAAGAAAATTTTCCACAACGCAAAGAGTAAAAAGTTAGGCAGTTATTAAAAAGTTATAAGAAAGTGTCATAAAATGTCATTGAGTAGTAAGTAATAGCAGTCTTCAAAGGACAATCCTCAATTTAACAACTCCTCAATTTAATAACTTTCATCGGGACCTTTCCTTTGAATCTTCACGCTATATGTAGTTCACCCTGTTAATACCAACATAAATCTACTTCTTATTTTTTTTTCCTTGTCTTTTTTCCAAGCCCTTGTAATTTTTAAAATTACTCACTCTTTCAGTACCAACCTAAATCTACTGCTCTTAAACTTATCTGCTTTCTGCAAGGACAATGCTAATTGGATTTCGAAGAGCTGCGGAAATTTTTTGCCACACAATGAAGAAACAGATATGCCTACCATAAGCATATGTCATAAAATGGCATTAAGTAATAGCAGTCTTCAAATGACAATCCTCAATTTAACAACTTTCAGCGGGACCTTTCCTTTGAATCTTCATGCTATATAATCCTCATATTACTAAAAACAACTTCTATGTAATGAAATTTTTTTCCTAGTAAAGTAACTTTCAAAATTTTTTATAAAATGTTTGTAATATTTTGTACAGTGCAGGAAAATTTTAGCAATACAATATAGAATGACAACAGTAAAATCAAGGTGAAAACTTTAAAAGATAAAAAGGGAAGAGAATTTTTAAAAAGCCTTTGAAGAAAATAAGATCCTTTTCAGCAAAATGAATTCGAAATACTTAAAATATTTTCAGTAAAAGAAATCAAGAAAGAAAAAGATATTTCCAACGTATGCCAAAAATATTTTTTCTTAAACATGCTAATAAATTTTAAATAAATATTAAAAGAGATAAAAATTTCGACGATATCGGAATATTTAGTACGATAGAAAATACTAATTTAAAATCTCTTAAATAAAGTGAAAATACCATCCAAGCTTTATTCTAGCGGATTTGTACTTAACGTTCAAAACTGATCAAACATGAAAAACAAGGATAGAGTACTTTTTTCCTAGACTGATTACACCTTGAAATTTCCCTTGATCTACAATTTATTATATATATCGATACTAGCTTTATATACCCGGCGTTGCACGGGTGAACCCTTAATAAAGCTTACTTGTATGATATGTATATTTGTATTTTATGGCAATCTATACCCCTCTCCACTGGTCATCATCCCATCAGCATATTATAATAACCCCCCCCATGCTAATGTCAGCATTAAAATATTTCTTTCAAGTTTGATAACCCACTGGATCCCGGCCCTTCGAGGAGTTTGAGGGCTTCCTCGTAAACCCTTGTGAAAATCGCCGGTTTCATAAACAAAGAATTACCTGACGTTGCCCAGGATAATAAAAATGAATGGAGTTAACCTGAGCTCTAGATGTATACGTACTAACAACCGAAATATATACAATTCACACACACACACACACCTTTCCTCACTTCATTTAATTAAGGTTGATCTCTCTCTTTTCTCCTACCACCAATTTGGTGTTCAAAATGGTGATATATAGGAAATATAAATTATTGGATTGTTTCTAGCAAATTTTTCAAAATCTAAAGCGAATGTCGAAAAATCGTGACATTGATCGTGTTTCTTACATTTTAAATCAAGAATCTTATGGATATCTGTTTCCTTCTTTGAGATATGACGGAATGTAAAAAACACGTTTAGCCTCCCCTAACCCCCTTGGGGTCCGAATTTTGAAAAATCCTTAAATTGGTTTTTAGGTATTCATATTCCTTACATTTTAAAGCAAGAATCTTATGGATATCTGTTTCTTTCTTTGAGATATGGGGTAATATGTAAAAAATACGTTTTGCTCCCTCCCCCAATGGGGCCGAATTTTGAAAATCCTGAAATTGGTTTTAATGTATTCGTGTTCCTTACATTTTAAAGCAAGAATCTTATGGATATCTGTTTCTTTGTTTGATATATGAAGGAATACGTGAAAAACACTTTAAGCCCCCCTCCCCGTTCCTGGGGCCAAATTTTAAAAAATCCTGAAATTGGATTTAAGGTATTCGTGTTCCTTACATTTTAAAGTAAGAATCTTATGGACATCAATTTCCTTCTTTGAGATACTAAAGAATATGTAAAAAACACGTTTTGCCCCCCCTCCCCCCCTTGGGGGGGGGCGATTTTTGAAAAATCGCTTCTTAAATGACGCCTTCAGCACAAAAGTAATAAGCTCTTAAAATTTGATATCTGTATCTCCAATAGTTTTTGCTGGGTGTTGATTCCTTTATATATATAGATAAAACACGTAAGAACACGTTTAGCCCCCCTCTCCCCCTTGGGAGACGAATTTTGAAAAATCCTGAAATTGGTTTTTAGGTATTCATGTTTCTTACATTTTAAAGCAAGAATCTTATGGATATCGATTTTCTTCTTTGAGATATAAAGGAATATGTAAAAAACACGTTTTGCCCCCCTCCCCCCCTTGGGGGGCGAATTTTGAAAAATCGCTTCTTAAATGACGCCTTCAGCACAAAAGAAATAAGCTCCTAAAATTTGATATCTATATCTCCAATAGTTTTTGCTGGGCGTTGATACGTGTATATATATATATATAAGTCAGGACTTCTTCCTTTATAGATATAGATAATATATACCGATTATAACAGACAGACAAGCAAACAAAATACGTAAAAATTTTTAAACTATCTCAAATAAATGTAAAAGAAAAGCATTTTTATTACTTTTCAGAATTAAATATTTATAACTTAACTTCACTATTAATAATAAATCCACTGCTTTAGTCCCCTGCTTTAATGATGAGTCAACATTATCTTTATCTGTTGACTGAAAATATCGCACCTGTGCTAGAAGAGTAGTACATCTCAAAATAGCCATATTTTCAGGAAGAGCTATTTCATTTCTTCTTTAGCTCTTCCTGAAAATGTAGCTATTTTGAGATGTAACACTCTTCTAGCACAGGTGCGATATATTTGCATGTAATTAATCTATTCACCCTATTCCATTAATTTTTAATATCTTTCATCACTCTGTCTACTCGGATCCATTTTCCCGCCTTTTCTCATTCATTCTGCTGTATCTGTTGGCTTTGTTAACGGGTGTGTCCCATGTGTGGTCTGGTAGTCATAAAACTCCGTCCCCTCCCCTTTCCGTGAGTCTTGACACTTCCCAAGCTGATTCTTGTAGAATTTTCGTCCCTCCTACCTCTGTTTATATCAAGCATTTCAATGATCCTGGCATTTCTGATTTGATAATAGTGACAATCCCATCAATGTTCCTCGGCCTGACGATGATCTATTAATTTGTTAGAAACTATTGTCGTCGTCCTTTTAATCCGATTCTGGATTCTTCAGGATGCTTTGTAATCCAATGTTCCTCGGCCTGACGATGATCTATTAATTTGTTAGAACTATTGTCGTCGTCCTTTTAATTTGATTCTGGATTCTTCAGGGTGCTTTGTAATCCAATGTTCCTCGGCCTGACGATGATCTATTAATTTGTTAGAAACTATTGTCGTCGTCCTTTTAATCTGATTCTGGATTCTTCAGGAGGCTTTGTAATCCAATGTTCCTCGGCCTGACGATGATCTATTAATTTGTTAGAAACTATTGTCGTCGTCCTTTTAATCTGATTCTGGATTCTTCAGGAGGCTTTGTAATCCAATGTTCCTCGGCCTGAAGATGATCTATTAATTTGTTAGAACTATTGTCGTCGTCCTTTTAATTTGATTCTGGATTCTTCAGGGTGCTTTGTAATCCAATGTTCCTCGGCCTGACGATGATCTATTAATTTGTTAGAAACTATTGTCGTCGTCCTTTTAATTTGGTTCTGGATTCTTCAGGATGCTGTGTACTAACCCTATTGAATTCGCTCCCCTCATTGCTAACCTATGGAGAAACTGTGTCCACTATTGACAGCTACATAAATGCCGATAATCCGATAAAAATGGTATTTTCAGATAGCCTGAACTTTCCTGCACCTTGCAATAATATTCGCTTTAAAAATTTTGTCCACCAACGGAATTTAGGAGTGTTTAAAACAGTAAGACCAGGCTTTTTTCCCCCGAATAATTTAAATTTTAAAATATTATTTGCATTTTTTTTAAAACAAAAACTGACCCAAGGTGTAAAATTCCTTTCTGTATTAAGGAGTACAATTTTATAAAAATTCTTCAATCCAAGTCGGCAATTCTTGGACACATTTTCTCCATAGGTTAACAATGAGGTGAGTGAATCCAATAGGGTTAGTACAGAGCAGCCTGAACAATCCTCCTTAAGATCTACATTTCGGCCGCAAATCGTCAAAACCCCCCCTATTACTCAAGAAAATTTTTCAGGTAGTCTCTTCTAATGAAACTACCGCGGGTTATTGTAATGATGCGCCTTCGAATGTGTGTAAAATTACATAAAATTTAAGAGGTTAAATTGATCGAAGGATGCACCATTACATTTATTTGTTAAGATTGGAAACGCCGACTGAGCAAGACAGTAATTATAGAGCGGAGCGGTCCTTTTTTATGGCTTGGTTAACGAAAGGAGTTTTACGACGGCGGAGTGCACGGGAAGTTTGATTATAGACGATATAAGCAGGGCTTGGAGCCGGGGTTGACGTTATGAGACAATACGCTTTGTATAACAATTTATAGCGGTCGGGGCGGGGTGCGGAACCGCAAACAACTTGGGAGGTATTGCGTGGGGATCTGTTGTGAGCGTACGCTGGTTAAGAGGGGCATCCAATTAGATGAGAATTGAGATGACCAGGCAAATAGAAATGTTGCAGGATCCGAAATGGCTGAAAAGTTTTATGAGAAGGAGGGATCACGGAAGAGAAAGAAGTGATGAAATATATATAGTAGGAGTTTGAATTTTAAGAGAGATGGAGTTTGCTTATCGGGTTGAGCTAAGGTTCCCCGCATTCCTGCTTTGACTAAGAGTTTCCTGGTCGGGTTGAACTTTGGGTTCCCCGCTTCTCTGCATTTAAAATAAAGTTTGTCGAGTTGAGCAGAAGTTTCCCCATACTTTTAAATTGGAGTTAGTGTTGCTTTGAGCTACGAGTGTTCTAAAATACTAAGGCAACTGAAGAAACTTATGAGTCAAGGTTGTTGTGGTTTGATAATTAGACGGCCTGATCCAAACGAGAAGCAAGTGGTGAATGCCCCCTGCCCTGGAAGGAGTTATCCCACGGACCCCAGCGAGACGAGTGGACGGAGTCAACGATCCGCGAGTGTCATCTAAATTGAGTGAGTGATCCACGTTATTTGTTTAGATCAGTCCCCTTATGTTTTTGAATGAGTTTGTTTATGGTTAGAGCAGGAGAATATAGAAAAGATATTGATTAGAATAAGTAATGAGCATTGGTTAGTGTCGTGCGCTCCCAAATTCCTCGTTAAGTAGTTTGAGATAAATGTTAAGATAACGATAAATGATTTGGTATATGGCTAAGTGTGCCCATTGAAAGTACGATAAAAATAACTTGTAAAAGTGTATATGAGAAAATAAACGAAGATTTAATTTAATTTTAATTAGTTGTTTTTATTTGTTATTAAGGTTTTTAAGTCTTTCAAAAGAGAATTTTTTTTTTGTTAAGGTCTTGGTATGACTCAACTTGTTCGTTTGCCAATTAATGTCTAGGGCTTTCGGTTGTATTCAAGAAAATAAACATAACACAACGCAACCAACTACCATACTATATGCACTAACCCAAGTAAATACGAATCACGCCCAATTAAATAATAACAGAACAGCCAATACGACAGTTATTAACGTAGGATTACTTATCGTTGCTTACTTCTTTTGTATGTACTAGGGGCTTTGCCCCTAGGCTCGCTACGCTCGCTTCTCTGTTATGGCTAATAGTGAGTTACATAGGAGTGATTCTTGAGCAATGTAACAGCTTCCATCCATTTACTGTTGTCACCCTTAATGCGAAGGGCGTTTCATCACTGTTGAATTATCAGCTTTAAAATTCGATTAAAATTCGAAAATTTAAGATAGACTTAAAATGATGTTTATATGAATAAGAAAGCTTTCAGCTTCCAGGTGATGTAAATATTTTCTTTGTAAGAAAAAAACTCGAGGAGCATCGATAACACATCCACATAGGGACGATATTTCTTGAAAAACTGTGTTTAATTTTTTGATGAAAATGTTTGTCGGTTTCAAAATATTTTTAAACAAGTGAGGTATAGTTTGAAATTAAAATGTCTGTAGTCTTACACTGTAAAAATATCAAAATTCTACGATCATTTTTTGGCGAGGTATCGTAATCTGAATATGAAAAAGTCAATATTTTCCCCACAAAACATAAAATTTTAAAAAAAAACTTAAAGTCCGACGAAGATGAGACATGTCTTACCTTGGTCCCCCCCCCTTTTTTCTGCATCTATTGGTATCGCTCTTGACCACATACCCCCAGCGGTTTCGGAGGAGATAGCGTGACAAGCTTTTGACAGCCGCAGAGGGAGTTGCTTTTTTTTAGAATAGAGAGATATGTATCTGTTATGTATATGTATATATATATATATATATATATATATATATGTACATACACACATATATGTATGTCAAAATTTTGACACATCTTTGTACTTTTCAGTTGATCTGTTAACTGCTTGTCCAAGCGATACAGACTGGGTTTGCGCGCTGCGAAAATTATAACTCGCTAGGTACGGACGAACGGTTTTAGCGTCTGAAATTTTGTTTTCCGGAGGACCGTTATGGAGAAACGCAATCCTACGTTAAAACTATGTAGAGTTAACTCAAACTGCATAAAAATATAAAAGCCATCTCAACCCCGACACGAGTCCCATTTCCACCAACCCCATACGCCCACCCCACCTGTTAAATATTTCTCCAAACCCCAAAGCGACGCACGGAACGAAAATAAAAGCAAAAAAGAAAAAGTTCCAGTTCCGCGTACCATGTCAGTTCACGCACGTGAATCTTCCGATCGCCGTGACTTGTACCTGGAAAAAAGTAAACGAGCACACCACATTAAAAATCGAACGTTCCGGAGTCGTCCGGAGACTGCGCGGAGACTTGGAGACGCTCCTCGGGCTCTGCGCAGCCCCGCACACTACCTGTTGATGCACGCAGCGGTTCTCCGAGTTTGAAGCGAGTTCCGCTTCTTTTACTTTATTTTTTTTCCCTGTAAAAAGGCGGCGCGCTTCCAGAAAATGTGGTTGCAGCGAGCGAAGAAACCAGACACTTCGCTAAATGAGACGGGGTGCACTCTCTAGCGGGTGCCTCGTTAATAGTTAAAGAGTGTAACAGAGATAGTGGTCTCCCCGACACGGATATATCATTTGAAGCAGACTCTTGGCGGCAAAGTTTAGTCTCGAAGAGGACTAAACTTTGCCGCCAAACAAATTAGTAAGGAAGTAGCTGGAAACAAATCAAACAAATTAGTAGCCCAGTAGCTAGGTTCAAATAAATGGCCTTACCGAACAAAAGATCGGGTATTAGATTTTTTTTCCCCTACTTGTATATGTTTAGTCCAGTAGTGAAAAACCAAGTTTTTCCAATTCGAAAGACCTCGGCGGAATTTTCTGTGGCCTAAAAACAGCGAAATTTTTTGACTTTTTTGGGTTTTTTTCAAATATCTCGGCCATTGCCGAGAAAAGCTTTTTAAAGCTTTTGCACGAACCCTGTAATGAAAAAAGTTAACTAACTCATGGCACAACAGTCCGAATTGCTTTTCAGCACTGCGGACCAAGGTCTGCGTTGCCCATCTCCGATTTCATGACCTTTGGCTTGGGGTGCCATACAGCATATGTCTCGGTCAGGTGGTCAACCTGATGCGGGACCTCCAGAGTTAGTTCCCAAGCATGCTTGGTCCTCATTTTATCGATCCACTCAAGGGATGAAAGGCATGAGTCGACCGTGCCCAGTCGCAGGGTCGAACCCTGGACCTGCGACGTGGCAGCTTGACGCTTATAACCACTTCACCACCGGGCGTCAATGAAAACAAAATTAGGATTATAAAAAAAAAACCTTTGTTTATGATCGGTGTTACGGCTTACCTTGGCATTAGTAAAAGCCCGCCAACCTTGGCGCGCCACTAGAAAAACTTTGATGTTTGCTGATGGCAACAGTTCAGTTTCTGAAACTGTTCTGAGTAGTCGCATTTTAGTATTAGTGGTATTGGTCCACTATTTGCTTCGGTTATATAGGTAAAAAAATGACTATAGTGTCATATTGATGGATATATTTGTATATAACGTACATCATCACCAGTAGTAGCTCACCGACCATAGGCAAAGGTTGTTACACAGTATGGTCTGTGTTAAATAATTGTTCATCGCAGTATGGTCTGCATTGGTCTTGCCATAGGTTAAACTATTTGCTTGTTATGTTTGTCTGTGTGTGTTAATAAAACCACTAAAAAGACATTGCAGTTTTTAATTAAAAAAATATAGAATACAGTCCATTTACGAAGGAACAATCGGCCTTACAATTTTTCACCACTATTCACAATCTATACTTATATATAAAGAGAGAGAACTATTTTGTACGTGGAGGGTAATCTCCGGAACCACTGCATCTATTTGAAAAATTCTTTCACTGTTTGAAAGGTACATTATTCCAGATGGACATAGGCTATATTTTATGTATATCTGATCAGTAGAAATAAAGTTAGGGGGGATAATCTAGATTTATGTGCACGGCCGCCATCTTGGATTTTTCCGCCAGAGTTTGGCGCATTTCGCATGGCGAAAATTATTGCGTTCTGGTAAAAATAACCCAATGTCAAATTCTCTAATTTTAAGATCAAACAGTTATTTCTGATGTGATCTTTTAATTACAGTATAATAATTTTAGGTCAGATCTTGGCCTTGACCTGAAAATCTGAGTCAAATTGACTATACTCAAAAGAGTAAATTATTTTTAAAACTAAGAGTCTTTTTGTTGAAAATTTTTGAATCCATTATCAGTTTTTCGTTAACTTATTAAATTTAAGTTGCTTTTAATTTTGTTTATTGTTTTGTTAATTGTCAATTAGTATACTATAATGATACACCATTTCATTTATTTGAAGTAAAAATTATCTGCCATCATTTTTTCGTAAAATGTAAAATACAGTATACATTTTAAATACAATATATTTTAAAATCTATACTAATATATAAAGAGAGAGGGTATTTTGTACGTGGAGGGTAATCTTCAGAACCACTGTACCTATTTGAAAAATTCTTTCACTGTTTGAAAGGTACATTATTCCAGATGGACATAGGCTATATATTATGTATATCTAAACAGTAGAAATAAAGTTAGGGGCTTAATCCTAACAATCTCCATTGTTACCGCTAACTGTCCTCTACCGCTTTTTGTGGCGAAGTCTTCAACGATCCTTAGCGTGGTGCTATCTATACTAATACAGTAACCACCGCTTATAGTGATCAGTGGTTATAAGAATCAACCGTTTATAAGAATCAATATCGCGAAAGCAAAAACAAACGTATTATTTCCATGTTAAAATTTTCGCTTTAAAGAATCAATCCACCGGTTTTAAGAATCAGTTTACACTCTTCGCTTTCCTTTAATTTTTCCAATAAAGCCACTTATACTCTCAAAAAGCACGAAGTTCTTTCTTTTCTTTTTAAAAGAAAGATTGATAAGATGGGATGGAATATAGTCGTAAAATTCATCCCTTTCTTTGTTAGACATAACATAATAGTTTACCCTTAAACGCTTTAGCTCAACACTGTCCTATTAGCTTGACCCAGGGGCATCTTTACCCTTTCCGGGTCCGATTTCACTTTTCTCCACTGACAAATATAGGGACTCTTTTATCCCACCTCCAACATCCTGGTTGCGGCTTCCTGGACCCTAAAACACATAAATCTTCGACGAAGTGTCCACTATCATTTAGCAAACGTGACATTAGTAGATTCAGCACGTTATCAAACCGTGAAACGTAAGCTACAAGGTGAATTTTTGTCTGAGACTATGAGTATTGAAAGATGTATAAACACCCTCCTGAAAACTTCATTACGTCAAACTACAATACAAAACTTTTTCTTGCTCCCTTCCTGTAGTTGAAATGTTAAAACTGTTAAGCAGGTATGTTGTAACAAATATTGGATTTTTTCTTCTCTTACTATAATCATGTGTATCTACTTATAGGTCTAGAAATAGTCTACTTATAGGTCGTATAGGTCTAGAAATTAAGTTGTATTTTTAAAATTAAAAAAAAAACAATTTTATAGAAGATAATTAACGCAAATTGGAGAGTATTTTATGGTAAATTTTCTCATATATGTATATATAGGTGTGTGTGTGCCTGTCTAAAAACCTAAATTTCGGCTATAAGAATCAACCGCTTATAAGAATCAAAAACAGTAATAACAAACGTCATTTTTATAAGCGGAAATCACTGTATATAAAGAGAGAGGGTATTTTGTACGTGGAGGGTAATCGTCAGAACCACTGTACCTATTTGAAAAATTCTTTCACTTCTTGAAAGGTACATTATTCCAGATGGACATAGGCTATATATTATGTATATCAAATCAGTAGAAATAATGTTAGGGGCTTAATCCTAACAATCTCCATTGTTTCCGCTACTGTCTTCTACCGCTTTTTGTTCCGAAGATTTCAACGATCCTTATCGTGGTGCTATCGCGGTGGGCTTCTGTTCTGACTCTAGCGGTTCGAACCTAGCCGTTCTCCGGCACGCCTTTTACTTAAAAAAAATTTATTTTAATTATTAACTAACATAAAATTAATTTAATGTAGGTAAAAAAATATTTACAATTTATTGGCTATCAACTGGAAATTTATTGGTATAATATTTTGTTCAACCCGGACAAAGTCGGGACGTGCCGCTAGTTATCTATATATATAAAACAGTTCCGTAACTGACTCACTGACTGACATACAACGCACACACCAAACCGCTGGACCTAAAGGGCTGAAATTTTGCATGGCGATTCTTCTTATGATTTAGGGGTGCACTAAGAAAGATTTTTGAAAAATTCTTAGATTTTTTAAAATTAAAATTTTTAAGCTGTTTTTGTAACTTTTTTTAAGTTTGCATTTAACATAATAATCTGAGGGTTATAAAATTTATATCACGAGAAAGATCATAAAAATTCCTTCAAAATGAAATCTTTTTCGAATCTTTACCTCCATTTTCTGATTTTTGGTGAATTTTTAAAGATTAATTTTTAGAATTTAATTTATTAAATGCTGATCACGTGATTTCTTTTTATGGTACTTTAAATAAATTTATCGTCACGTGCATAACAACTAAATAGATAAAAAAATATTTTTTTCTTGCTAATGCGGCAGACGAATGGACATTTTGTCTATAAAAATATCCCTTATGATTTTTTTATAAATATATATTTTTTTTCTACATCAATTGTATATATAGATCGTCGTATTTATTATAAATAAATATTATATATATATATATATATTGCCATTAATTGCATACATTGACCATTGTATTTAATTTGAATGTACTCCATAGCGAAGTGCGGGTTTTCAGCTAGTATATATATGATTTTTTAAAAAGGCCCTTGAATTTCGGAGTAATATTGAAATCAGCCTCAATTTCTAACCTACGCTTATTTGTGTGCCGGATGGTTTAATAAAACTCAATAACTAAGTGAGTTGATGAATAACAAACTCATCTAAATCACCAAAAATGACGTATAATAACACCACATTTCCAAACATACGGTTCCTCCCTACCCTTCCGTTTATATCAGTAGAAGCTTCATAGAACGAGTTAAAATTGGGCCGTCTTACAAAGTTGAAAGAATTTTTATTGATATTTCATGGTGTGTTCATCATTGCTTCGACCACCAAGAAAAAAAGATAAATTCATTTAGAATTTCCTATCTGCCATTTTATGAGCTGAAAGAGGGATCGTTTCTTTAAGACAAAGAAAGCTATTGTTAGAAAGACTATAACTCACGAATACTAGGCATTTAAAACTTGAAAACTAATATATAAAAAAATTTTTTGTAGCTAAGAAAACGGGAAATTCTGCGTCATTCAAATAAGTGCTCTCTTATTCTTAATGATTCTTAAAAATTAATTGTAACGACAGTTTTCTTAACATCTGAGTATTTACCATTTTCTTCAAAGCGCTTGTAATAAATGCAGAAACCATATCTTTGAATTTTCAATAAATTAATTAAATCCAATACACTCTTTTTTTTTTGGTTAAAGAAAAAGGAATACATTCGAGTATTTTTGAAAGATTGCAAATCAACCAAGGAGGTTGCCATCAACTCTTTGACATTCCTTAGGCACATCGATGTTAACTCCCCAAAAAAAATAAAAAAAAAATTATTAATTACAACACTTATCAGAATCGGACTACCTCAAAATAAACAATTGTAGTGAATATTGAAACTAACGTAATTTTTTCTGTGTAAAGCATCATCTAAATAAACATAATACACATAAAATTGCATGGGGTTATTATAAATTATAATAGAATAGGTGAGTACCCGTGCTTCGCTACGGAGTACATTCAAATTAAATACAATTGTTAATGTATGCAATTAATGCAAAAAAATTATTAAAAAAATCGTACCGGATATTTTTATAGACAAAATAATGTAGACGAAGATATTCAAATTAAATACAACGGTCAATGTATGCAATTAATTCGATGTTTAACATCCATAAAACATACTAATTTGAATTAAATTATTAAACTTCTATCTCAATTAGTCTAGCGGTTAAATTTTATCTTTTACTGTTTAATATTTTTGTCAATTTATTTCGTTGTTATGCACGTGATGCAAAATTAATTTGAAGTGTCACAAAAAGAAAAGAAACCACGTGATCACCATTTAATAAATTAAATTCTAAAAATTAATCTTTAAAAATTCACCAAAAATCAGAAAATGGAGGTAAAGATTCGAAAAAGATTTCATTTTAAAGGAATTTTTATGATCTTTCTCGTGATATAAATTTCATAACTCTCAGATTATCATTTTAAATTCAAACTTAAAAAAGTTACTAAAACTTCTTTAATTTTAAAAACATCTAAGATGAATTTTTCAAGAATTTTTCTTAGTGCACCCCTACTTTATAAGAAGAATCGCCATGCAAAATTTCAGCCCTTTAAGTCCAGCGGTTTGGTCTGTGCGTTATCTGTCAGTCAGTCATGGAACTATTTTATTTATATAGATTAATGCCGTTTTGAAATTTCGTCTTCAATATACAGAAAATAAATTCTCCTATAAATGTGCAAACTTAATCAAGTAAACATTAAATTTCCAATTTTAAATCTCTTCAAGTCTGAAATTGATTTTAAAAGTTATCAGATGACTTCATGCATCTGTCGCAGTCAAAATAAAACTTCCACCTCGAATTCCAGCCCTTAAAAATGATTGCTAAAAGAGAGATTCAAGGTCCAACAGTCGTTTATTCCTGGTTGCAAAAAAATAATCACAATACTCATCGATAGAGAAATAATTGTTTTCCCTGTAATGTCAGCAGTCTCGTAGTTATGGAGATAATTGTTTCTCGATTCCGTAATAAGGTAGCAACTTCACGGGTATAAAGGCGTAAACAAATCGAGCATTTCTCAGTGTAATTGTCTTTTATTGCGACTTACTTTGAGAAATTTTCGGGAAATCGTATTATCAGTTGGCGTTAAATGAAATGGTGATTATTATTTGAAAAGTGAAAGTAGAGTAGAGTAAAAAGAAATTATTTTCAAGCCTAACACAATTGATGATTAAAAGAGAAAAAATGTTAAATGTTTCGTCTTAAGGAATCTGTTACATTAAAATGGCTGTTTTGGAGCAAATTTTCGAATTTTTTTTTTATTGTTGCTCTATTTCAAAGACCAGTCTTTTAGGATTCTAAAATTGCTTACTTTTATTCGTGCGATAATTGGATCAGAATTTATCGCCAATTTAATAAACCGAAAGCAATGTGAAAAGACTAGAAGTAGCATCCTTAAATGCATTTTCTAGAAAACAAATTTTTCATTTACTTTTGTAAAAGAGAAGATAATCATTTTAAAAGTTTTCAATATATTTCAATGAAATGTTGCTATAGTGTTTTAGATATTACTACCTTTTAACCCGAAAGTTGAGCTATATGTTTTAATCATTTTACAGGTATCTGAAAGCTAAGCTATATGTTTTAATTTAATCATTTTACAGGTACCCGAAAGCTAAGCAATATGTTTTAATTTAATCATTGTACAGGTACCTATACTTATAAAAAAATATTATAAAAGAAAATCTGTTTTTCCACTTTGTTTGGTATATTTCAGTGATTTTTGGAAATATTGTAAAACTTTTAGTTCCGAACACAGGTTACAGTACAGTAGTACATAGTATGAAGGAAACTAATATATATATATATATATATATATATATATATATATATATATATATATATATATATATATATATATATATATATACAGGGCTCGATTTGAGGCAGAACGCGCCGGAACGACTTTCCGGTACCTCTCTTTAGATTGGTTGGGGTTTTATGGCGCAAGGTCCAGAGAGCACATGCTGCGCCAAACACATGATAAAACTCGAAAAAAAAAAAAAAACATGTCTGTGTCACCATTTTAAAACCGCAAAAAATTGAAACATAGATATATACACTGCTGGCCACCTAAATTGCAACACCAAGAAAGACAGATATCACAACAAAATTTTGTAGATAACATGTTGACCAAGTATCAAATGATTAAATTTATAGACTTCTGTGAAGTGTGGTTCCTGCCAAAATCAGTAGCCAGAGTAGCCGCCATTGTTGGAGATCACCGCTGCCACACGCCTCGGCATTGATTCAAAGAGACTTTGGATGAGTTCTTGGGGTACAGCAGACCAAGCAGCTTCCACACGTTGCCAAAGTTGATCTGCTGTGGCAGCTGGGGATAGAATCTGGGTCAATCGTAGAGCAACAATGGACCACATGTTTTCTATCGGCGAAAGATCCGGAGAGCGAGGCGGCCAGGGAAGCAATTCAATCTGGCGATTGACGAAGAACCGTTGGACAATGCATGCCACGTGTGGTCGCGCATTATCCTGTTGAAATATGGCTGTGGGCAAGCCCTGAAGGTAAGGAAGGACACCTGGCTCCAACACCTCGGAGATGTAGCGCTGGCTGTTTAAAGTACCGGCAATGCGTACTAGAGGTGTGCGAGAGTGATATACAATACCGCCCCATACCATAATACCCGTTGCAGGACCAGTGTGGCGGTGCATAACGCAGCTGTTCAGCATCGTTCAGAAATTTCATTCCATTCTGCCGTCCACATCCTTCTGTCATCGCACCATTGGCGGCGGAGACGTCTGTGGTTCTGCGTCAAGGGCAGACAAAGCAATGGACGTCTTGCGGACAGACCACTCTGCTGTAAACGGCGTCGAATGGTACGCGCAGACACTGGATGATGCGTTACAGACTGCATGTGCTGTACTATGGTTCGTGATGTGACTGAGCGATCCGTCACTGCCATGCGCACAATTTGCCTGTCATCACGTGAAGTGGTGCGCTGAGGTGGATGCGATCGAACACGCCGGTCCGTCGTACCCTCCTGCATCCAACGATCACATATCCACATTACAGTTGTTTGGTTTCGTCCAACACGACTACCGATTTCCCTGAGAGATAATCCACAATCTCGGTAGGCCACTATCCTTCCTCTGTCGAACTCGGGAAAGTGATATCAGAGGTACAAGAAATGAAGGAATGCAAACCAAAGATTATCAGAAATATTTATTGCGCATAAATATTACATATGCTGTGGTAGATGATACCATTTCAAAAGGTTACAAAAGATGCTCAAGTTTCCACCATGACCATTTTGACATGCCCTACCTCCCCTTATAATTTGTCCCAATCATTATGGGACACCCTGTGTGTGTGTGTATATATATATATATATATATATATATATATATATATATATATATATATATATATATATATATATATATATATATATATATATATATAGTTAGTTTAATTGAGTTTAGAGTCTCTGGCGCAAGCACTAAATTAGACTAAAAAATTTTTTAATTTCCTTATATTTTAAAATGTTATATTTTTACCAAATTTATATTCCCGATTTTATATCACATTTGAACTAAAAATATGTATTTAATCAGTACCGTATATATTTGAACAAAAGTACTCTGAAAGTAGGCAGATGCCTTAAAATAACATATGTATATGGCAGATACCTTAATTACACTATCATCATTTGCTATGTTGAATAAATAAGGAAAAACATTGTTTCCAAAGAGATATGTAGGTAATTTCTTTAGTGTGAAATCCCTTTCGGAAACCGCTGAAAAACGATTAGTCTTCTGTCATTATCAAGTTATGATAAAATAAATCTAATCCAGCTTCTAAATGAGGTAGTACGAATATTGTTCGAAATAACTGATAAAATCAGCCGCGATTATTTTGTGTTAAGAGACATGAATCAAAAACCCTTTGGAAGAAAAATATCGGTTTCCCAAAAGAGAGGTTTTTGCAGTATGAAAGCAATTATCTATATATATAAAACAGTTCCGTAACTGACTGACCGATTGATTGACTGACTGACTGACTGACTGACATACAACGCACAGACCAAACCGCTGGACCTAAAGAGCTGAAACTATGCATGGTGATTCTTTTCATAGTGTAGGGGTGCACTAAGAGAGACTTTTGAAAAATCCTTCTTAGATTTTTTAAAAATTAAATTTTTAAGCTGTTTTTGTAACATTCTTTAAAGTTTACATTTAAAATAATAATCCGAGGATTATAAAATTTATATCACTAGAAAGATCATGAAAATTCCTTTAAAATGAAATCTTTTTCGAATCTTTGCCTCCATTTTCTGATTTTTGGTGAATTGTTAAAGATTAATTTTTAGAATTTAATTTATTAAATGCTGATCACGTGGTTTTTCTTTTTGTGATACTTTTAACCAATTTTGCGTCACGTGTATAACAACAAAATAGACCAAAAAAAATATTTTTTTTCTTGCTAATGCGGCAGACGATTGGACATTATCAAAAAAAATTAAAATACGGTAAAAGAAATGTTCCTCAAACTGTACTATATTCTTTAGTATGTTCTATCAGATATAATTTGAATATTTTTTTCATTATTTTGTCTATGAAAATATCCTGTACGATTTTTTATAAACATTTTTTCGTTTTTTTTTTTACATCAATTGCATACATTGATCGTTGTACTTATTATTTATTTATATATATATATATATATATATATATATATATATATATATATATATATATATATATATATATATATATATATATAATTTGAATGTACTCCGTAGCGAAGTACGGGTTTTCAGCTAGTGTTAAGATGAAAGAAGGATTTAAATTCGATAGATGTGGAGCATAGCTTCGTAAGGAGAAGGGTCGACCAACGCGTGCCCACAATTTCACGGGTCTTTGCAGTATGGCGTGAAAGGGAAATTAAAAATTTAGATTAAGAAGTTGAAGAAACAAAAAGTAGGCTTGGTCAGCTAATCATAAGCTTCAGTCTCCTACGCTTCTTAGATGGTGGGAGGGAGATATCTGGACGGCGTAATAAAGCTTTTTGCCGAGCTGGGGATCCCTGGACGTAGGAAAGAATGCTGTAAAGAGTAGGATTAGTTATACGAGAGAAACTGTTGTAAAATTGAAAGGCCAATCTTTTAAATGCTGGAAGAATAGGTTTAACGCGTAGATCCCAATGAATCACGTCATTTCTGATTTAAAAAAATTTCAGGTAGTCTTCTAACGAAACTACCGCGGGTTATTAACGTAGGATTATTTATCGTTGCTTACCTCTTTTGTATATATATATATATATATATATATATATATATATATATATATGTCAAAATTTTGATGCATTTTGGTACTTTTCTGTTTAACTGTTTACTGCTTGTCCAAAAGACACATACTGGGTTTGGAGCGCTGCCAAAAATATAACTCGCGAGGTACGGACGGACGGTTTTAGCGTCTGAAATTTTCCTTTCCGGAGGACAGTTATGGAGGAACGTAATCCTACGTTAAAACTAAATACAAGCTTCAATTAGAATTCTTACATAATTGTCAAGTAATTCTAGAATAGATGCAATCAGACTTTTATATTAAGTTAAACGATAGTTGTTACAATAACAGTTAATAATTGACACAAATTTGTTACAAATGATTAGAAATGGTTTCATTAATAACACTTACTTTATGATTAAGATAAATACTGGTAAAAATCCTTTTGGAAAAGGCTAAAATGATATCGTTCAGTCATTGTCATGTAATGCTAAAGTAGATGTGGTCCATCTTGTAGATGGAGTTATACTGATAACCTTTAGAATAACAACTTACAGATGCAATCTCTATAGTTTTGCTTTTTCAGACGTGAATCGAAAATCCTATTGAAAGAAAGCTAAACATAGCTTTAGATCTCAATTTTTATAATTATTGTCAAAGTAACACTAGAAAAGATGCAATTAAAATTCTTGGCATTTAATTATAACCTTAAAACTAACGATTGACAAATTATAACAATTAATTACAAATTGAAATCTTTAGGACGGCAACGCACATTGATAACAATAGCAGTGACTGATTATTTTTCCCAAAAAGACTTGACGGCTAAATTCCTTCTAAACATGTAAAATGGCTGATGGTCACGATTCTTTTAATCATGTAACATTAAATTCTTAATGATAAAGAATTGTCAGTGATAAACAGTTCTTTAAACACTGTGATACAATGGCGTGCAAAACTTAATGTACACCAACCACTGATTGCTAAAAAGGTTGCAACCTCATTATTCAACTACATAAACTTGTGACGATTTGCTTAACCGATGATGTTCATTAGATAATTGGTGCATATTCAAATTTTGAAAATCGCGATGCCTGAAGTGGCGCCACAGCGTAATAAACGATAAAAGCAGAACTTGTGGAATTCTATTCGAATTTCCGAACGGTGTTTACGATCGTGACAGACTTTGGATGAGTTTAATCTTGTACTGCAGATCCCGAAATGGCCACTAGGAAGCATTTAGAACATTTTACACGCGGTAGAACCATTGGAAAGCTGTAGGAAAGGCTAAGTTTCAGGAGTGTAGCCGCCGAGTTCAGTGTCGCCCCCTAGTGACGTCGCAGGAGCATGGACTACGTTCCAAACAACGCAACGGTGCGAAGGGGCTGGTGTTGGCCGGCCGCGAAAAGCAACCGCCACTGATAGCCTCTTTATCGTTGTACATGCTAAGCCCGTCTGCACACGGAGCAACTCAAAAGGAACTGATAACTGACTCAAATCACAAACCAGTACGTGATGAGTCGTAACCTATGTAATTGAATGGAGACACGCACACCGCGCAACTGGTTACAAACCCGTCTGACGGGTTTGTAAACAGTAGCGAAAACTGAGCATATTTGCAGGTTTTTAAACACTTGTGGGAACCCTGAAATATTAAAACATGGTTTCAAACATTAAATAGGGAAGGTTGCGCCGTGTGCGTGTCTCCATACAATTACATAGGTTACGACTCATCACGGACTGGTTTGTGATTTGAGTCAGTTATCAGTTCCTTTTGAGTTGCCCCGTGTGCAGACGGCCTAAGAGAGATCGTCGGTAGATAGCGTCAGCCATCGCAAAGCAGTTGAAGAGCAGTTTCGCACGCCAGATTCCACGATTTATAGTGTCCAGACGATTCCACTGAAGAAGACTGTTTGCCCGTAAGCTGTATACCGTTAGCACCTGGTCATCGGCACCCCCGTCTAGAGTGGTGCAAAGAGCACAAGAATTGGACACCAGCGCAGTGGGGGAATCCCTAATGACCGACACACCAGCCTCAGCAGTGATTTTAGCCGGCACCTCATCTGGGCCGGAATAGTGATGCGACATCGACAACAAAACATCGATGTTTTGAAACATCGATATTCAATATTAAAACATCGATGCTAATAAAACATCGCCTAAAAACCATCGATGTTTTTAAACATCGATGTTTTAGAACATCCATTTTTTAAAACTGGTTTAGTAATCTCTAACATTAATGTTACTTCCGTTAGTCGTGGGGGGAGGGGTGATTTAATTTTACTCTCTGATTGGGCCGGCACAAATGACAAAAACTTGGTAGCTTTGGGCTACATTGATGACTCAAAATTCTCTTTGTAAATACCGCCATTTTTTGCCTTCAAATGTCCAGATAAATTCGTGGTATTGCCAGAAGTTTTGAGGGACTTAAGGCAAATATTGCATTTCGCCAATTTGTCAGTGGTTTTGTAAAAATATTCCCAAACGGTACTTTTGGGAGGCATCTTACTAATAATATTAACGCCAACTTATATAAAACCAGTACAAAACAAAAACTTAAATGGATGCACTCGTGTATATACTATTTGTAAAATAAAACCCCATGGAAGGTTCTGGAGTGTCAGGAACATTCCAAGCGCTCTGATTGGTTCATTGGTTGTTAATTGCTATTTGTCTGTTTGCTAAGGAATCGTTTCCCCTTTTGTATTCGTCCTTTATAGAATTCAGACTTACATTTACTGAGTGTGAAAATTATGCTACGTGGTAATTTTTTTTTTTATTACGGTACTTTTTCATTAAAAAAAAAAGCATCGGGACAACATAAAACATCGAGCACAAAACATCGATGTTAAAAAAACATCGTCTTCAATTAATCTAAGTTTAAAACATCGATGTTTTTATGAAAACATCGATGTTTTGAAAACATCGACATGGTGTTTTGAAAACATCGACATGGCATCCCTAGGCAAGAATCACAGTTGCAAAGAGGACATTTCCTCCAGTGCGCTACTGTCCCATTCTTGTGCTCTTTGTCCAGTGTACAATACCGATATAGACGCATTTCGTCCTCTAGATAAGGTAACAAAAGATAACCTACAGCAGTGGTTGTCAATCATGTGCCCGCGAAGGTGTTGGAATTCTCTTCGAATTCCAACTTTATTTTGAAATTACTTTCATCTGATGTCTGATTTCTTCGTCTGATGAGAACTTTTTGGAAATCGTTGACCGTAAAAAATTTCCTGATCTTAAAAAATGCTTCCTATACAATAAAATTTTACTTTGGCACAACATATCTGTGCGAAGCCTTATTTTTCAGCCAGGAATATTATAAAATAAAAACGTAGATCTCAACTTACTGATGAACATCTGGACGATTGCTTAAGAAAGGGAATATCATTTTACATTCCCAATTACGAAAAATTAGCTAATACAGTTCGTAACTAGTCAAAAGTATAATTAAATTTTAAAGAAAGTATTAATAAGTAACTAGCTGAATACCCGTACTTCGCTACGAAGTACATTCATATTAAATACAACGGTCAATGTATCAATTAATGCCCCCCCCCAAAAAAAAAAATATATATATATACATATATTTATATATATAATAAATATATAATAAATACAAAGATCAATGCATGCACCTGATATAAATAAATATATAATATATATATATATATATATATAAATCATGACGGATATTTTTATAGACAAAATAATGTAGAAGAATATATTCAAATTAAATCTAATAGAACATACTAAAGAATATAGTGCAGTTAATATAGTACAGTTTAATATTTTTTGCGATAGTGTCCGATCGTCTGCCGCATTAGCAAGAATTTTTTTTTTTGTCTATTTCGTTGTTATGCACATGACGGCAAAATTAGTTTAAAATATCACAAAAAGAAAGGAAACCACGTGATCAGCATTTAATAAATTATATTCTAAAAATTAATCTTTAAAAATTCACCAAAAATCAGAAAATGGAGGTAAAGATTCGAAAAATATTTTATTTCAAAGGAATTTTTATGATCTTTCTCGTGATATAAATTTTATAACCCTCAGATTATTATTTTAAATAAAAACTTTTAAAAAGTTACAAAAATAGCTTAAAAATTTAATTTTAAAAATCCAAGAAAATTTTTTTCAAAATTCTTTTTTAGTGCACCCCTACACTATAAGAAGAATCGCCATGCAAAATTTCAGCCCTCTAGGTCCAGCGGTTTGGTCTGAGCGTTATCTGTCAGTCAGTTACGAAACTGTTATATTTATATATATATATATATATATATATATATATATATATATATATATATATATATATATATATATATATAAGCCCATTTATACTACTTATTTATTTCCATGTACCTACTTATAAAATAAAAATTTTGTTTATGGTTCTTATTTTATTGTTTTTCAAAACATAATCATTGTAATAATATTAGAAAGTTTGTGACGTACTGTCGAATAAAAAAATATTACTATTATGCGAATAATGATCATCGGTGATACGAAAATCATTGGTTGTGCCCGCCATGCTTTCTGAAAACTTCGATGTGCCTTCCCTCATGGGATGGATGAGAACCACTGGCCAACAGAGTAAGTTGACAAACGGTAATTGCCGAAAGTAACAACAATTCAATGTTTTAAGAAAAAAGGGGCATGAAAAAATTCCCATGGGGGAAAAAACGGCTTCTGAACTCAATTCTTTATTCCCTATCAGGTAATGCTAGTATAAATACAATTCGTCTTTTAGATAAAGTGCCAAAGAATAACCTAGAGAACAAATATTTACGAACAGTAACTCACAATAGTAACAACAACTGGATACATTAAGTAAAATGGAGCACGACAAAATCCCTGTAGGGAAAAGACAAAATTACCTCTGATCACAATTCTTTAATCACCGTCATGTAATACTAATATAGATGCAATTCGTCTTCTAAATAAAGTTCTACTTACATAACCTTAAGAGTAATGAATGGCAAACACAAGTTGAAATTTATAGATGGGGGGAGAACAATCCCTCAAAACCATAAATTACTAAAACTTATTACACAACAGACGAAAATATGACCCTTAATAACTGTAAAATTCCTTAATCTTCTCTTAATCGTACCGACTCACGTTAAGGGAACTTTGGCGATGAAATCTCCAGATTTGTAGGCAATAAACTGCCGTACGAAACACAATAAAAATTCAACCCATTGTTTTTTTTACCTCTAATTTCGCTCATCAGAAGTCAAAAATATATACGGGATTAACTTTTCATGTAGTAACTGCCATCGATGGAAAAAAAAATGTCATCAACCACTCGCAACTCGGGAAATTATTTAAGGACCTCGAACGGGAAAAACGATCCAATATCAACACACTTTCGCCAAACTTTCTTTCATTTCGGCGGGTATTAATGTTTCCACAATCAATCGATTACGTAAGAAAAGAAAGTAAAAAAGAAGCATTATTATTACGGTTACTATTTTCGGAGTTTGAGATGACAGTATAGAGCGAATGATTTTTTTTAATTAGAAAAGAAAACCCGCACGCTAAATGTATTTCTCAATGTGCATTGAAAAATTCATTTTTTTTTTTGTCAAAGCCGTTACGGAGTTTTAAGAAAGCACTTTGCACCTCTTAAGGCCTCTTCGCATTGAATCAGGAGTGCTAGTATAAATTTTTTTAACTAATCATATACTAATCATTGACCCATTTAACCAATCGGCGCCAACGAAATCTTTAACATTGACGCCTGTTCACATTGAATCCGCCAGCGTCCGCGTTACTCGCATCGAAATATCTTTAACCAATCGCAGATCTTAAAAATTTTGCGGTTAATCGTTTGGAGGCCTGTGATTGGTTGAAAATGTTTCGATGCGAATGATGCTGACGGATGTAATGTGAACAAGGCCTTAGTCTTTTACACTCAACTCCACTCAAGGTATTTTTTATCCAATGCGCTAGATTTTCGCCTATTCGTCACGCTTTAGGACCTGGTCACGCATTATAAGTGCTATTTCTATTGAATCCGAAGCCTTAACGTAGCGTAAACGTAAAACGTTTTAACCAATCATATAGCTGAGCGCTATGACATCATCGTTGATTCAGTTTCAACGCTGACGAAACACGTGATACGTCGAATCTATCACGGAACATTTCTAGAATCGTCTGCTATGGAGCACAAGTCGTTCTTCGTTCTGAAAATTACACAGAGTAAAAAACACCTGCGGCCGTCGGCCAATCACATGCTGTCGACGCTTTCTGTAACGCAAGCAATGTGAACAGGTTAGGTCTGTTCACATAGGAGTCCGGTAGCGGAAGCGTAAAAGGAAAGATGGCGCTGAGACGGAAATAAACCAAACATGGGCGTTAAAAATTTCGTTGCTAATCGTTTGGAAGTTTGCTATTGGTTAAATATATTTCAATACTTTAACGCTTCCGCTACCGGACTCCTATGTGAATAGGCCCGTTTTCTTCTTGGCGCCAACGGAATCTTTAACGCTGACGGATTCAGTGACGGAACAGCTCTTACATCCGTCAGCGTTAGCGTTAGGGCCTGTTTACATAGGAGTCCGTTGCGTTGCGTTAAGAAAAAGGATGACGTTGAGACGAAAATAAACCAATCAAAGGCCTCCAAACGATTAGCAATGAAATTTTTAACGCCTATGATTGGTTTATTTTCGTCTCAACGTCATATTTTCCTTAACGCTACGCAACGGACTCCTATGTGAACAGGCCCTTACTGGAATCGAAAAACTCTTTAATCAATCACAGACATCCAAAGATTATTCACGAAACTACGCAGGTCTAAGATTGGTTAAAAATATTTCGATGCGGTGCAACGCTGTCGGACGTAATGTGGATGGCTTAAGGACAAAAAAAATTACATCACACAGGAGAAAATAAGCACTGGGAAAATTATGAAGAGCAAAAGCGTCAGAAAAAGTTTTCGCTATTCCAGAATAGAGCAAAAATTATGTTACTAGTTTAGTCTAAAACTGAAATTAATTTTTTTGGCATTGCCATAAAATTAATTTCAGTTTAATTATAATTTTTTTTCGGGAATTTTTTTTCAGTTTAATTATAATTTCAGTTAAATATAATTTTTTTCGGGGAGGGAGGGGGGGGGGCTTTAGTTAACTATGGTTCGCTTAACACAAATACTAAATCATAGCCGTGGGCCGGCTAGGTCTACTCGCCATTTTGCGCCAAAACACGCCGCGTGGGAAGTATGGTCGCAACGAGGCTTTTACGCAACCGCTGGGAGTCTTTTGTGTTGGAGCGTAAAAGGTCGCCGATATATTTAGCCAGAGAAAGGCACAAAGCACACGAAGGAGGGACTGCTCAACTTCTGCTCCTCAGAAACTGAAATTTCTCCCATAGAACCGTTCAGTCATTCCGTCATTTTTTTCCCCGCATTAAAGAGGAAAGAGTGGATTACAGTGACTGTTTGCCCGAGCCAAATTTGACCAGGACGTTATGAATTTTCCGTCTCGGACAGATTTCCGGTTGATATAAAGAGAATGTAGAAAAATAATCCCACCGCAGACTTTGATGGGGCTCTCCTTTTAAGCCTCTGGTTGTATATAAGCCTACAGTTTGGATATACTGTTGTTACTCTTATTATTAACTATTTTTATTTATAATTAATAATTATTGTCGTTCATGCATGACATATGAACATGGAGGCCAGAGGAATTTCATTAATAGTAGTACAAATTGTTATTAGTTAATGGTAGTACAAATTGTTATTAGTTAATAGTAGTACAAATTGTTAATAGTAGTAAAATTTGTCTATAAAGAATGGTTACAGGCATGAGGTAGCCAAGTGGTAGCGCGTCGGCTTTTGGTGATAGGGAGCTCGGATCGAATCCCGAAAAGAGACATTAAATACCTCCGAGTGTAAGCCGGACATGGGCACGTTAATTCCTTAAACCGTAAAGTCTCTCTATGAGGTGGGAGAGGATACGATCCCCCCCCCCCCAGATGTCACCCCTGGGGGTGTTCGGTCAAAAAGGAGGTGGCAACTAGCTCAGACGGACTCCGACCCTTGTGGTGCTGTTATAAATCAGAGCCGCCCACCTCGACCCGCTAAGCCTATATGGATCTGGTCCGGAATATTTCTGGCCAGGGGGCATTATAAACAACAACAAATTGTAATTAATTATTTGTGTATTACCCGACCGCGTTACACTACAAGAGATTGATTAGTCATTTTAGACCACACTTCTTTCTTTGCTTGACGCAATTTTCGTCCCGTAACTAGTTTTGATGGGAAAAACTATGCAAAAACATGTTCCGGGTTTAAAAAAACAAACAAACTAGGGCACGAAACGAAGAACACAAAAATGTCGACAACACCCTTTCAAAACATAGCATGGAACAACGTCCTGAGAGGAGATGGACGAAGGGGAATTCCGGACTGCAGGTCAAAAAAGGGCGGGCAATTTGAAGCGCGGGGCATATCATCCAAGGTTATGCCACACGGGGCCAATAGAGCAGCCCCTTCATGTGCGGACATAATTTTGACATTCGGGTGCATGCGCGCAGGTATATATAGCGTGGAAAAAAGAGCGGGAAGGCTGCCAGAACGCTTTAGAACGCGTAGAGGAGCGTCATTGCGTGCTGGCCTCGCAGGGCGGCGCGGTCGTGGAATACTAATCGCCCATCTCCAGGCAAAAAAAGGGGTGTCTTTGCCTTGTTTCCAAGCTCCGTTTTTAGTGAACAGGTAGAAATGTCAAATCAGAGAAAAGAACCCATAATGCAACATCGAAATAGCAGAGGTCATAATTTCGCAAACAAAGCGCTGTGGTTTGATTTATCTTGCATTTGCTGCCGAGCGAGACGCTAGGACGATCTGCCTATCCACAGCTGCACAGATAGCCCGCCAGGGGAAGCCGATCTACTAGAACAGTGGTGTGCAAACTGTGTGTTGCGGCCTACGGGGGGGGGGGGATTTTAGGGGTCGCGAATAGTTTGAGGTAAATTTGTCATATTGAATCATACAATTTTAAAAAATGCTTTAAATTCCCCATAATTATTAATAGTTTTCTGTAATTATTTTCCATCATATTTTTAATATTTTTATTTATATGTTAAAAAATTTATATTGTTAAATAAGGTGTCAAACAGTTTTACCAAAAGCAGGTGCAGATGGTAAGGAAGCCTTTTTAACGTAGGATTACGTTCCTCCATAACGGTCCTCGGGAAAACAAACTTAACGGACAATTACATTAATATATATCAGCATAACGTAACATTAATAGAATTTACATATATAATATGTAGTCGGACTACCCGTCTTGTGATGATCATGAATATCCGATTTCAATCGTAAATGGGCAATTCTATAAAAAAGAGGGAGTAAAATGACGTGTCTTAAGATTAATTTTCGCACCTATAGCAGAACGAAAATTTTCTCGAGGGCACCTTCTTTTCCTATGATTATACAAAGTCTTTTTTGACAGCAGTCTACCGACAGCAGTCTTTTACGACGATAAGACGCACCTTAAAACTGTATTAAAAACAAATCTGAGTATCAATTATTTAATCCCTTGAATAGTTAATTTTTGAAAGATTTTTTTCTGAATTCCATCCTGATTTTCCACAAAATTTTGCCTTTTTATAAGTTATAAATCAAATTTAATTACGTTAATGAAGCCGAAAGAATTTTTTAAAAATTCTTCTTAGATTTTTTTAAATTAAATTTTTAAGCTGTTTTTGTAACATTCTTTAATGTTTGCATTTAAAATAATAATCTGAGAGTTAAAAAATTTATATCAAGAGAAAGATCTTAAAAATTCCTTTAAAATTAAATCTATTTCGAATCTTTACCTCGATTTTCTGTTTTTTGGTGAATTTTTAAAGATTAATTTTTAGAATTTAATTTATTAAATGCTGATCACGTGGTTTCTTTTTCTGGTACTTTAAAGGAATTTATCGTCACGTGCATAACAACGAAATAGACAAAAAAAACTTTTCTTGCTAATGCGGCAGACGATTGGACATTATCCAAAAAAATATTAAAATACAGTAAAAGAAAAGTTCCTCAAACTGTACTATATTAACCGTACTATATTCTTTATTATGCTCTATTAGATTAATTTGAATATTTTCTTCTACGTTATATTGTCTATAAAAATATCCGTTACGATTTTTTTATAAATATATTTTTCGTTTTTTTACATCAATTGCATACATTGATCGATGTTTTTATTATAAATATATTTATACATATTTTTAGCATTAATTGCATACCTTGACCGTTGTATTTAATTTGAATGTACTCCGTAGCGAAGTACGGGGTTTTCAGCTAGTCGAGCATGTAATAAACCGTGTTGTGCGTAAATTGTCGCGTAACCAACAATTTAGAATGAACATGGTATGCGCAATGAGGCGTTCTTTACAGTTTGGCTCGTCTCAAATTTCGGAAACCGCCATTATCATTACAAGTTTTTTCTCCTTTAAGCAATCTTTTGGTGAAATGATTAATTTTCCTTATGCACATCGAAAGAAATGAGCGCGATTCCATTTTATAAAATTAATTTCCTTGTGTAATATTTGTCATTTAATCAATCTTCTTTCCCGTTTGCCCCTAGATTCTGTTTCACTAATGTGAAATGAATTTACTTGAACAATTGGTTTTTAATGATACTGTAAATATTAGTTTAGTTTCTTCGCCCTTTTTCGAATTCTTAAAATAAGTTTTAACAGCTTTAATTAATTACTAGTCAAACAAATATTTTTTCTAAGAACTTTTCCTCAAATGGATCCCTAGACTACAATTTGGAGAACATTTTTGGAGACTCTTTCCTTCTTTGGCATTGCACAAATTAAATTATAATTATCGTTTGCGTCTCTATACGGAATCCACTTTTTTTTTTACCGTAAATGCATTTTCTGCGTGTAAATTAACAAGTATAGATTGGCAACATAAAATTGCTTAATGAAGTTAAGATTTTTTCATTAGATTATTTTGAGTTATTTAAAAGGGATAGCTTGTCACTTCAGTACAATTTCTTTTGCAATAAATGGTGTACTCTAAATCGCACAATTTCCGTTTCTGTTTCCATGTTGACATTTTTTTAGATCCGCGGAAGTTATTTTTATCTATACAGATAAAATATTTTTCGGAAGTATATCAAATTTATTTAATAGCATGTAAAAGACATGCAAAAAAATAGCATAATAAAATAGCTGAAAAAGCAAAAACTATGCAAAATACCTTATTTTGGGACCATCATAAAATGCACATCTTTACATAAAAAAATCGACTTAAATTTAGAGTTTTACGGTCCGAAGGTGACATTAAAACATAATGAATATTTTATTCTATGTATTTTACATACATTATTTACTAGCTGAATACCCGTACTTCGCTACGGAGTACATTCAAATTAAATACAACGATTAATGTATACAACTAATACCAAAAAAACAAATATATATATTTATAATAAATACAACGGTCATTGTATGCAATTAATACCAAAAAACAAACAAAAAATTATATTTATAAAAAATCGTAACGGATATTTTTATAGACAAAATAATGTAGAAAGAAATATTCAAGTTAAATCTAATAGAACATACTAAAGAATATAGTACAGTTAATATAGTACAGTTTGAGGAACATTTCTTTTACTGTATTTAATATTTTTTTTGGATAATGTCCAATCGTCTGCCGCATTAGAAAGAAAACAATATTTTTTCTTGTCAATTTATTTCGTTGTTATGCACATGACGCAAAATTGGTTTAAAGTATCACAGAAAGAAAAGAAACCACGTGATCAGCGTTTAATAAATTAAATTCTAAAAATTAATCTAAAAATTCACTAAAAATCAGAAAATAGGCGTAAAGATTCGAAAAAGATTTCATTTTAAAGGAATTTTTATGATCTTTCTCGTGAAATAAATTTTATAACACTTAGATTATTCTTTCACATACAAACTTAAAATAATGCTACAAAAACACCTTAAAAATTTAATTTTAAAAAATCTAGGAAATTTCTTTCAAAAATCTTTCTTAGTACACCCTTACACTACAAGAAGAATTGCCATGCAAAATGTCAACCCTTTAGGTCCAGCGGTTTGGTCTGTGTGTTGTCAGTGAGTCAGTCAGTTACGGAACTGTTTTATATGTATAGATTATATTTATTACATACATTTTTATATTTATTAAGTAAGGAATTGAAAATATCTTTATAAACTTAAAATACAAAATGTTCGTTTCTAAAAATCCTCCCATAAATTTGAGGTGCGTCTTATAAAAATACGGTATATAACTATTCAAAGTCGTTATTTATAAAGACTGTAATCAAATAAATTTAGAGTTCATTTCTTAATTTCAGTTTTCTCGTTTATTTAACTGTTTTCAGAAAATCGTGAAAATTTGCTCAAAGCGTGATCCAAATTTTGTAAACCTCAAAATAAATGGATATACCTGTGGCTTGGTACAAGAAGTGCCCAAGTCAGTTTTTTTCCCAGATGACTGTTTGCATATGTCTCTTTATAAAAAAACGTATTATTTTCGATGTAAGAAGTATCCAAGTCTGTACAATGGTTTAGAAAACACTTTTAAATCAACGGACAGACTGGGGTACTTCTTACATTGAAAATAATATTTTTTAAAGAGACATAAGCAAACAAAGGCATCTTGGAGAAAACTTAGACACTTCTTGTACCAAGCCACAGATATATACACACACAGACACATACACACACACACACACACACACACACACACACACACATATATATATATATATATATATATATATATATATATATATATATATATATCTGTGGCTTCGTACAAGAAGTGACTAAGTCAATTTTTTCAAAAATGACATTCTGTATATATCTGTAAAAAAATATTTTCAGTGTAAGAAGTACCTATGATAGACTTACTTGTGGTGGGTGAGAGGAGTAAGGTCATGGGACCAAATATAATAGTTTATAGATTATTCGTGATCGTATATCATACTGGTCACAGTAGTTAATTTGGAGTGTATTGCCAAACTATTAATTACAGCATTACTATCTGTTTGTCCGACCAAAAAGAAAAGATTAGTATCATGCGTTGTGTTTGGAGAAACCACAGATTATCTGATTAATAACAGATGAATTTATTGAAAGTACACACATACATATATCATTCATAATTGCAACTTATATTTATTACTTAATAATTACTGTTACGTACACACCAATCATTCATATAATATATTCATATCGATTACTTATTTAAGATGTGAGGTACCCTAGAATCATTTTAAATATACTCATTTAATTCAACATCATATATTTTACTCATCGAAATCTGACCTTAGGATGAGAGGCACGCTACATACACGTTAATTAGGGATCAATAAAAGACTGCTCAATACCTTCGCCGATTGATTTTTTAACATCTTATTCTCTCTCGCACATTCTGCTAACTTCGCTGGATAGAAGGCGATTCCTTACAAATCTGCTGGCTCTATCGGATACAGTCTGTCATCGGTGGGTGGTTCTCGAACTATGATGTGGGGTCAGTCAATCTGTCCCTGGGGAGTGGTGCTGTCCTTTCATTCAGTTGTCCGTTCGGCCTCATTCACTGGACTTCTGCTGGCTGGAAGTTGATTATCTGGGCTGTCTG
>OU015499.1:83680821-83705821 GCA_907164885.2 Dolomedes plantarius
AAAGTTTTTTTTTTAAACTCGCGCAGTTGTTATCAATTATTGGATATATGGAGGAAGAACAAAATTTGTAGCAACAGACAAAAACTCACACCACCCACCATGAAAGCTTGAATACCCAATTAGGGGGCGGTAAGGGACCAGGCTGACGGCCACTGGTCTATTCTATTTGTTTCTGAATAATTTTTAAAACATGGGCTTGCATAAACCGATTAAAATCATATTAGAACAAATGAGGTTACAAAAGTTATAACTTTGCGATAGCAGAGTGCCTTTAAGCCCGTCTGCACACGGAGCAACTCAAAAGAAACTGATAACTGACTCAAATCACAAACCAGTCCGTGATGAGGCGCAACCTATGTAACAAACCCGTCCGACGGGTTTGTAACCAGTTGCGCCGTGTGCGTGGCTCCATTCAATTACATAGGTTGCGCCTCATCACGGACTGGTTTGTGATTTGAGTCAATTATCAGTTTCTTTTGAGTTGCTCGATGTGCAGACGACCTAACCCTTTAGCGGGTGAGCCAATTTTTGGAACACCAGCAGGCGCGCGTGGCACAAAGTGCAACGTCTCTTTCAACCTTGATTATTCCCCTTTCGTAATAAACTTTTTTTTCAAATTGAAAATAATAATTCTGCGTTTTATGACAAGATATAAAATGTTGATAATATTGAGATATATTTATAATTAAAGGCCAAAGAATGCAGATACAATCGCCATATTTCAAAACTGTCCGGTTAATTGGATCTAAGGACAGCTTGCGAATGGATTCCTATTATGTCCAAAAACCTTGAACACAATGAGACTGTCCGTATGGACAATCTCATTGTTGATCCCTCATATCAAAGTGATATGAGGGATACCATGTAATAGCTGCGCATTTGATCGACTACATCAACTCCTGCTTTTGTCGTATCGTAATCTAGTATAATCGTTGGTTTACCTCGGTTTAATCACGACTAACAATGAATTGAAAAGAATACAAAGGTCAGAAACACACCTGCATTAGAAAGGGTGTAGTTATAAATAGAAACTGCTTAGAACATTCAAACTTTACATGTAAAAACAAACCATTCAAAATTACGAAAATGTTGCACTCTGTACAAGGGCGTACGCGCTGAAGGGTTAAACACTGACGCTGAATTTTTTTTCTGACCCAAAAAACTAAGCTTTAAAAGCACTTTGTAAGTAATTTTTTTTTTAAGCTTACTAAAAGATATATTGCTTACATTAACTCTTCAAAGAAAATACAGTCTAATCAAATCATAAATACAACATGTATTTAGGGTTTCCCCATAATTGATTTCCCTCATCAATGCATGTGATTCATTTCGTACTTTGTATAAAAAATACACAACACATAAAATTCAAGCGATATGCCAAAGTCAATCATTTTCAATCAAGCAAATGACCTGTAACTTTAAATTTTCGTTGAGATACACCTGTTAATTCAGCTAAAGCTATGAAAAATTGCTCTAGTGGTGCTTTTCTTTACGTTTTTGTATATTATAGAATTTAAACAGCATTATGCTATTCGGGTAAAACTGATCTATCAACATTCTATATGCGGGCTACGGAATATTCCACGATTACTTTTACAACTATTAACCTGTGGACAACGGAAAAATTCTGTTTTTATATCATTTTTGTGTTTTCCGAGAATTTGGACCATTTCGTGTGCTTAAAGTTAGCTTATTTATGGGCAACGCATTTCTAAACAGTGATTTATCTCAATTATTTTATATTTTTAAGTCCAATAGATGCAATTTTTTATGCGATTTTTTTTATGCCAATATAATGAAGTTGCTGATAATGGTAAGTATAAATCAAACCATTTTTCGAAATTCCGACGAAAACTTCAAATGTTACATGACATTTGGAAGTGTCTAGTGTACTTCAAATAATCGTCAAAAGCAACTCGTGGAACGCAGGTTAAGGTGCACAAAATATCCCTCTTATAAAGCATTAAGGCTGCTGTATACTGTCAGACTCGTTCACCTCAATGTTAACCTATGGAGAAAATGTGTTCAAAGATTGCCGACTTGGATTGAAAGACTTTTTTAACGTAGAATTACGTTCCTCCATAACGGTCCCTCCGGAAAGAAAAATTTCAGACTCTAAAACCATCCGTCCGTACCTCGAGAGTTATAATTTTTGGCAGCGCGCCAAACCCAGTCCGTATCGCTTGGACAAGGTAAACAGTTAAAAAGAAAAGTACCAAAATGAGTCAAAATTTTGACATGCATATATGTATGTGTGTATATATATATATATGTACATGTATATAGATACATATATACATAACACATACATACATATATTCAAACAAAAGAGGTAAGCAACGATAAGTAATCCTATGTTAATAACTCGCGGTAGTTTCGTTAGAAGAGGCTACCTGAACTTTTTTTATATAAACATAGTCCGCAATGGAGAAAAATGTTACACCTTGGGGCATTTTTCGATTTAAAAAAATACAAATAAAATTTTAAAATTTGAATTATTCGGTAAAATAAATGTGGTCTAGTGTGTTTTAAACGCTTTTAAATTCCTTTGGTGGACGACATTTATAAAATAAATCGTGTTGCAAGGTGCAGAAAAGTCCAGGCTACCTGAAAATACCATTTTTATTGGATTATAAGCATTTATGTGGCTGTAAATAGTAGACGCATTTTCTCCATATAGGTTAACACTGAGATTAGCGAATCCAATAGGGTTTAGTACACTGCAGCCTTAGGTTGTTAGGAATATTACCTCTCAGGGTTTTTCTAATCACCGATTAGAAAATGCATATTTCTGATTTCTGCTTCGAGCATATCTAGGTAGACATTTAAGAGAATGCTGTCAGAAAGAATTTTACATTTTTTACTTTAATTATTTTTCTCAACCGGATATTAAACTGTTGACGTCTATCGCGACAAAATTAAAATCGTTTGGGGTAAAAAATAACATATTTAAAAACATGTGCAACGTATTTAAATCGTCTGTTCCAAAATGCAGTAAATAGGATTCAAAAACATGCATGCGATGAAGAAAACTACTAAGAGGAAATTGTACCATAGCTTAACAATAGAAAGTAACACCAGCGAGTTCAGCTGATGTGCAGCCTTAAGACTGTGCTGTGTACTAACCCTTTTGGATTCGCTCATTGTTTACCCATGGAGAATATGCGTACAAGGATTGCCGATATTGATTGAACGATTTTTTTTAAATTGTACTCCGTAATAGTGAAATAAATTTTACACCTTGGGACATTTTTCGTTTTAAAAAGGCAAATAATTTTTTTTTCATTTAAATTATTCAGAGGAAAAATCCAGTATTTTTTTAACACTCCAAAATTCCTTTGGTTTGGTTTGTTTTGGAGCGCTACGGTCAACTTTTGCTATAGGAGGGCTAATTGGACAGGGACCTACTGCTTAAAGCGGATTCCGAACGGCTACAAGCGTCCATGCCAAGAGTGGGATTCGAACCCACAGACTCTGGTACCGAATACCGGCCAAATTTTTTTTTTAAATTGGACTCCGTAATAGAGAAAGAAATTTTACAGCTTGGGGCATTTTTTGTTTAATATTTATGCAAATATTTTAAATTTTATATTATTCCAGGAAAAAATCTGGTATAGTGTGTTTTTAAATGCTCCTAAATTCCTTTGGTGGACGAAATTTATGAAATGAATCCTGTTACAGGGTGCAGAAAAGTTCAGGATCTCTAAAAATGCCATTTTTATTGGATTATCAGCATTTATGTAGTTGTCAATAGTAGACACATTTTCTCAGGTCAACATTGAGGTGAGCGAATCCAATAGGGTTAGTACACAGCAGCCTAAGGCCGTCTGCACACGGAGCAACTCAAAAGAAACCGATAACTGACTCAAATCGCAAACCAGTCCGTGATGAGTCGCAACCTATGTAATTGAATGGAACGACGCAACTGGTTACAAACTCGTCGAACGAGTTTGTAACCAGTTGCGTCGTTCCATTCAATTACATAGGTTGCGACTCATCACGGACTGGTTTGCGATTTGAGTCAGTTATCGGTTTCTCTTGAGTTGCTCCGTGTGCAGACGGGCTTAAACACACTTAATGTAATAAACACTTATGTGTTTAACTTTTTTTTGTTGTTTGCAATTTGCTTCCGTTTAACACTTGATGCTCATTTAGTTATAGAGTCCAAAAGATAATCCGTCCTTCCCGAAGTTATACGGATGATTTTGAAAGACGAAAAATCTCGCAATGGCAATCAGCTTGACTAGGACCGTACAATACAAAATAAATACATGCTATAATAAACAATTATATAAACCCATACAACGCCTACACTATGAATATACTATAAAAACACGCTACAATATATTAACCAATATACATAAACTTTACTTATGTCACGATACGATACTTATAAACGATACTTTACGATACACTACAATATACGACACAATACGATACGATACGATGCGATATATTATAATATACGATACGATATAATACAATGCGATACTATGCAATACGGTACTATATACACTATACGATACAAAATGCATATATTAATAAATAAATATTTATAATATGTATACTAAGCACTTACAGTAGTCCCACAAACTACATTACCTCAAAAGTGCAAAACTATCATTTAGTTATAATAATTATTGAAAGTCAGAAATTCCAAAATTCACTCTAAAGCTAAAAGCGTTTACTGTTTGTCGTTTTCTGTTGTTAATCATGAATCGCAATCCCTTTCAAGGAGTAGTTCAAATTGCTTTTGATAATTGCTCTGAGATCGATCTGAAAAATCGATCTCATTAAGCTCCTTAAGTAAAGACCTAAATTCGCTACAATGAAATGATATTTACTTCCATCCAATTAGTAACTTAAAAATTATCAGATAAAAGTCTTTCAACGTAATGGTAAGAATTTCTTTTCTGTTTGTTCAGGTACTTTCTGTTCCCAGCGCAAACAACAGAAGGAATTTCCAGAACTTTCCATACTTCGAGCCTTAATATCGTTAAATCGCTAATATTCTTTAATATCGTTATTTTAATATCGTTAATATTCTTTTATGTTGTTAAGGATATTGTGAATTTTATTGTCCTTATCGCAATGGGTCTTTATACGCAGGAATATTAAATATTATCACTTGCATCTGATTTTTTTTTGAGGATGATTAAAACTTAATTGAAATATTGAAGTCGTAAGAATATTAGAATTTGCCGAACACACAAATAACTTCGCTCAACTGCGACGATAACGGCTGATGACTTTCCTCTGTCCACTCTGCAAGTTTAATTTAGTCCTGAATTAATCGATAATATTAGACGTGCAACAGCAAACTTTTTTATTGCGGCATTATTCGGGTCGTCTACTGGGCAAACTGTCGCCGTTTTAAAAACTAAGCGTTATCGGTGACCATTAAAGTTTCTGGAACCTTTTACTGCATTTCGAACCTCATTAAGTTTTTACGAGGCGAGTGGTTATTTCAACCTCTACTCTACGAGAAGGAAATTTTATATATGGAAAAAGGGACGGCGTTTTGGGGGTAGTAAAAATTTCCTTAAAAATGTTAAGCTGCTTTTTTAATTAATGCTGAAGTGTGCTAATCCTATTGGATTCGCTCACCTAAGCCCGTCTGCACACGGAGCAACTCAAAAGAAACTGATAACTGACTCAAATCACAAACCAGTCCGTGATGAGTCGCAACCTATGAAATTGAATGGAGCCACGCACACGGCGCAACTGGTTACAAACCCGTCCGACGGGTTTGTAACCAGTAGCGAAAACTTTGAGCATATTTGCAGGTTTTTAAACACTTGTGGGAACCCTGAAATATTAAAACATGGTTTCAAACATTAAAGAGAGAAGGTTTAATAAGAACAAAGGAACAAATAAGAACGAAGGTTTAATAAGAAAAAAGGGACGTAATAAAGTAATAATTATTTGCGTGATGTAATATGCAGCAAAATTTGGCTGATTTTATATATATATATATATACACACACACAGACACACACACAGTGGAATCTCGATCGATCGTTCTCGGAATCAACCTTTTCCCATATGTGTCGTTTACTTCACCCAGATCCGACGATCATATTGCTGTATTAAGTTCCCGCATCTATTGTTTTCCCGCATTTATCGTCCAGTTCAGTCAGTCACTTGAAAAACGATAAATCGAGATTCCACTGTGTGTGTGTGTGTATATATATATATATATTTATAACCAAACGTTTACTTATACCGGCTTTTACCAAAAGTTTACTCATAAGTAAACGGAAGCAAAAGTTTTCAGCTTCAAATTCATCTAACAAACCCAATCAAGTTCTAATAGCTGTATTATAATCAAGTTCTAATAGCTGTAACAAAATTTACGAATCAGACTCTGCATGCAACTAAACACGCAATTTTTCATGTACAAAAGTACACATACAAATGGCAGAACACTACTCGAAATTCTCGATAATCAGGGTAATATGAGTAATAAGCAAAACAAAATCCTCAACTAAGCAAACTTACGGTTTATTACGATAAAAAAAACTATGTTTTGTAACAAAATTACACAGTATTGTTTACAAGACATTAAAAAATATGAAAATAGCTTTTCACAACATTTCTTAACAAAGAAATGGTAAGTCTAGTAAAGCTTTCTTAAACTCAACAAAAAGCATTTTATTACCAGAATTTATTGTACAATCTATGCAGGAACTGTACGTTGAATCTAACTAAAAAGCGAATATTTGGCGCATTTGTTACGTTCTTGTTATCATAGTTAAAAACTATTATCTAATGGGAACTTTAAACAATGTCTACAAATATTATCCGGATTATCCAGAAATCCGGATAAACGAGGTATTACTGTATTTACTGTATATTAGTTACCGGCTTTTATCTTCAGCTTACGCACTTAACGTTTCAAAGACTGATACGATCCTGTGTCTGAAAAATATATTTTACCTTATTTATATTAACATAGTTGCCTTTTGAGAGACTTTTTTCACCTGTAGATGCTTATTTAGATCGAAAGGCTTAGTTAGAGTGTTAAAAACTGAAGTTTTGAGTAGTACGTATGTATGTCCGCAAGTCCGATCAGACTGAACTTTTCACTAACAAATCAAAATGGACGCAACTACTTCTTAGAATTTATTTTTAATTCAACAGTTTATTTAATCCCTTTTTATATTTTTTTTCACTCGTTTGTTCACTAAAAGCTCTCATTTTTTAAAAAATAATTGTTTCACTAGAAAAAAAGTACATGAAATGTGCTTAAACCCATGAACGTTATCTTATGACTAGGGATGTGTAATTTTCGTATTTGCGAAATAGAAGCGAATGAATGCAAAATTTGCCGATATGAGCGAATAAATGCGAAAATTTTTTTTTTACTACTTTTCGGCGAAAGCTCGGGGATAAACGGCTTTTTAAGCGAAAGTAGGTAGTAATAGTAATAATTTATTAACGTAATTGCTTAACTAATACGATCCGCGGTCTTTAACTGATAAATATCACTCTCTTTCGGATTTGCTCCGAATTTCATCCGAACAGATTATTCGCACCGGAGTCGAACCTAAAAATCTAACTGTAAAAATCAACCATCATGTTTTGTGGAACAATTTAGTAGATTTAATAACGTCTCTTAAGCTCCAAAGTCAAGGGCATTTCCGCTACTTATAGTAGTCAACCAAGAGAGTCCTGTTGGTGTTATACAGATTTTAATTTCAACGAAATGCTGCTACCTTAACTTTGCAAAGGTAGCTAGCTATACAAAACCTCTATAGTACCATTAACAGAGTAGATGCTGAGAAATTTTAGTATGTACAACATAGTAATTAATGACAGAAGGCAAAGACTTGAGGAACATAGTGTGGAGACTACTACAATGTTAGCTTTAAACTAAGAATTTTGATACTAACCTGTCCAAGTAAGCAAAATAGTAATTTTTTTTTAATAAATGCGCAATTTTCAAATTTTTTTTTTCGAATAAATGCGAAATTTTATATTTTGCCTTTTTTTTTTTTTTTTCTGCGAAATTTCTAATTTTTTTTATGCGAAATTTACGTATCCCTACTTATAACGCAAAACTGTTTACATTGACAAAAAATGAACAGAAACCATAATAGGATGCTACAATCTTGTACAGAGGGGAATATTTTATTATGCACATTAATAAACGGAAATGCAGTCGTGAAACGTACTAAAAAACGCGTTTACTCATCGACAAGGCCTTATAACTGTTTCAAGGTTTATTTTTTTATGAAAAAATATAACATGGTGGACATAGGCGTAGCGTACTTCTAACTTTTGAGGGAGCCCTCCTCGGCGCATTGACTGCCGGACGGCCCTTAAAATATGAAATATTATGATTTTTTAAAATTGAGCAACAATAGAATTGATGTTTGAGTAGTATTCAAAAGTTATACAATGAGAAAAATAGATATAATATAAATAAAATGAGAAAAAAAATATAGCATTGAATCTTTTTTATTGATCATATTGTTAAAAAACTATGTTAAGGCTAAAGACATATTCGGAATCTTCAGTTCCACAGTTTGAAAAAGCGAGAAAAAAGAACAAACTTTCTTAAAAGTTTCCTACAATTTTCCGATTTTAACTGAACTTCTATTAAAGTTTAAATTTAGTTCGAGTTAAGTTGGGGGTGCACGTGCCCTCCCCCCCCCGTGCACCCCCGACGCTACGCCTATAATTGTTGAGGAAATATTGTTATATACAGCGCCAGTTAAAAAAACGTCGAGTCACGTTCGGCATAATACCTGCGAAGGAAAGTGACGTCGAGGCAGACACAAAGTAGCATGTAACTAGCATTTAAACAAGCAAAGTTACATCCTAACCATGCAATAAAATTAATAAGGATTTATAAGGTACCACTGCCATATAAACATCACATGTTTCTCAATAGTGATTTCGGTCCCTCGAAACCTTTAAGGTGACTGCCTACATTCGGAGCCAATTTTTGTAGAAAAATTATTCCAAAAAACCCCGAAAACCCCGAAGGGTTTAAGGTAAAAAAGACCAAAAAACCCCGAAGGGTTTTTTGGTCTTTTATGGTAAAATAGCATTTAAAAATAAAAAATAAAAATTAAAAAATAATTTTTTAAAAAATTTTAAACTTGCCTGTAAATACCATACTTTTTCATAAATTGGTCAATTTGAAGTAATTTTTAATGAAATTTAGCTAAAACGCCCATCACTCTGCACAAAATTCTAATGCTACTATTTTCATTTCATTCTCAGACATGATACATATGGCAGTTATCTTCAAAATGACCCACAATCTAAGAGAAATTTTAAAATGCAAAAATAATACAGACAATTTTATGATCCAATATGAAAATTTTCCCCGATTCGTCATTCCTTTCCTTATAAAAACAACCCCAAACAAAAAAAAACTATTTATTATACATCAATTATTGTGCGTCATTTCATTAACAATAGCATCGAAAACATTTCCTGAAAATTTCATCATATTATATGCATTATTATGAGAAATATCATGATAACGGTAGAGATTTGTGCTAAAAAACATAATTCTGAGAAAAACGCATTTAGGTTGTTTGTCACTTTAATTTTGTAGCAGACGATGTTTTTTTTTAAAAAAAATAGCTATAACTCTGTTTCTAATTGATGTAGAATGAAAATCAAAACGGTTTTGAAAAGAGAAAAGACTGAATAGTTGCAAAAATATAAAATTGAACAAAATAGTCAATAAATGGCATTTTCAGTGTAGGCAGTCACCTTTTAAACCACGAACGATACTTTTAAAAACTCAAAACAAGCATTTACGTAAGTTTACATGAATTCGGCCAGAAACGTATCCAAGTAACGAAACACGGTAGGTCACGCGTGCACGAACGAAGGCAGTTGAAAAAGAAAAATTGCATGAAACTTTTTTTCGAACTCACCATTCTCTGCTTGGTATGGAGCGACTGGCTACAGCATTATATCCAAAACAGCTAAATCAGCCGTCGGGGGGCACTTTTATTAGAAGTCTGCTCAAAATATCCGAGGTGGGGGTAGGCTGGCAAGAGAAGAAAAAACCAAAATAAAGAGTAAAAAGTTTCCGGAGCGCGAGCTTTCTCTCTCCCTCGCCTTCGCGGACGCTTCTGTTCTGTTGTCGAAAAGAATCTGCGCGCCTTGGCGCTCGAAATCGCTCGGAGGGTGACGTCAGCCCACGTGACGGAGGCTTCCACCGCGGCAAAGAAAGATTTCGGAATCGTCTGCGGCCTGTTGACGGAGCAGCGCGCTTTTCTGGCGGGCGTGGGGAAGGAAAGGGCGCTGGCAAAAGACCGAAAGTGTCTCGTTAAAAGAGACTGAAAGAACGGCACTGTCTCTTCCGGAAGAGACACATCTCTCGTCGGCTGTGAAGTAACGGACTCTTTACGGCTGAGTGACGGAAGAACATCACATGTTGATTCCATCCATTTTACGAAGCAACTGGTAACTGAGCGATTTAAAAAGATAAACCGGGATGAATAGGAAAGGGAAAAAGTTAATACGAAGTGGTGATAAAAACACTCCACCAGTCCCGTAAAGCACTCCACTTGCTTGTAGGGCATTGAAATATGTACGCCATAAAAAGAGAAATGTAGCACCACAGTAAAATTTTGGGGTACTAAAAGCCCCGGGCTTGTACCAGAAATGGAGCCCAAACACAGAGGATAAAAAGTTGGTCGATGACCTCACTTTGCCGAGTGGAAATCCACTGCCCAGGGGAACTCGCTTTTGGTGAGTCGAACAACCCACATTGGAAAGTGGGTCCTACAACCCACTTCCGAAGACGGTTAAATTTACCTGCTTTTGTGAGTTTAGAAACTCTTTGAATGGGTTCATTAAAGCGAGTTGTGTGTTGAGTCTATATATATATATATATATATATATATATAGAGAGAGAGAGAGAGAGAGAGAGAGAGATTATAAAATTCCATAAAGATTATAAAAATTAAAAGGGTCTCTGGTTCTTTTCAAAAACACCTCAGTTTCGCGCTTGTTGGGATTCGAAAGAAGCACCTTCTTTACCGAATCCAGACCACTGGGCACTAATCACTAGGATGCTCCCCCTCCCCCCCCCGCCCCCCCCCTCCAAGAAAGTGTAGTTTTTTGTCGCTCCACATTTTAGTAAAGCGCAAAAGTTCTATAAAAGTGTCATTAAAAAATTTAAAGGCAGTGATCTGCCGATTATCCGAATTAACTAATACGCGAGTTACTATGGAAAGCCGAAAAAAAAACAGTTAAACCAAGAATGGCGGTTTTGAATACTGTAAAAAATACTACTGAAAGGTTTAAACTGAGCTACATACACTGTTTAAACTAGAGTTTTATGAAAATAATAACAAGGTTAACAGATTTCAGTTTTTAGACAGTAAAAGTTTGCTACATTTCTTTTGTATGCGAGCGATGATGATTATTCTTACTGTTAATTTGTGTTCTCCTTTACCACTATGGACCTTCATAACGTAAAATTTTAGCCAATCGTAAGCCAATCATTTACCCATTTAACCAATCAGCGTCAACGGAATCGTTAACGCTGACGCTGATGGATTTTATGTGAACAGGCCATTAGTCTCTGGGTATACGAAAATTTCGCCGTGCGAAAATAGCGTCACCATGGCATATATTCTTAATCAACAGTAATGCTCATTGGTCGATTTTACAAATGCAGTTCACGTTGACGTCATGTTTTTCACAGCGAGATTTTAGTATTCCCCGAGACTAAGGGCCTGTTCACAAAGGAATCCGTTGCGTTGCGTTAAGGAAAAGATGACGTTGAGACGAAAATAAACCAATCATATGCCTCCAAACGATTAGCAATGAAATTTTTAACGCCTATGATTGGTTTATTTTCCTCTCAACGACACCTTTTCCTTAACGCAACGCAACGGACTCCTATGTGAACAGGCCCTAAGGGCTTGTTCACAAAGGAATCCATTAGCGGAAGTGTGAAAGGAAAAATGGCACCAAGACGGAAATAAACCAATCATAGGCGTTAAAAATTTCGTTGCTAATCGTTTGGAGGTTTGTCATTGGTTAAAAATATATTTAACCAATGACAAACCTCTAAACGATTAGCAACGAAATGTTTAACGCCTATGATTGGTTTATTTCCGTCTCAGCGCCATTTTTCATTTTACACTTACGCTAACGGATTTCAATGTAAACAGGCCTTAAGGCCCTATTTTTCGGTGATTGTTCAGATAATCTACAAGAGTAGAGTTTGGGAAAATTATAACTGCGACGTGCAGTCAATCGTTTGCATCAAATTAGCTCCTATGGAGTGTACACCATTGATATCCCTGAATATCAACTCAACGGAACAGAACAGAAGTTCTTGTATTTAATCTCTCAAAAGCTCTCTCATTTTGAGTCGCATTTTAAAAGAAAAACCATTATCGCCAGGAGAACAGGCAAACGAAAAAGAGAATTTTGACTGTTGTGAATAAATATCGGTGTCTGACAGCCAGAATCGACATTTACCTGTAATTTAATCCATGATTTACGTTGCCCTAAAAATATTTTGCTTCCTTTTTTTCGTTTGGCATCATGCCATTCAAAATCGTCTGCCTATCGTCGAAGTGGCATTTAATTTTTTAGAACAGGAAATTAAATACAAGATTCATACGTGCGTCCTGCCCGTTGAAAGATATATCGATATGCCGTGTAAAAACTTCGAATTAATGAAAAGACGTTGGACAGTCCATTCTTTTCCTGGTTTAGTAGATTCTGACACATGCCGGGTGTAGTTACGTTGGTCAGTTGGTGGTTGGGTGTAGTTACGTCATGAATTTTGCTCGTCACATTACTTCAGATTAAAATGCATAGTATTTCGTGTACAATAATTCGCGATATAACAAATATCGATATTTCTCACGAAACGTTTTCCTAATTTATTTGAATTCTGATGGCAATACTCAAATACCTTTTGCAAGAATATTCAAGAAATTCTAGAAAAGACAATATTTTCGGCAATCAGAACAAGGAATATACGCTCGATTTAGCACCCGAAGTCGATCTACTTATTAAATATGTCACTTTCATAAAGACAGATGATCAATTGGTCTGAGAAAAGCAATTCAGGGTTTTTGAAAGGATTTAAGGCTGTTGTGTGCTAACTCTACTGGATTCGCTTGCTTCATTGTTAACCTATGGAAAAAAATGTGTCAAAGGATTGCCGACTTGGATTTAAAGATTTTTTTTTAAATCGTACTCCGTATTAGAGAAAGAAATTTTACAACTTGGCTCGTTTCCGTTTTTAAAAAAATGCAAATATTATTTTTAAATTTAAATTATTCGGGAAAAAATCTGGTATAGCGTGTTTTAAACGCTTCGCAATTCCTTTGGTGGATGAAATTTATAAAATGAATCACGTTGCAAAGTGCAGAAAAGTTCAGGCTATCTGAGAAAATACCATTTTTATTGGATTATCATCATTTATGGAGTTGTCAATAGTAGACACATTTTCTCCATAGGTTAACGTTGAGATGAGCGAATCCAATAGAGTTAGTTCACAGCAACCATAAGGGTTTTGGGTAGTAGCCATATTGGATTCTCTGAGCGTAATGTTAACCTATGGAGCACCAAAATACATGGGTTAAGTCTCGAGAGTCCATGTTGTTTCTCAATTACGCCAAAATACGCGCCACAATGTTTGTTTGTTTTTTCGATTTGTCGTCAGTTTACAAAAAAACATCGACTGCAAATTCCTTTTTCTCGTTCTGTTTTTTTTTTTAATTTGATTATCTTTCCCTCTGAGCAAATAAACTGCAAACTTGTAAGAATATAATTAAAAGAAGAATATCGTTCTAGTAAACTTTATTCAACTAAACTAAGTTTTTATTCTTGGGAGAAGGGGGCGTACACTCATTTATCATTCGAATAGGAGACAATGGAGAGGCACTAAATTTTGAATAAATTTTGAATGTCCATAAGAGATGAGACTGAAAAATGCTCATACCTTATATTAGTTCCTTTATATATATATATATATATATATATATATAGTTTTTTTTTATTAAAATAAAGTATAGTCCACATACTAAGAGCGTTAAAACTAAAACACACGAACATTTAATTACAGAACATAACAGAACACTCTACATGTTGGTACAAAAGTAACGAACTAAGGGCCTGTTCACATAGGAGTCCGTTGCGTAGCGTTAAGGAAAAGATGACGTTGAGGCGAAAATAAACCAATCATAGGCATTAAAAATTTCATTGCTAATCGTTTGGAGGCCTATGATTGGTTTATTTTCGTCTCAACGTCATCTTTTCCTTAACGCAACGCAACGGACTCCTATGTGAACAGGCCCTAACACACAAGAACAAACTCAGGAAACTTGGTGACATGACATAGTAGGTGATGAAAAAGAAGAGTCTATTTATGTGTGTGGGAGGGGAGAAAACAGTCCGTTACACCATTTTAAAAAAGTTTGAGGAATACTTCTAAAGGCGCCATATCCAAAAAATGGCATCTTAGACGACGGTGAGCAAAAACTCCTGATATGTCCACTGCAGTATCTACGAGGTTGGTTCTAAAAAGTAACAGCAAATTGACTATGAAACCAAAACCACGGGCCTTTCAAAACCCAGCGCAGGGTAGATTCATTCTTACTGAAGAGGTTGATACTACCAACTGAATGGCACGGAGTTTTTTAATCGGAAGGCCAACATATACAAAATGGCATGGTCCCGGCAGTTTGCACTGTTGAGGAGTTGCATATAGTCATCAGATTCGTGAGGTCGGAAGCCGTGAAACCTCGTGAAATACACAGAAGAATACAGTAATACCCCGACTTACGCAAACTCGGAGTTACGCGGTTTTTTATTTTACCCTTTATACCCAAGGGGAGTCATCACCTTTACACAAGTTGAAAAGACAAAATTTTTGCTGTTTGTTCGAACTTCTATAATTCTTTTTGTTATAGTCCATTATATGTGAAATTTTCAGTATTAGCTCCCTAAACTTTATAGATTATGTTCCCTGGATTAATTTTATTACAAGTAAATAAGAATTTCATTTATGAAGTAAGAACTGAGCGTATTTTCTGAAAATTTCAAATTTATACTGATACACCGCGAGCAGACTTACGACAACACTTACTAAGTTTCAATATTTTTTTGCATTTTTGTGATGTTAAAATTTTAGGTATATTTCTACACCTATTTAAATTTTAAAACGCCCAAAAATATTTACTGCAGGACAATCACATTTTAAAAAACTGAAAAAGCCCATTAAAATTACAAGTCAAAGGATATAGATTCTTAATAAAATAATTTTCTTAAGAAAAAATTATGTGCATATTTTTGGTAGCATTATTATGCATCTATCCTGAAAATATGAAAGCAATATATATATATATATATATATTTGGGCTTGAATGTGCTAGACTATTCCAGTACTGACTCCATATGAAATAAGATGCAATCTTACAAAAACTTAACAATTTATTTCAACTTAACAAAACAACGCATTAAGCAACGCCTTAAAACAACGTAACAAAACTAAAGCCTCCTGGCTTAAACATTCGTGCATTTACACCGCACGGCGATCATGATTGCGTACCGGTGCACAGTTAGGTTACAATCAGGCGTAATCCTTTCACCAGCACTCTCGCTCTCTTTTATGGTGATGGTCGGCAGAAGGTGAACAGGCAAGTTTGCAGATTTGCATATTCTCTTCTCGTTTCTTCACGGCGAGGTGTTCTTCTTCGGCAACGTTTCGGCTTCGTGGTAGCGTTTTCTACGCCCCATGTATATATATATAAATAAATAAATATATATATATATATATATATATATATATATATATATATATATATATAAACATATATATCTAATATATAAAAATGTTTGTCTGTCTGTAATTGTATAGAAATCCACAGTTTAGGAGCAACGATCGTGAAATTTTACATACAGGCGTCGTTAAAAACAGCCGAGAACTTCCGGAATCGAAAATAATTACCCTTAATTTTTAATTAATAAAACAAACAATTTTTGAAGGGTGCGTGCACTAAATGTAAGCTGTTTCATTTTGTGGAATCACCCTCTGAATATGGCGGCCACGTTAGGGATAACTGGCAAACAGCGAGCGAAAAGATAAAAATTAATAAAGTAAAAAGTCATATATTAAACCAGAATAATGAATGAAAATAATAATCTTTCAAGTCAGATTTTATACTCTAAAATAGATCAGATCCAACGGCATATTGACACACTCGACACGCGATGGAAAATTCGAATCAATCACGCTAAGTGTCACGAGATCTTTTTTAATTGCTACTGCTATCCCACTCGCCTATATCTTTGTGTCCATTGAAGAGCTAAAGACTAGGCTTCTATCCTGCTGACTTATTTCTAACTTAAAACTCCTCTTACATGTATATTCACCAATCCACACAAACTTTCCAATAATCACAGTGCGAATATCTTTCACTTTACTCTTCATAATACTGTGCAATCGTGGCGCATGCGGAGGACCGCGTACTTCCTGAAATTTTGACCCGGGTTCGAATACCGGCCGTGTGAATTCTGCTAAACCTGGAATTTCAGCTTTTTATGAAGGCTTTTTTATTTCAACTTTTATTTTATTATTATTTTTTAATTATTATTATTTGTTTAGCTTTTTTATGATATGTTATTTATACTGTGTTTAGTTTTAAATTAATTTTGGTTCACAAACATTAGACAATTTGACAATTTTACTTTTCAGATTTTAGTGTTACAATGATGAAAGGCTGAAATTCCTAAATTCTGAGATGTGTATAACATTTCACATGTATTTTTTCTATATTATTTATACTGTGTTAATTTTTAAATTGATTCTGGTTAACAAACATTCTTTATATCCCGGGCAACTCAGGGTACTTCAGCTAGTATATAATATATATATATATATATATATATATATATATATATATATATATATATACATATACTGGGTGGCCATAATTAAACTGACAGTGCTCACAGTGTTCTGTAGCGCGATCTATTTGCGAGAATGACGCCACATTTTGTAGGAAGATTAAACAAGACGGGGGACGAAGGATTCCGCGAAAAAATAAATTAGTTCCAAAAGTCACCGCTAGGGGAATATTTGGCGCTGTGTAATAGAAAATAGAGTGTTAACAAATGCAAATTAATACGGAATAAAATTACCTTCTATTATACACATTTTCTTATTTAGTTCAAGTGCAATATGGCAACACTTTTAAAAAAGCGTAAAATCTACATAAACACCGATAAAGTCTCGTGATCTGCAATATCACGTACGCTGAGCAGAAGAAGAAGTTCTTTATTCAAATTTCACGTTACATCCATTGGCACAGTGCCAGCTGCTTGGGTTTTAAAAGACAATGTGTTACGTTTCGAATCAATCGGATTGAAAGTTTATGTGCAATGTCTCCTTCTTTAGTCGAGCGTGCGTTACTGGTCAAATTCTTTTACCTCAACCAGTGCAACGCGTCAGCCGCTCTTCGTGATTTTAGAACGCACAAAAAATGCGTAAAGGTAACGGTCCTGTGTCAGTTAATGGGCTAAAAGCAATGGTTGCGACGTTTGAGAAAACAGATTCTCTGAAGGTTCAGTCAGGCAGAGGACGAAAACCTGTACCACAGGATACAATCGAAGCAGTTGCCACGGCGATTGTCGACAGAGGACCAGACAATATTGCTGCCACCTCTAGCGCTCGTGGATTAGCTCGGAATATGGATATGCCTTACAGTACAGTATGGAAAATCTTACGAAAGATTATCAACTTCTATCCGTACAAGATCAGCCGTGTACAGGAGTTACTGTACCCCGACCATGATAAGCGATTGACTTTTGCTCTCACCTTTCTTGCCAGAATGGAGGTGGATGATGCTTGGCCGTGGAAAATCTTATGGGGAGACGACGCCCACTTTTACCTGCATGGAACTGTGAATACCCAGAACTGCCGAATTTGGGATGATAAATCACCACATGCAGTCACAGAAATTCCCTTACATTCACCAAAGTTAACTGTTTGGTGTGGGTTCACAGCGGAATTTATCGTAGGTCCATTCTTCTATGAGAACATTACCCCGACAGGACCGGAAACCTGTTCTGTTACCAGAGAGAAATATCGCCACATGTTGAACAGCTTTGTCATTCCGGCACTTCAGCAAAGACAATGCCTGGGGGAAATCATTTTCATGCAAGATGGAGCCCCTCCACACGTTGCTGTACGGATGCAACAGCTGCTACGACAGAAATTCACAACAGAAAGAGTCATTAGCCGCTACTTTCCAACTGCATGGCCACCTCGGTCGCCTGATCTTACCCCATGCGACTTCTGGCTATGGGGTTACCTTAAGTCCAAGGTCTATCAAGGAATGGTCCAGTACCTGGCTACGTTGAAGGATAACATATCACGGACTGTACGGGAGATTCCTGCAGACATGTTACTTTCTGCTGTTGTGCATACTGTGCACAGAATGCAATATGTGGTCCACAACAACGGCAGCCACATTGAACCTCATTTGAATGCAAAATAAAAGGTAATTTCCGTATTGATTTGCATTTGTTAACACTCTATTTTCTATTACACAGCGCCAAATATTCCCCTAGCGGTGACTTTTGGAACTAATCTATTTTTTCGCGGAATCCTTCGTCCCCCGTCTTGTTTAATCTTCCTACAAAATGTGGCGTCATTCTCGCAAATAGATCGCGCTACAGAACACTGTGAGCACTGTCAGTTTAATTATGGCCACCCGGTATATATATATATATATATATATATATATATGTGTGTGTGTGTGTGTGTGTGTGTGTGTGTGTGTGTGTGTTTGTGTGTGTGTGTAATGAATTTTCACGGAGTAACGATGAAATATCAGGCCGGCGATCTCTTAGTGTATCAGGATATTAGAGGAGTTTTCGGGTAGTTGTGGAGAGCTGATGGGAAGGCACACAGACAGGGAATCCGGAGTGAAAAACATACTTCCATCGTCTTAAATTTAGGGCCTGTTCACATATGTGTCCGTTGCGTTGCGTTAAGGAAAATATAACGTTGAGACGAAAATTAACCAATCATAGGCGTTAAAAATTTCATTGCTAATCGTTTGGAGGCATATGATTGGTTTATTTTCGTCTCAACGTCATCTTTTCCTTAACGCAACGCAACGGACTCCTATGTGAACAGGCCCTTATTTTATTCATGGATCACTCACTAGACAGCTTACAACATTGGTCGGGCGTTACACTTAGGCACGGATATATCACATTTTTGACAGACAAGAACTCCGGAAGCCGCCGGAGCTGTACAGAATGGTTAAAAAAACCGCAGCGCAAAAACTACATGTTGCCAGGCCCGAGATCAGACAGAGATGACGCGAGAAACTCTAGTTCTATGCCCTTGAGTACAGGCGCGCTGAACTTCCAATTGGTTTAAACGTGACACCTATCCCCAATCACGCCACCTCGGATGAGTTCACGAGGATCGCGTCATATTCTAGAACACTCTTCTTATATAACCTGTAGGCGCGTGGCTTGCATAAGGGGAAAACTAATGGATTAATTTGGTATTTAGGTCAAATTGAGGAATAATGCTCTATTGCGGTTGGACAAAGTTAATGAAGGAAAACGATTGAAATATACTATTAACGATTGAACGATTTATATGTATATATATATATATATATATATATATATATATATATATATATATATATATATATATATATATATATACAGTCGAACCCCGTCATAGCGAACCTGGGATATAACGAACTCCCGGATATAACGAACGAAATTTTTGGTCCCGCCGTTTTCCTATTCTATTTAATGCTAATTTGCCCTTTTATAGCGAACCTCCGAAATGTTAAGAATCGGCTATAACGAACCTTTTTTTTCAGTCGACTGATTTTTATTTATTTTTTTTATTTTTCCGCAGTTGTGAAAACATGACTTCGACTCTGATTTCATATGGAAATGTATGTCAGCTAGTGAAACACGGAGTAAATCAGCAATAAGTCTGTTTATTCAAGGGTAGAAACATCTGCATTCTTTCCCTTTTATAGCGCATATAGATTGGTGCAGAGTTCTCTGCCTGCAGACCCCCGACTCCTGTCATCACATTAGTCACGGTAACATTAGACACGGTATTTAGAACCACCCCCATTCCCGCTCTTTGATCTGGTATCTCCCCCGACCCCGCTCGACACCATTTGACCCGCTGACCCCCCGCCCTTTCTTTGATGGACCGCCAGAGGATGCGATCCACGCATAGTACAGAGTACAGAGTGAACATAAATCACTGGATTCCCCAAGGCACAGGCAGAGAACTCTGCACCAATGTATATGCACCATTACGATAGCCACTCTGCAGTTGTAATCCCTCCAGTAATTCGGTAAGCGAAACCACAGTAAGAGGAGGGAGGGGATGGGAAAGGTTCACCAAACGCTCGAGGAGAACAAGTAAAAGCATGAACAGTATAGCATATGCGCACCCGAGAACAAGGGGAAAGGTCAGCTCAGGGTCGAGCCGGAAGATTCATTTCCACACGCAGGTGGAAGGGATGTCATTTCATCTAAATCACCTATTTGAGTGTTTATCACAAGTTAAAAATTCGCTTTTAAGAAATCATTAGGTATATCATGTCGAGCAAGCGTAAAGCATTCTGCATCGAAGAAAAAGTAAATATCATAAGAGAAATACAAAATGGAGGTAGCCAAGTTGACATTTGCCGAAAAAAAGATTTATCGAAATCTACAGTTGGAACAATATGGAAAAACAGAAAAAGCATGCTTTCTGCTTTCGAGAAAAATTTGAACTCCCAAAAAAAATTAAGAAAAGCTGACCATCAAGAAGTGGAAGAAGCTTCATTAAAATGGTTCAGCATTCAAAGAAGCCAAAATGTACCAATTTCTGGGCAAATGCTTCAGTCAAAAGCTGATGAATTTGCCAGTAAATTTGAAATTCCATTTTCGTGTTCTAATAGATGGTTAGACAGATTCAAGAAGCGGAACAACATATCTTCCGGAAAAATTGTCGGAGAATCGAGAGATGTTTCAACATCCAACATCGATACGTGGAAAGAAAATATTTGGAATGACATCTCTAGTGAATATGACGAGAATGACATATTTAATACTGATGAAGCTGCACTGCTTTACAAGATGACACCAAACCAGACATTAAAATTTAATGGAGAGAAATGTAATGGCGGAAAATTGTCGAAAGACAGAATCACATTTCTTGTGTGTGCCAATATGAGTGGAACTGAACGTCGTAAGCTTCTAGTAATTGGAATATCTAAACACCCCAGATGCTTCAAAAATATCAAACGGCTTCCTGTTTCTTATGAAGCCAACCGTAAGGCGTGGATGACTAAGGAACTGTTTGAAAAAGAACTGCGAAAGTGGGATCGTGAACTTACAGCTAAAAAACGGAAAATTCTACTTCTGCTTGACAATTGTAGTGCACACAAAAACGATAAACAGTTACAATCGATTAGAATTGTACTCTTTCCCCCGAATGCAACTTCTGTAGTACAGCCTATGGACCAGGGTGTCATCAGAAGCCTTAAATGTCATTACAGGAAGCAGCTCATTTTACGAATTTTAGAAGGATATAATGAAAATGTAAAATGTGACGTTTCTCTTCTTGATGCACTTATAATGCTCGAAAAATCTTGGCGGCTTGTTACAGATTCTACAATTAGAAAATGTTTTCGACATGCTGGCCTAGCAAAGAATGTTGAAGAAGAAGATGATAAAGATTTACCTATCGCGATGTGGGTAGAAAAACACAATATTTCCTCATTCTCGTATTGTGACATGCAATTGTTCGAAACATTTGATGATGAAATCATTACATGTGAAAATCCAACTGATGAAGATATTGTGGAAGAAATTAAAATGAATCATTCTGAAATCGAAGATTCTGCATCTGATGCTGATGAAGAGGAGCACATAAATGATGAAATTCCCACCATCTTAGATGCTACAGCAGCAATGCGTGTAATTAATAAGTTTTTTTCCACACAAACAGTGGAAGAAAGAGTGTTGCAGTCATTTGACGCACTGGACAAAGAAATTCATATAATGTTTTTGAAATCGGTATCACGTCAGTAGAAGATTACCGATTATTTCTGTAACAAAACAGTGAGCAAGAATTAAAGGTAAAATGAATTTATATCCATTTGTCTTTCATTTTTAATTAGTTTAATTAGTATTGTATCAGTTTAATGTTATCGATTTTAGTCAATTTAATTCATTAATAGTCATTTTTAATAGATTTTATCGTTTTTTAATACATCATTATTGAATACACATAGCAACTAATGAGTTATACATTTTGTGAACATTTTTCTTAACGGTTCGGATATAGCGAACCACCGGATATAACGAACCAAACCTTTGGACCCTTGAAGTTCGTTATAACGGGGTTCGACTGTATATATACATATATATATATATATACACATATATATATATATATATATATATATATATATATATATATATATATATATATGTGTGTGTGTGTGTGTGTGTGTATATATGTTATATATATACACTCAAGAGCCAAAACATTATGACCACCTGTCAATAACAAGTTGGCCCACCTTTGGCGCGCAACACAGCTTCAACCCGCCTTGGCATGGATGCCACAAGTCCTTGGTAGATGGCCGGAGACAGATTGTACCAGATGTTTAAGCAACGGTCACGCAAATCCGAGATATTGCGAATTGGTGGTCTTTGAACGATGAGCTGCCGTCCCATGACATCCCAAATGTGTTCTATCGGATTGAGATCCGGTGAGTTAGGCGACCAGGACATTAACTGGAATTCAGCGTCATGTTCCTGGAACCACTCCAACACAATTTTAGCCTTGTGACACGGGGCGTTGTCCTGTTGGAACATTCCATTTCCAGCTGGAAAAACAGAGGTCATGTAAGGGTGCAAATGGTCCGCAATGATGTTCAGATACCCTGTAGCATTCATGGTCTGCTCTACCACAACCACGGGTCCCAGAGACGCCCAAGAGAACGTCTCCCACAGCATAATACCGCCACCACCGGTCTGTGTATGACCTACTGTACATTGAGGGAGCAACAGTTCGCCTGGAAGACGGCGTATCCTGACACGGCCATCGGCGTGATGAAGGACAAACCGTGATTCATCTGACCAGGCAACTCTCTCCCACTGATCCATGGACCAGTCGCGATGTTCCCGGGCCCAGCGCAGGCGCTGTTGGCAATGACGCTTGGTCAGCAAAGGCACACGAGTGGGACGTTTGCTGCGTAGCCCCATATCCAACAGTGTCCGCTGAACAGTGTGCTGCGATACTATTCTACTTGGCCCTGCATTGTATTGGGCTGTCAGCTGAGCCACTGTCTGGCTCCGGTTTTGCTTCACCATGCGAGACAGTCTCCGACGACCTTTTTCTTTGATAGCGTGTGGACGTCCAACACCATGTCGTGTACCGCAGGTTTCACCGTCATTCATCCACTTTGCATAAGTACTAACAACTGTAGGTCGCGAACAACCCACGAGTCATGAAAGTTTCGGAAATACTTGTTCCGAGCCTTCGAGCCATTACAATCTGCCTTCTATCAAAGTCGCTTAGATCCGCAGCCTTTCCCATCACACACAGAAGTAAGTGAAAGAATGATTCTTCAGACTCTCCAACAGCAGTTAAATACCACTTCCACCTGATCACGTGCCTTCCACGTCATCCAGGTGAATTCGTTGCAAAATGTAGGGGTGGTCATAATGTTTCGGCTCTTGAGTGTATATATATAAAGTTCCCACACTGGTAATGTTTCCATTGGAACTGCTTCTTTCATGTCATAGTTTTTAATGTTTTAGTTGGAATATTTTTACGCGGTTTGTTTTAAATGATTCAGAAACATTCAAATATTCTAAAAATGCAAAAAAGTAAAATTCGATCTTTTGAACGTTTAAAGGTGATGACTCCCCATATCTTGCAATAAAATTTCCAAAGTTAAAAAATCTTTAAATGGTAAATTCCTGGAAAAACTTTGTCCAATATTAATAAATAAAAAATAAATAAATAATAATAATAATAATAATAATAATAATAATAATAATAATAATAATAATAAAACGAGATTGGAAACAACGCCTGAAACTGATCATCTTGCTCGTGCGATAAAAGAATTTATCGATCTTGCTATTAGATACGGAAGTCGATGGAGATGATGCCAACGAGCTGTTGCATTCTCATCTTGAAGAGCTGACAGTCGATGATCTCATACAGATGCGCGACCAAAGCATCGCTGAAAAACCCCACACTTCAGACCCAATGCCACAAGAAAACCTAATGACGATTATAAACTTGACAGAAGGTCTCGACGCAATTGAGAAAGTGTTACAGATTTTTTAGACAATATAAACTATTGGTGGTTAAATCCATTAACCCACCATTAGCAGACTTTCCAGGTTTATGAAGTATCCACTATCTGAGATGAAAACACTGGTTTCTAATTTTGATAAAATAAACTAAGTTTTATTAAGCAACTTGCCTCTTTAATGTACAACCAAATAAACATATCCATCTCGGATGTGTTACGAGCAGCGTAGCAGTTATAACATGCTCTATACAGGGTGATTTTTATTAAGGGGGTCTGGGACACATTTTTAAAAAAATTTTATTTATTGAGTTAAAATTTTGAATTTTTTTGTGATGGTCAACCATATAATTTGTAAACAAAATCACTTCATAAAACTTCTCAAAATGTTTTTAAAAAATTTAAAAATTTTAAAAAAAGTGGGATAATTTAAAATTGTTATAACTCGAAATATTATTTGTCGAATTTCAATTCTTTTTCATTTTATTTAACAGAACTATACAAGTTTTAATTTTGATTCAGCATTTTTTTAAATATTAATTTTTAAAAAAATTAAAAATATTTATATAAAAAATTACAAAAAAAAAATATGTAATATATTTTTAAAAAATAATATTTTCAAAACTAAATATTTTTTTTCAAATTTGCTGAATCAAAATTAAAGTAAAATAGTT
>OU015499.1:83713321-83818321 GCA_907164885.2 Dolomedes plantarius
TTGAAGTCTACGACGTATTGTTTCAAAAGCCAAAAATTGGGAGATTTTATTCTAAACTAGAATGAAATCTCCTAATATGTCTTGAAAAAAAATTTCGATATATAGAGATTTTTTCGATATATGGAAACAGTTTTTCTATGTAATGAACATGGAGATTTGCTAAGAGTTCGATATATAGAAAATTTCGATATAGGGAAGTTCGATATATGGAGGTTCGACTGTATATATAAAATTTTCATTTTTTCAAAAATATCCCGAAATCTGGGTTTTTCTGGTTCGTTAAATCTGGGTAAGTTATAAAATAGCAAAATGCTTTGTTTAAAAAAAAATATTTTTTCAAAAGCTAGGTTTTCATATTACAAACTGGGTTTATTATATTTTTCTAGCTGGGAGTCCTCTGTGTGTGTGTGTGTGTATATATATATATATATACCAGGGGTGGCCAGAGTTTTTGCAGCAAGAGCCGCACCAAATCACGAAGAAAATCTTGGGAGCCGTACCAAAAGTTCTTGGTGGGAAAAAATTTCAGAATCATAATGTATTTATTTTGACAGTGTTTGATAGTTTCAGTTTTGAGAGTTTCGGATCAGCTCCGGTTTTCGTTCTGACCAAAATGACGGTTTTTTCCGGTTTTCGGTTCAGTTCCGGTTCGAAGCCCCGATTTAAATATACTAATGACTGGGATCCCTATTCGGTCTACACGACGTCTGAACAAGTGTATTAGTATTAGAACAACTATATTTTTACGAAGGTTTAACCGGACGAACCGAAGAATACCGAACGACTGTACGAATCATTTCCTGTGGCTGCATGTTGTTTTACGATTCAAGAAATTTAAAATATAACAAATATTTTCATATATTACTTGAGCCGCAATAAACTTCTTGAAGAGCCGCATGCGGCTCGCGAGCCACCATTTGGCCACCGTTGATATATACTATATATAGAGAGAAAGATACAATAAAACTTCTCTATGGCGGCCAGCGATGGTTCCTCAAAAAAGTGGCCGTTTGGAGGGGTGACCAAAAAGAGATACCGTTCATAACATTCATAACATTGGCTCAAACGATTCCTGAACCGGTTCCAAACAAAATAGGACCGTTTAGAGAGGTTTCACTTACTTACTTTCTCTCTCTCTTTCTATCTATCTATCTATCTATCTATCTATCTATCTCTCTCTCTCTCTATATATATATATATATATATATAGTGGAATCTCGATCGATCATTCTCCGAATCATCGTTTTCCTGTATGTGTCGTTTATTTCACCCAGTCCCGATGATCATATTGCTTTGTTATGTTCCCGTATCTATCGTTTTCCCGCATTTATCGTTCAGTTCTGTCGGTCGCTTGAAAAACGATAGATCGAGATATATATATATATATATATATATATATGTAATATCGGCGACATGGAGGAACAAATAACAGGCCAGAGTGGATGACGTCGCCGATACACATGATGACAAACCGAGCATTTTCCCGCAAAGACTCCCAACGCAGACACAGGAACCACAGATACGTAATTGAATCTAAAGCATTTTATTAAGTTTTCCAAGTCGTCCGCCCGGGATTATATGACAGACCGATTCTTACAGAGTGTGTCTAAATTTAGACATCACCTCTGACATCAGAGTCATAGTTTCAGCCAATGGCTACAGACTTGTGATCACATGGCAAGACGCTCAAAAAAGTTTATATAAATTCCAGCATACCTCGGAGAGCAGTTTTTGGCGTGGCACTGTTGCCTAGTAAACCGCCGTCATCGATGTCAATAAATATATAAATAAACGTATGTGTTAAATGAATCGAATCGTCTTTCTGGTTACGACTACAAGTTTTTGAGGTGTGACATGCCGACTCCGGTCTCCGTTAATATGGGGCTGGGTCGGCATGTTACAAAGAGTCGTGCGGGAGGTAAAGAACTTTGTTTCGCGCGGGATGTTAAATGAAAAAAAATATTACTTTAGTGTTTCGTCCCTTCGACGCCGGCGAGATGATGCCAACGGATTCCCACGATTGTGGGTACAAGATCAGTCTGCGGCGTCCCTAGTCCAGACTTGTGAGAGTTCCGATCTAAACGAATTTCTATTTTACGAGTGGAATATTTCAGCTCCTACGGTGATGTTTATTACGAACAATTTCAGTCCCATATCATCTCTTCAACATTTATCTTTGGATAAAACAGCTATTGCGATGGGAGGAGAAATGAACTCTGCTGATCAGTGGTTCCCAAACTGCGAGTACCGTCCGAAGAAAAAAATATTGTGTCTGACAACAGTTATCCGAGTAACATGCGACGAGAGGGAGATGCCCCTGTGAACTGGTCGACGGACATTTTTCGAGTCACTCGATACAACCAGCGTGGATAACAATGATTCTGAAAACATTGATGCTACGATCGTTAATTTGACAGAAACTTTCTTAGTTATAACTCAACTGTATTTTCGAATTGAAAAAACCATTGTATGTTATATTTGGTTCATCCGCCCCAGGAAATTCTCGAAATAGAAATAATGAAGAAAAATAAATAAATAGAAAAGAGAATATTATAATGAGAGATATTTTTTGAGAGATTAAATACAAATGATGAATATTTGGGAACTTTACAGCGAGGATTCATACCAAAATGTGATATAAGAAAAGACAATTATTTTTGGCTTATCGATTTCATGACTAACTTAATAAAACTGAGATGGATATTGGTAAAAGAATTTTGATTATTTGTGTCAATTGATAGAATAAAAGTTTCGATATTGAAATTTGAACATCAAAATTAAATTACTAAAAGTAATGGATAAATTTGACATTTAATTATAATAGATTTGTGGTGCTAATATCGATTTCTTACTTTTAAAAACCAAGGTATTTATTATTGTGTGTTTAATAATTTCATATGTTGTGTATTTTTGATTCTATTGATTAAAGAAGCCAGAGATCCACTTTCATTTTTTTTGCTGCTTTTCTGTGTTTTTTTTTTCCCAGGATCTCGTAATTACATTTGTATGATTATGTTGTTATTCTACAAGAATAGGAGATTTTTTTTGTGTGTGTTTTGTGTTTACATTTAGATAGGGATTTTTTTTTTCCGTTGTTTTGTCAGTCGTCCAAGTGGATCACTACTATATTTTAAAGTGTATTTTTACAATGTGTATTTACAATATATTTTCAAGTAATTTTTTTTTAGTAATTTAAAAAATTTTTTTTAAGTAGATTTGATTTTCTGCTGAAATTTTGTTGTGTGGGGAGGGCCCACCCTGCACGGCAATTTTCAGTCGATGATAAATACATTTTTAAATTTAATTTTTTTTCAAAGCAACAATATAAGAGGAAATTTACATAATTTACAATTTTCTATAGTTGATCATTAATTACTATAAATTTTTTTTGCTTTTATTGTGTTCATAAATTAGTAAATCATTAGTGTATTTTTGTGTATTCTATATTGAAATGTGCAATGTCTTGTCATGTGACCATCATACTAAATTAACTTAAAACATATGTTCCTTGAAAACTTTTCCAAAGTTGTGATAGACGCCCATTTTCCTCACATGGCCGGGTGAGTCTGTCCTCCAATGCAGGCATTGTTGTCAGCCTCTTCTCGGACGGGGGGGATATTCTATAACATAAAAGCCCCTATATTCAATTCAAATTCTAAATTGCCTTGGGCGTTGTCGCGATTGAGCTATTTTCGCTTCTGATTCCAAGAACAAAGCATGGGCAGCGTCCCCTCAAAAAATATAATCTCTAGCGCATCTTTACGTAATAATAATACGTCACCTCTGACATCAGAGTCATAGTTTCAGCCAATGGCTACAGACTTGTGATCACATGGCAAGACGCTCAAAAAAGTTTATATAAATTCCAGCATACCTCGGAGAGCAGTTTTTGGCGTGGCACTGTTGCCTTGTAAACCGCCGTCATCGATGTCAATAAATATATAAATAAACGTATGTGTTAAATGAATCGAATCGTCTTTCTGGTTACGACTACAAGTTTTTGAGGTGTGACATGCCGACTCCGGTCTCCGTTAATATGGGGCTGGGTCGGCATGTTACATATATATATATATATATATATATATATATATATATGTGTGTGTGTGTGTGTGTGTATGTATATATATATATATATATATGTGTGTGTGTGTGTGTGTATGTATGTATATATATATACAGAGAGAGATATACAATAAAATTTCTTTATGGCGGCCAGCGATGGTTCCTCAAAAAAGTGCCCTTTTAGAGAGGTGACCGAAAGGAGATTTCATTCATAACATTGGCTCCATGGATTCTTGAACCTGTTGTAAACAAAACAGGACCGTTTAGAGAAGTTTTACTCTGTCTCTCTCTGTGTGTGTATGTATATATATATAATATATATTTGACGGCCCCTTTTTTTAACCATGACTGGCCGCCATAGAGAAGTTTCACCATATATATGTGTGTGCGTGTGTTTGTGTTTGTTCCAGCCTCACTCTGGAATGCTTCGAGCAATTTCAACCAAACTATTCAACCAAGCAACAGCCAAGCAATTTCAACCATTATATAGTGTTTTAAGTTAAAATTTTAAGTTTAACACCTTCAATAGTTGAGGGGAAGAGAAAATTTAAGATTAAAAAATTAAGCAATTATTAAGAATAAGAATTTAAGTTAATTATTTTTCAAATGTGTACCAATGCATTATGTTTTTCCATTTTAAATCTGCTATATATATATATATATATATATATGTATATATATATATATATATATATATATATATATATATATATATATATATATATATATATATGTGTGTGTGTGTGTGTGTGTGTGTGTGTGTGTGTGTGTATAAGAAATATTTTTAAAAATTTGATGTGAAAAGGGACTTAACCCTAAAAAGAAAACACGGACTGACTGATCACTGCATCTCTGGAACCATAAGACCTAAGAAGCTGAAATTTTGCATGGTGGCTCATCTAAGGCCCTAGGTACTAAGAAAGCTAAAAACTCCAGAAGGGGCATAAGGCGCCCAAAATTAAGAAATAAATATAAATCTAAAAACCCTTATTTAATGTTGGATTGGGGTCATTAAATTATAGGGTTATCTCCTCAAAGAAATGAAAACACTTTACTACTGAAGTTATGTATTCCGTTGTGAAGCACGGGTATTTAGTTTTAGGTATATATAGGAAAAAAAGAAAAGGTAAGTAAATATATACAGGACAGATATACGAAAACTTTCTTTCAAGTTCATCTTTATAGTATAAGAAATATTAAGAACGAATCAATGGAGTTTTGAATGTATTGAAAAATTTCATAAATGCATTAAACACCGTTGTCTGGGGCCTAAACTATATCAACTAGTTTGAAGGTATTTGCTATTATTAGTTACTATATATTTTATCGTTATTTGTTGATAATTTCGTATTTTTACTCTGCCTCATTTTGGCGCCTCTTTCAATGTCTTATCCATGGGACCCACCATATTTAGAGAAACTTACAACAAAAACAATCTACCGTTTAATTATTCTAGAATTTCTACATTTGTGTCATGTGAAAACTTTTCAATAATCATGCACAGTTATTTATAGTACTTTTATATATATAACTTATATATATAGTACTTTTATATATATAACTTATATATATAGTACTTTTATATATATGTACTTTTATTATACCTATATTAGACAATTTTCTCAAGATATCGAACCTTTTCTGAAGTTTATGTGCAAGAAGTCAGTGTTTGTTTACTTTAACGCACACAAAGACGACATCAGGAAGAATGGTTTTTAATTAAGTACATATAAATTAAAGGGAAAAAATGTAGTTCTCACTATGTTTAGATAAAATAATTCAAAATACGTTTTAATGGCTCTCAAATTTTAGAAAATACAGATACGTTATAGCATTAAAGTTCCGAATATTATAATACACAACAGATAAGCAGTTTTCTTTTAGACAACAAATTACTAACTTCAACAGAAGGATAAAGTAAGATGTGGCAGTTTTCGACCTGTATTCGCTTGAATTGGAATAGGTTGAAATTTGTGATAGTTGAACATAAAATATCTAAAATTGTTATTACAGTCATGTTTTATAATACATACACAGGATACTTATTAGCAGCAAACGACTGATGATTTCCAAATGATTAAATCGAAGTTACAATTAAAGATATCTGCAATATCTCCCCGACGTGCGATATTGTAGATATCTTTAATTTATCGGAATCCTATGAGCAATTCCTTGAAGATTCAAAGTTTTCTGAGATTATTTCTTTTAAACCTAATTTCATTATCACAGACAAATCCCAATTTTTCAGTATTAAAATCCTTAATTTACTATTGTCTGTAATGAACTCATATTAATAAATAGTTTCAAAGTACTAACTTTCTCTCTGTAGATAAGGATAATTTACAACATTGTTTCAAGACACAAAATCAGAACTTTCTTTCAGTAAAATTTATATTTTGTATATTTTGCTTTGTTTAATTTCTCGTTGATTTTGTGAAAGTCGGGTCTTAATTTTACATTTATGCTTATGGCGGGACCCATCGTAGTCGTGAGTTGATGGCAAAATCAAGCGTTAGGACTGTTTTAAATTTTCGCCCGCTACAACCAGCAGTTTGCGATTTCTTTGGATTTTCTGTCGGGGGTTATTTGGAAAGGCAAGGATATCGCATGACCCCCTTTGGAAAGCGCATGACCCCCTATAGAGATACGGTCATTACAATCCTTCAAACTGTCAACCCTAAGGGGGGTGGAATTCTCGAACTGTCAACTGGACTCCTCCCACCACAAGAGTCTGGAAGGAATAGAAATGGGAAAGGAGATATTTTTTTTTAGTACATAGCCACCTTAAGCTGTGTTGCAATGAAATATTTTTTTTTTGTTATTCATTTGTTTGCTTATTACAACTTTTTCGGTATTCACCCCTTATCTTTATATAATGGCTATATAAAGAACCATAAATAATGGCTCTGCTGTCGACTACGTAGTCGTGAATTTGCGTTTTCATGTTTCACTTGCATTTTGTGCAAATTCTCGGGTGCACCAACAACAAGAGTACCATATCTTCCCCTATCGGCGACTTTCGGAACTTTTTTTTTCACGCAAAATCTTTCCAATGTCGTCCTTAATCCCTCTATCAATTTTGGTGGAATTCCGGTTGATAGATCGCGCTACAGATGGCTCTGAATAGTGTCAGTTTAATAAAAATCACCCTGCATATTCCATAAACACTGACAGGCAGAATCTTTACCAACGTGGAACAAAACTCAGCTCCGTACTCAGTGGCGTAGCAAAGGGGGGGCAAGGGGGTCTATCATGCCCCGGGCGCCACTCGCAGAGGGGCGACAATGTAAGATCCATATATTATATTACTATATGTTTTCGAGGTGGATGCCAATATAAGGTCTATATATTATACTAGCTGAAAACCCGCGCTTCGCTACGGAGTACATTCAAATTAAATACAACGGTCAATGTATGCAATTTATGCCAAAAAATAAATATATATATTTATAATAAATGCGATGATCAATGTATACAATTGATGTAAAATATATATCTATCTATATATATATATTTATAAAAAAATCGTAAGGGATATGCATTTATTTTTGATAATATCCAATCGTCTGCTGCATTAGAAAGAGAAAAAAATATTTTTTGTCTATTTAGTTGTTACGCACGTGACGATAAATTTATTGAAAGTACCAGAAAAAGAAATCACGTGATCAGCATTTAATAAATTAAATTCTAAAAATTAATCTTTAAAAATTCACCAAAAATCAGGAAATCGAGGTAAAAATTCGAAAAAAATCTCATTTTGAAGGAATTTTTATGATCTTTCTCGTGATATAAATTTTATGACCCTCAATGTATTATTTTAAATGCAAACTTAAAAAAGGTTACAAAAAAGCTTAAAAATTTAATTTTAAAAAATCTAAGAAGAATTTTTGAAAAATCGCCATGCAAAATTTCAGCCCTTTAGGTCCAGCGGTTTGGTCTGTGAGTTGTATGTCAGTCAGTCAGTCAGTCAGTGAATGAATGAGTCAGTTACGGAACTGTTTTATATATATAGATTACTATATGTTTTTCAGGGGAGGGCCCCAACATAAGGTCTATATATTATATTACTATATGTTTTTCGGGGAGGGCGCCTATATAAGGTATATATATTATATTACTATATTATTTTGTGGGGGGCGCCAATATAAGGTCTATATATTATGTTACTACATGCTTTTCGGGGGGAGTGCCAATATAAGGTCTATATATTATGTTATTATATGTTTATCGAGGGCACCAATATAGGGTCTATATATTATATTACTATATGTTTTTCATGGGGAGCGCCACAAAGGTATCGTGCCTCGGGTGCCAGTTATGCTCGCTACGCCACTGTCCGTACTTCGTAGAACGTAGTTTTTACTTTTCTTTCTTTGCAGTCCCGCACTTCAGCTATGCGTTGGTAACTACGTCCGTGGCTGAGAGGAGGGAAAAATTGGAATTCGGAATTTGAATGCCATTAATTCCAACATAAATTTTAATAAAGATCGCTCCATCGCTACAAAGCAGGGAATTTTAAAAATGTGTTAGTCTGCAATGATGAAATTCTTCGCGAAAAGAAAAAAAGACGTTAATACGCAGACGACTTTATTGGATTGTTTAAAACCATCAGCATATTTTTTTTTACATATCTTGTAACACATATGTATAATATTAATATTCAATACAATATTTGAATTTAAATGCAATATTTTTCCTTTAAACTGGGGTTTCTAAATTTTTAGTCCCCATCAGGCAAAATTTATGTGTGCAGGGTGGTCCAAAATTGATGAGCGCATTTCATGTTTGAAAAAAAAAAGAACAAAAAGGAGATACGTGCATGTTTATTGGGGTTTTTTTTGTTCTTTTTCGGGGAGGAAAGGCAAGTTAAAACAGTTTTACACAACAAAATTTTAAACATTAAATAACTTCCACATAAGCCGGTAGATGGCGCAACAACATTTCGCAAGAAAAATTTAATAATTGCGGCAGTCTGCAAATGGCTACCCGTACAATAAAAAAGCAATGTGCGTTTTGTGGTTCCATGAAAGCAAATCTGTTGTAACTCATTTCTTCTTTTTTTTTTTTTTTCAAATTTGTACCACCCCTGGGGTGGTCCAAAATTATTGAGCGCATTTCAAAAAGAACAAAATGAGGTACGTGCATGTTTATTGTTTTCTTGGAAAGATAGTTTAAAACAATTTTACACAAATAAATTTTAAACATTAAATAACTTCCACATAAGCCGGTAGATGGCGCGACATTTCGCAAGAAAAATTTAATAATTGCGGTAGTCTGCAAATGGCTAACGTACAATAAAAAACCAATGACCGTTTTGTGGTTCCATCAAAGCAAATGTTCTAAGTCCGTTGTAACTCTTTTCTTCTTTTTTCTTTTCAAATTTGTACCACCCCGGGGGTGGTCCAAAATTATTGAGCGCATTTCATGTTTAAAAAAAAAAAGGGTAAAATGAGCTACAACGGATTTGTTTTCATGGAACCACAAAACGCTCGTTGATATTTCCTGTACGGTGGCCATTTGCAGACTGACGCAATTAGTAAATTTTTCTCGAGAAATGTTGTCGCGCCATCTAACGGCTTACATGGAAGTTATTTAATGTGACTGCCTACGTTCGGAGCAAATTTTTTTAAAAAATTGTTTTTTTAAGGATATTTTGGTCTTTTATACTAAAATAGCATTTAAAAATAAAAAATTAAAATTAAAAAATATTTTTTTATTTTATTTTTAAACTTGCCTGTAAATACCATACTTTTTCATAAATTGGTCAATTTGAAGTAATTTTTAATTAAATTTAGCTAAAACGCCTGACACTCTGCACAAAATCCTAATGCTACTATTTTCATTTCCTTCTCAGACATGATACATATGACAGTTATCTTCCAAATAACCCACAATCTAAGAGAAATTTTAAAATGCAAAAATAATACAGACAATTTTATGTTACAATATGAAAATTTTCCCTGATTCCTCATTCCTTTCCTTATGAAAACAGCCCCAAACAAAAAACTGTTTATTATACATCAATTATTGTGAGTCATTTCATTAACAATAGCATCTAAAACATTTCCTGAAAATTTTATCAAATTATATGCATTATTATGTGAGATATCATGATAACGGTAGAGATTTGTGCTAAAAAACATAATTCTGAGAAAAACGCATTTAAAGTTGTTTGTCACTTTAATTTTGTAGCAGACGATTTTTTTTAAATAGCTATAACTCTGCTTATAATTGATGTAGAATGGAAATCAAAACGTTTTTGAAAAGAGAAAAGACTGAATTACACGATACTTGCAAAAAAATAAAATTGACCAAAATAGTCAAAAAATGGCATTTTCAACGTAGGCAGTCACCTAAAAATTTAAAATTTTGTTGTGTAAAACTGTTTAAAATTATCTTAAACAGTAAAAATGTACGTACATCATTTTGTTCTTTTTTTTTTTCAAACATGAAATGCGCTCAATAATTTTGGACCACCCTGTATTTATAGGTAAAGTTTTAACCTGACTTACGCGATGTTTCGTCGGCCCCACCTATTGCGTAACTTCGCGAAATTACTGTACTGCAACTATACAGGAGATGCCTGCATCCGCGATAGATGAATGTACGAGTGGACAGTCACGCGTACAAAATGGTCGAACATCAATCCGTAGTGAACAACGCTCAGGTCGGCGGTTAAAAAAAAAAAAAAAAAACGGTGCATCTCTAGCTGAAAGCGCAACCAAAAAACAGATTGTTTACCGGTGGCGCAAAGAAGTTAGCGCAAATACAGGGTTCTCACCTATATCCGTTACACCCCCCTCTCTCCTTAACTTCTGGCTTAGGCCATAAAGTTGGTGTATAGGTATAGTAAAAAGGCTATGCGTTACTCGATGAGACAACTTACAACGCCATCTATCGCCAGATTTTGGAATGAGCGTTTTTTCTCAAAAATGGTACGAGATACGGGAAAAAAGTCAATTACAAAGTAGTTCAGCATCATCGATTTAGTAAGAAAAGACACCTATGCGGAATACCTCGTAATAGCTGCACATTTGATCGCCTACATTAACTCCTACTTTATACCATGTTTTTATTAACTTGCTTTCTTGTTTGCTTGTGTGTTTGTCCGTTACAAATCTTGCAATCGATTTTTAACTAACTTTCCGACTAGCTAGAGATTTGAAATTTTTAGAATAGCTCAGAACACGGTGACAATGCATTTTTTTAATACTTTTAGCCATCTTTAAGCAGAATTAAATTAATTTTCAGTTATTTTCAGTTAACTTTTATTTGTAGACTGGTGCAACCATCTATCGGCCGAGACGGGAACGAAAAGTTAAATGCAAGTTAACTTCCAATTAACTTCATTTTCTTTCAAGTTGAAGGGATAATTCATCAAAAAAAAATTTAAAAAGTATTTATTAATACATAGAATTGTCAAGTTTATATGATTCAAAAGAAAATTTGACAACCTGGTACATAAAAAGTTCTTTTTATCTTGTAATTATGTCGTATTGTAATCCAGTAAAATCACTGGCTTACCACGGTTAAATCACGACTGACAGTGAAGGGAAAGGAACATAAGGATCAGAAAATCAGACTTGCATTAGAGAGGGCGTAGCTGTCAATTGAAACTGCGTAGAACATTAAAACCTTACAAGTAAAAGCAAACCATTCAAAATTACGAAAATGTTGCACTTTGTACACGGGCGCGCCCACTGCAGGGTTAACTCTCAATAAAATTTTAGTATTTCTGAATAAATGACTTTCATAACTACTGATGATTGAAAATAGGATATATTTGTCGAGTTTCTTAGCTTTTAAAAGGAACCTGATCCCTTAAAGGATACTTTAACCTTTAGCTTACGGGGGCCCATTTTTCCGATTCTCTCTTTAAAACGGGAAATTTCCAACCCCCTTTGTATTAAAGGCCCTTTAGGGGGTTATATATATTTATATATGCATGTATGTATATGTATATATATATATATATATATATATATATATATATATATATATATATATATATGTATATATAAATATATGTATATGTATATGTATGTATATATATAATGTATATATATATATATGTATATATATATGTATATATATATATATATATATATGTATGTATATAAATATATATATATATATATGTATATATATATATATATATATATATATATATATATATATATATATATATATATATATATATATATATATTCTTTCTTGAGCCCGTATTCTTGGGATACATGCTATCCCACCCCGTAAGGAAAAGGTTAAACTTGCAAAAATTTTAAATGTGTAAGAAAAGTTTTACAATTCTTACTTATAATAATCGCTACGTAACAAGTTCTGCATCGATTTTTCACGTGTCACAATATGATTTTGAGTTTAATGAATAAGAATTAATCGTTTATCATCAATGGAAACTAATCTTTTGTTAAAGGTTGCATTAAACTTCCCATACTTTTAAATGTGAAAGAACGTTCTGTTAAGCTCCATGGTCTTTACGTAAAACGTAATAAATGTAAGGGCCCGTTCACACAGGAGTCCGGTAGCGGAAGCGTAAAAGGAAAGATGGCGCTGAGGCGTAAATAAACCAATCATAGGCGTTCAAAATTTCGTTGCTAATCGTTCGGAGGTTTGTCATTGGTCGTATATATTTCAATAATTTAACATAGGAGTCCGGTAGCGGAGCGTTAAAGTATTGAAATATATTTAACCAATGACAAACCTCCGAACGATTAGCAACAAAATTTTGAAAGCCTATGATTGGTTTATTTTCGTCTCAACGTCATCTTTCCTTTAGCGCTCCGCTAACGGACTCCTATGATAGAATCCGTCAGCGTCATGCGTTAAAGATACCGTTGGCGCCGAGAAGAGAACCTGTTTACATAGAGTAAAAAACAACGGCCGTCAGCCAATTCGATGTGATGGACGTTTCTGTAACAAAAGCAATGTGAACAGGTTCTCTTCTCAGCGACAACGGAATCTTCGATGCGTGACGCTAAAGGGATTCTATGTGAATGGGCCTTTATGCTTGTCCACGGGCAATCTAGAATCGAACCTGCAAGCAGAGAACACCCGTGGGTCAAACCACAGCGCCACAAGTGGTGTATTGAAACGGAGCGGTGATAACGTAAATAAAATGACATGACAGTTGTATCTCGATTGTATTATACACTGAAGTGACACTGAATTAGGGATAGCAAAGCCTATGCAAATTATGTAGCGCTGCGCATCATGTATGCGCAAGTGAGGGCGCTGTGGTAACTGCATATATAGCGCGTACTGTGGTTGTTCTGAATTAGTTGTTGGAATTGCCAGTATGGGTAAACTGCCTGATTTAGACGCCTTCGATCGCGGACAAATCGTAGGTGCGCGACGCATGGGCCATTCAATTTCCGAAATCGTCAGACAGCTAGGATTTTCAACGTCGACAGTGTCAAGAGTATACCAAGAATACATGGATGGTGAAAAATAATCTAGCGATCGGGCAAACTGCAAAGGACAATTAGCCTTGACAGTGCGTGGTGAGAGACGGCTCAGGCGTATTGTACGTAGCCAGCGAAGCCAAACATTAGCTCAAATTACCACCCAGTTTAATGACGGTGCCAGTCGTACAGTCAGTAAACGGACTGTGCAACGCTCGCTTCACCGTATGGGTTTCGGGAGCCGTCGACCTACGAGAGTACCATTGCTCTATACTCGCCATCGGGCTGCACGTCTTGCCTGGGCAAGAGAGCACAGAGACTGGAGTGTAGAGGACTGGAAACGAGTAGCATGGAGTGATGAGTCTCGATTCCGACTACTTAACGCCGACGGGAGGCTGAGAATATGGCGTCAGGCTCATGAAGCCATAGATCCTGTATGCCTGGGTGGAACTGTACAAGGGCATGGTGACTCAATCATGGTCTGGGGTGTTTTTTCGTGGCACAGTTTGGGATCTTTGGTGCGTGTACCAACCACCATCAATGCAATTCGGTACGTAGAGTTGCTGGGTGATCACCTCCATCCGTTTATGCTGTTCTGTTATCCGCACGGTAATGGAGTTTTCCAGCAAGACAACTGTACCTCTCACAAGTCCCGGTTGGCTACTGGCTGGTTGGATGAGCATTCCTCTGACTTCTCTGTCATGAATTGGCCACCTAGAAGCCCAGACTTAAATCCTATTGAGCATCTTTGGAATGTTTTGGAACAAGGCGTGAAAGGCCATCACACAGCACCAAAGAACCTTACTGAATTATGGACAGCTTTAGCCAATATTTGGCAAGCCATTCCCGTGGAACGTTTCCAGAACCTTGTTGAATCTATGCCTCGTCGTGTGGCAGCCGTTATCAAGGCCAGAGGAGGCCCAACTCGTTACTAGGTAGGTATTCCTAATTCAGTAGCACTTCAGTGTGTATCTCAAAATATTTTTTTTGCTGTCACTTTTAAAGCACTATCCTATAAGCAAGCGAAAACTATAGACCAGAATAATTCTGTTTTTATTGCACATTAAAAACACTAAAACCGCCTCGTTGAGGACGCGTTTTAAAAAGGAACACAAGCAATGTTCGACTAAAGATGTTTTTTTCTGGAGGAGCAGGGAGGGATCTTTTGCGCATGCTAAGTCAAAAGCGCTGAGTTACCGGAATGTACGCTGCATTTTTTTTAATTAGAAGAAGGTTAAACGAAAATGTAAATTAAACATCGAAAGTCAGTATTCGATTTATCTTCCAAAAGGGTCATAGGTTCTTTTATGAAGCCCCCTTCAGACCCAAATCTACTTGCGTTAAGGCTGCCGTGTACTAACCCTATTGGATTCGCTCACCTCAATGTAAACCTATGGAGAAAATGTGTCTACTATTTACAGCTGCTAAATGCTGAAAATCCAATAAAAAGGGTATTTTCAGATAGTCTGAACTTTTCTTCACCTTGCAACACGAATAAATTGCGTCCTCCAAAGTAATTTAGGAGCATTTAACACTAGAACCGCGGAGCGGGTCAATTTGACCCAAAACGATGTTTAATTTATCACCACGCGAAAAGTATCGATTGAAAAAACAATTCCTTTTATGACTTTTAATATTTTAAGGTGAACAACAATTTGCCAAATTTAAAAGTTCGTAACATAAATATTTTTCCGATTATTAACACTTATACCTAGAACCGCGGAGCGGGTCAATTTGACCCGTAAGAAATGTTAATGCGCAAATAGCGAAAAACAGATGTAATTTTTCGAACTGTAACTGTAAAATACTTCTACCCCACCCTAGAATTCCTTAAATGGACTGTACCAGAAGGGGGAATAGTGAAGGTTTTTCAGTCAAGGTCCTTATATTAGGTTTGAAACACGAACTACGTTCGAATGCAGTGAAAAATTACTGCGAATATTTAGAAGTTGTTTTTATTCTGTAATTAGTATATGTATAAAAACTATGTCACCACGCCGTAATCATGATGTTCAGGAAGCTTTAGAATATTTAAAATAATTATCTGAAAAGGATTCAGAAGGTTCGGTAAAAGGTTTCTCAATATTCGATTTTGAGTAGTGAGTATGAATACCTGCCTGCTAATGAATAAAATTTGGATTCGGATGAATAAAATTAAAGTGAAGATGACTCTGGCAATGCTCTAAGAATCCCTGGTCTTTCTCATCGCAATACTGATGATAATTTATCTGATAAAAAATAAAAATCAAACATTCCAAGAAAAGATACACACACGCAAAGAAATTTGAAAAAGAAATCCACAATAACATTCAAAGTTGGAAATAATGAAGATGGCAAAGATGGGACAATTTGGAATGTCGCTCAATTAGGAACAAACGATAGAGGAAGAAAATCAAAGTGTAATATTTTGAAAGAAGTTGGGGGCCCAACACCACATTCTAAACGAAAAATTATCGACAACTGTCCTTCAAGTGCTTGGACACTTTTTATAGATGAATGGATATTGAAGCATATAAAGAAATGTACTGAAGATGAAGCTCATCGGCAGATTCAGGAAGGAGAATGGAATATAACATTAGAAGAAATAGATGCTTTTATATAAATTTTATATGCATGTGGTATATATTTTGCAAAAGGACTTGAACTGGATAGCTTGTGGTCAAAGAACTGAGGACCACCATTTTTCCAAAATACAATGTCAAGAGACCACTTTCGTGAAACAATGGGATTTTTACGCTTCTACATAAAATGAACAAGATCAAAGCGTCTAGAGACTGACAAATTTTCCCTTATTTCGGATGTCTGGAATCGTTTCAGGGAAAATTGAAAGACAAACTATACACCAGGTCCTAATGTAACTCTAGATGAACAGTTATTTCCTACAAAAGCTAGGTGTAGGTTTATCCAATAGATGCCAAACAAACCAGATAAGTGTGGAATCAAGTTCTGGTTGGCTGCAGATTTGACTCAAAATATCTGATAAATGGATTCCCGTATGTTGGAAAAGATAACCAAAGTCCATCCAACGTTTCTCTTTCTGAACATGTAGTGTTGCGCCTAATAAGTCCATATGAGAACAAAGGTAGAAATGTCACTACGAACAACTATTTCATGACACTGAAGCTTGCAGAGGCATTGAAATCCAAAAACACTAGCCTTGTAGGAACTGTAAAACGCTCATGAAGAGAAATACTCGTGTCTGTAAAAATGTTAAAATCCACATTGTATTCGACTACGGTACTAACCCATAAAGACATGAGTCTAACTGTTTATCAAGGTAAAAAAGATAAAAACGTTTTGTTGCTAAGTAGTCTCCATCCAACAGTAAAAATTGCAGATAACCCAAAAAAACTACCTGATACAATCGCTTTCTACAACGCAACTAAATACGGTGTGGACGTGATTGAACAAATGGCAAGGAAATTTGCAGTCAAGTCTGCTTCACGTAGGTGGCTGGTGCAGGTTTTTTTGTAATATTTTGGACCTTGCTGCAATCAATGCCTGGGTTTTATATAAAGCTGTGACTGGAAAATCTATTAGTAGACGGCAATTCATTCAAGACTTGGTTGAAGAATTGCGAGAAAAGTTTGTTCTCTTCCAACATAAAAAAGTGGCAAAATGAGCATGTGAAGTAACCAATGAAAACGACGGACAACCAAAAATTAAGCGTAAACGAGTCCGATGCCACATTTCGAAACTTGAAAATAAAACTCTAGATATCTGTTCAAAATGTAAAGCACCCATCTGTGGAAAATGTAAAAAACTTATTACTCAGTTTTGCACAAAATGCATAAAGTAAATTCGATTTTATAATCTGTAAAACTAAGTACTGATAAAATTTTTAGTAACTGATAAAATTTTTAATTTTTAATTTTTTGAATTTATGCCTAAACATATTAAAAAGAGATACTCTGTTTTTCCATTGAAATTAGGAAATTTATGTCATATTTTTTTAAAGAGACATGTTATTATACTCAAGGACATAAAATTTTAAATAATACAATTTTGTAAAAATTAAGTTAATTTCCCTTGATTTATATAAATTATTTAATGTTAATTCTGAGAAATATTGATTATTATTTAAAAAATAAAATGTTTTAGTGAAATAAATTAAGCGCTTGTGCATATTTTATAAGTTTACAATCTAGGGTCAAAATGACCCGCTCCGCGGTTCTAGGTATATCGAAAGTTCCGCGGTTCTAGTGTTAAAACATACTAGACCAATTTTTTTCCCGAATAATTTAAATTTTAAAATATTTGCATTTTTTTTAATGATAAATGTCCCAAGGTATAAAATTTCTTTCCCTGTGACGGAGTACAATTTTTAAAAAATCTTTCAATCCAAGTCGGCATTCCTAGGACACATTTTCTCCATAGGTTAACATTGAGGTGAGCGAATCCAATAGGGTTAGTACACAACAGCCTAAATTCTTCAGGGGGTGACTTTCTGACAACAGATATTAATCGAAGATTCGTTCTAGGCGAGAAAATTGTTATTTTTAGTGGGTAGAGAGTATTTTGCATTCATTTTTCGCCCTATCTCGAGCACGTTATGTTTAGAAAAGCATTCTAATGGCTATGAGAAAGAAAAATTCTGGGTACAAACAATAACGTAATATTCAGATAAACGAAACAGAAAATCTCCAAGTTGGAGACAGAATTAAAGAATTTTCGAAAATTTAGACAGTCAGGATTGACAAAGAGGCAAAGGCCTGAAAGGCTAATTGTTGCTACTGTAAGGACTTTGCCTTAAATCAAAGACTGTCAGCCTTTTTGTATTTAATGCTTTAATTGCATTTCTCGACTAAATACAGGCTATTTACAATATATATAAAAAGACTAGCTGAAAACCCGCGCTTCGTTACGGAGTACAATCAAATTAAATACAACGGTCAACGTATGCAATTTATGCCAAAAATTAAATATATATATTTATAATAAATGTGATGATCAATGCATACAATTGATGTAAAATATATATCTATCTATATATATATATATATATATATATATATTTATAAAAAAATCGTAAGGGATATGCATTTTTGGGGGGGGTAATATCCAATCGTCTGCTGCATTAGAAAGAGAAAAAAATATTTTTTTTGTCTATTTAGTTGTTACGCACGTGACGATAAATTTATTGAAAGTTCCAGAAAAAGAAATCACGTAATCAGCATTTAATAAATTAAATTCTAAAAATTAATCTTTAAAAATTCACCAAAAATCAGGAAATGGAGGTAAAAATTCGAAAAAAATTTCATTTTGAAGGAATTTTTTATGATCTTTCTCGTGATATAAATTTTATAACCCTCAATGTATTATTTTAAATGTAAACGTAAAAAAAGTTTAAAAAACAGCTTAAAAATTTAATTTAAAAAAATCTAAGAAGAATTTTTGAAAAATCTTTCTTAGTGCACCCCTACACTATTAGAAGAATCGCCATGCAAAATTTCAGCCCTTTAGGTCCAGCGGTTTGGTCTGTGCGTTGTATGTCAGTCAGTCAGTCAGTCAGTGAATGAATGAGTCAGTTACGGAACTGTTTTATATATATAGATTAAATTCGTGGGTTCACGGCATCGACGAGGAAGGTCAGACTCTGAGTTGTCGCTGCGCTCATTCAAGCCCTACAGTATCTCCTTGTCTTCGGCTCCAGCGTCACTCTGAATAACTTAATCTCTGAATCACTGTCTCTTTTTTTAACTCGCGTCCGGCGACTTCATATACCTTCTTTGACCGTTCTCGAAAAGTCTAGAAAACGCAGCCTTTCTTTTTTCAGTTTTTGCTCCCAGACGACTAGGTGCCTCCGGTCGGCAACTTCCTTTTTTGTAGCTGATGAACTGCTCCGTGAGCTGTCGGCTGCACTTCCGGTTTTTATGTCGCCAAGACTGTCTGTCTCCAGCCATCAAAATCAATTATGTGCACAAACCGCGCGTTCGTTGGTCTCGCCGAAATTTCGACTCTCAAAATATTCGCTATTGCACGGGAGTCGTTACACTACCAAGAATGTCAGTTAAGTCGTAAAACTTAAGTCGTTTTTTACATTTCCCTTTAGCTTCCAAAGAGCAGATTCTACAGAGTACATTCAATCCTTTTCTATTCCAACACTGCAAGAAAATCTTGCTTCCGTTTACTTTTGTTTGAAACTAACATATTTCTTTCACACTCAGTTTTTTTTAAACGATACATGTAATTTCAGAGAGGAGAAATGAATTTTTTCCATGTTTTTATTAACTCGCTTTCTTGTTTGTTTGTTTGTATGTGTGTTTGTGTGTTTGTCCAGTACAAATCTTGCAATCGATTTTTAACTAACTTCCCGACTAGCTAGACATTTGAAACTTTTAGAATAGCTCAGAACACGATGACAATGCATTCTTTTGATACTTTTAGCCATCTTTAAGCCGTATTGAATTCCTTTTCAGTTAATTTTGTTTTGTAGACTGGTGCAGCCATCTATCGTCCGGAACGGGAACGAAAAGTTAAACGCAAGTTAACTTCCAATTAACTTCATTTTCTTTCAAGTTGATGGGATAATTCATCAAAAAATTTTCACAAAAGTATTTATTAATACATAGAATTGTCAAGTTTATATGATTCAACAGAAAATTACAAAACATGGTGTATAAAAATTTCTTTTTATCTTGTAATTATTTTCTTTGATTAATATTTGTTGAAACATTTTCTATTAATAATCAACTGGAAGCATAGTTACTGCATTAAATCTTTTGGGCATAATTCAAGTCCAGGAATTACGTCATTAAGGTGTCTGCCCAGGTTGGGAGCCGTTTTTTTCCAAAAGTATACAGAACTGATTAAATATATATATATTTAGTTCAAATGTGATATAAAATCATGAAAACAAATATCATTTTGGTAAACATTTCATGACATTTTAAAACAGAGGGAATTTTTTTTATACTTTTTAGTACAACTGAGTGCTTACGGCAGAGACCCTATACTCCATTCAAGTCAATATATTTTGATTTCCTTTATAGTATACACTACTGGGACACATACCTTTGTCCTAAACTAAAAGTTTTACAATATTTCCAAAAATCACTGAAATGTACCAAAAAAAAAGTTAAAAAACACTGATTTTCTTTTTAAAAAATTATCTTTTTATAAGTACAAGTAACTGTAGACTTATTCAATCAACACATATACCTTAGCTTAAATAAAGTTAGTAATACGTAAAACACTATTGCAAAAATTTCATTGAAATATATTGGAAACTTTTTAAATTATAATTTAAACTAGCTGAAAACCCGCACTTCGCTACGGAGTACATTCAAATTAAATACAACGGTCAATGTATGCAATTAATGCCAAAAAAAATAAATATATATATACATATATATATATATATATATATATATATATATATATATATATATATATATATATTTATAATAAATACGACGATCAATATATACAATTGATGTAGAAAAAAATATATATTTTTATAAAAAATCGTAAGGGATATTTTTATAGACAAAATAATGTCCAATCGTCTGCCGCATTAGCAAGAAAAAAAATATTTTTTGTCTATTTAGTTGTTATGCACGTGACGATAAATTTATTTAAAGTACCAGAAAAAGAAATCACGTGATCAGCATTTAATAAATTAAATTCTAAAAATAAATCTTTAAAAATTCACCAAAAATCAGAAAATAGAGGTAAAGATTCGAAAAAGATTTCATTTTAAAGGAATTTTTATGATCTTTCTCGTGATATAAATTTTATAACCCCAAATTATTATTTTAAATGCAAACTTAAAAAAAAATACTAAAACAGCTTAAAAATTTAATTTTAAAAAATCTAAGAAGAATTTTTTAAAAATCTCTCTTAATGCATCCCTACACTATAAGAAGAATCGCCATGCAAAATTTCAGCCCTTTAGGTCCAGCGGTTTGGTCGTCTGTGCGTTGTAAGTGACTTACACCACTTTGCCTTTCACCGCCTCATATATAGATTATAATTTGAGAAAGCTAATAATATTATTAGCTTTCTCAAATTCCTCGCTCTGTGCGAGCATCGATCCTTCCCCTCCGATGGAAGCATCCTCATCTCGTAGCTGTTTTGTGGAGAAGTTAAGCTGGCGTGCCTGCTGTTCATCCTGGAAAGCACAGTGGCCGACAGAAGAAACATACTTCGATCATAACATCTTATGGTGCATATACATTGGTGCAGAGTTCTCTGCATGTGCCTTGGGGAATCCAGTGATTTATGTTCATTCTGTACTCTGTATATGCGTGGATCGCCTCCTCTGGCGGTACGGATACATAGCATCAAAGAAAGGGCGGGGGGTCAGCGGGTCAAATGGTGTCGAGCGGGGTCGGGGAAGACACCAGATCAAAGAAACTCGAGGGACCTTGGGGACGGGAATGGGGGTGGTTCTAAATACCGTGACTAATGTGATGACAGAAGGGCAGAGAACTCTGAACCAATGTATATGCACCATTATGCTGCGTTTGCATTCATGCACTCTGCTCTGCTGTGCCTTGAGGAATCCAGTGATTGATGTTCACTCCGTACTCTGTATATGCGTGGATCGCCTGCCCTCGCGGTCCGGATGCAGAGCATCAAAGAACCCGGGGTCCGGGGGTCAAATGGTGACAATGGGGGCTGGGGACACTAGATCAAGAAACACGAGGGACCTTGGGGGCTTACCGTGACTAATGTGATGACAGGAGTCGGGGGTCTGCATGCAGAGAACTCTGCACCAATGTATATGCACCATTACGGTCGGAGGTAAAGCGAGGGTCGAAGACCCCCCGCTATGTACTCTATCAACAACATGACTTGATTAGCTTTCTCGTATACAAAAGTAAATGAAAAGTTAGCTTTCTAGAAAATGCATTTAATTATGCTACTTCCGGTCTATTAATCTAGCTTTCGGTTTATTGAATCGGCCATAAATTATCATCCAATGATCGTACGAATAAACGTAAAGCAGTTTTAGAATCCTAAAAGATTGGCCTTTGAAACAGAGCAATAATTTTTAAAAAAAATCGCCATTTTTACGTTAAGATACCTTAACGGAATCCAGTTCTTCCCAATGCTTCAGAATATGATAAAGTTGCTCATAAATTTAAAGGTCTAAGGCCGTCTGCACACGGGGCAACTCAAAAGAAACTGATAACTGACTCAAATCACAAACCAGTCCGTGATGAGTCGCAACCTATGTAATTGAATGGAGCCACGCACACGGCGCTACATACCCTAGATATATAAGAAAAAACTCTTCCTTTAAGAATTATTTCATTAAAAAAATATTGCGTAATAATTTAATAAAAATCTTTTGGTTGATTTCATTTGTGTATTTCATGTTCTAAACTATCTGGAGGAGAGCTAAAAAGATTGTCAGGGGTGCTATGCCCCTCTAGTCTTTGCTCTTATAATGTCCCTGCTTTAAAAATATTAAAAAATGTTACTACTTTTTCGGCTGGTATTTTTTAAGTTATATCACTTACTGCTGTTTATATTTAAACAATAAAGTTCGTAAATGTAATTTCCCTAAGAAGACAAAAGCTGAGATGTAGAAAGAATACCTTCCTTCTTGTGGAGAATTGCGACTTTTAGTGGCGACATCTATTGCCGAATGTAACAATAAATTTATTCTGTCACCGATCTAAGTCAAATATGAGCTCGCAACAGAACACAAGCGATACTTAGCTAAGAGTTACTTGTGTGTGTGTGTGCGAGTGTGCAAAAGCTGCATATAGAGAAAAAAATTAAATCTGAGGTACATTTAAATGGCAAAGGTACAGTAGAGAACGTATAGACAGTACAGAGTAATTCTCCCACTAATAGAAAAATAACGACAGGAAAATTCCTCGTAGTTTTCCATGCATGGGGATGGATAAACTTCGAAACATACTAACAATACTAATAATAATAAATGCATAAAAACACAAACTATAAAAAAACTCAGTTCGCGAAATTAATTGCGCACCAAGATCTAATTGATTAAATTCATTATTCTTTTCTACCTTTTTCAAACGTCGCCAAGGCATTGCTATAATGCTCATTTATTTTTTGGAAATTTTGGCTTACTTAATAAAAGCAGATACGCAAATCTGACGACGCGAGAACAACAGCACCTTATAGTGCCAATAAATAATTTTGCGGTGTGTTTTGTAGAATTGAAACCAATAAAATATATAATAAACACGAACACACACACACACCAAAAAAAAAAAAAAAATCTCACTCATATTTCCAACGAAAGATACAAAACCCTCCTAAAAGAAAAGTCCCCCTTTTGAAAATCCACTCTTAAGACGTTAACTTGAAAAATACTGATGCCAGTTGAAAACGCATTTTTAAAAGAATCACCCACAGCATAATTCCAATGCTATCTCAGTTTCCAAATATCGTCATTGTTCATCGCAAATGTTGCGCAACGCAGATGCATATTAGTTTATTTGATAGTAAATCAATGTCTTCCGGTAAAGAAATGCATTTTGTAGCAGTTTTCGATATTTCTATCAACATATAATTACTAAAACCAACCAAAACATTGCATTCTACAATGTTCATGAATTGGGAAAATGGTGGGAAAATCACACTTCAAATCTTCAGCATCTGGTGAGATGGTGTGAAATATCAAATTTTTTTCAATAATATTTAAAATGAGAGGCATGAAACGAAGTCTAATATACTCCTTAATGAATGTAGCCGGTGAGATGCTACCCTTTTCAAACTCGTAAGAAAAGCACGAGATGGGATTCCCGAATTGTAAAGGGCAGTTTGGAAAAAAACGCCAAAATCAAAAATGGTTGATGGTGCAAATAAAAAAGTATGGTATTTCTGTGGCGCCATCTATTAACAACAAGGCAAAGTTCTTACACATTTTTAAGCTTTAAAAATATTTCAATTTATAAAGAAAGAAAAAAAATCAAACTAATAACAACTTTCATACGTACAAATACAGGCATTCATATTTATTTTCCCGTTATGAAATTTATCAATTCTGATTTTCACAATCTGTATAACGCTGAAATAGAATGATCACCTCACTGAAAAGCTGACAGCTCAGAAGGAAGATGTGAAGAAGAGCTAAAAACAGAGCAAAGGTGGGGTCTTGCCATGATTTCCAATTCCCACATTATGAAGGTACTTAACTTGCCACCAAGTTGTGAGCAATTGAAGACCTAAAAGTTTCACGCTTATTGACAATGATTGTATGTAAACTACATTTCGATGATCACAAATGTGGAAATTTGTTTAAAGTTTAAAAAAATTTTGTCTCGTAAATGGAGGAAATTAGTCAAACAATTTTTAGCACACCAGATTATGTATAATTTGTAAAATTAATAACTTGATGACATTTTAAAACCAACTCTATTCATATAACGTATTCTTCACACTATTCTAAGTATCTTGGATTTATTCTCGTATTATCTAAGTGATTTCATGCAATTGCTTATACAGTTGGTTCTCTGTTTAACGACGCTCTACTTAACGACGATCTCTATTTAAAGACGATATTTCCCGGTCCCGGTCCCTCCGACGTAAAAAAATTCTATTTTAAGACGATTTTGTTTCTATTTAACGACAATTTTTTCTTACATGATGAACTTTTTCTTCAACATTTTATCTACAGGAGGGTTACTTTCTGTGGGGGAGTTTGGTTTCAATAACAGACCCGGAATTTCCTTTATGTTTGTTGCAATCATAGACTTGTTGCAGTGGAAAAACCGGGGGAGGGGGGGGGATTACTGTTTCTCGGAAGATCGAACATTCTTCCCTGGTGGATCGAATTTCTTAGTGCGGGTGTGGAATCACTCTATTGTACCTACAATGTTGCCATGTGATTTACGAACTGTCCAAAAGCACCCCTCTCTCACTCCTTCTGGGAAGCACGTGTTCATGTTTAGAGAATTGATGGTTGTGTGTAGGAGCTCATTCCAGTACGAATACCAGGTGAGCAGAGCAATATGGCATCAAAGCGAAAGCATCTTACGCTACATGAAAAAGTGAAAATTATTGAAAACTGGGAAGAAAGTGTTGGAATAACAAAAGTCCAATTCGAAAGACAATTTCAGCTACCCGAGTCTACTCTCAAAGGCATTTTAGCAAGCAAAGAGAAAATTCTTGAAGCAGCACAAAAATTTTGTTTGAGATCCAAATCCAAACGGCAGAAAATTCAATGTGGCCGATCAGAAGAGTTTGAGAAGGCAGTCCTGCAATGGTTTCATCAAGCAAGAGCATCTAACATTCCAATTTCCGGAGTGATATTTAAAGAAAATGCTATTATTCTGGCAGAAAAGTTTGGAATCAAAATTTTCAGGCTTCGGCTGATTGGCTAACAAAGTTCAAAGAAAGATACGGGCTTGTATTTAAAAGCATATCTGGCGAAAGTGGCTCCGTAGATGAAAAAATAGTGGATGAATGGAAAATAGTGCTGAAGGGGATATTAGATGGATATGATGAGAAGAACATATTTAATGCAGATGAGACGGACCTATTCTACAATATGGTGCCTAATAAAACCTTAACGTATATGGGCGAAAAGTGTTTTGGTGGAAAACACAGTAAGAAACTATTGACTGTTTTACTGTGCACTAATTCGGATGGATCTGAGAAATTTCCACCTCTAGTTATAGGGCAAATCAAAGCAACCAAGGTATTTTAAGAATATCACCACGAAACCTTGTGAGTACCGCAATAACAATAAAGCGTGGATGACATCACAAATTTTTATTGACTGGATTAGAAAATTTGATGCAAAAATGCATCGAGAAAAGAGAAAAGTTTTACTTTTAATCGACCGATGCACTGCACATACTCCAAATATCCCTGGACTTACAAATTTGACTATCCATTTCTTACCAGCTAATTGCACTAGCAAGTTGCAGCCATTAGACTTGGGTATCATTCGCAGTGTGAAAGCATACTACAGAAAGTCTTTAATTAGGAAATTAATAAACAATTCGGCTGACAGTATAAAAATTAGAAAATTTACAATCTTGGATGCAATGCACATGATAACATCAGCATGGAAAGAAGTTTCTTCATCCACAATAAAAAACTGCTTTCGCGTTGCTGGAATTCACAAAGAACTTGTAGTGGAACTGCAAAGTACGGATGTAGAAATCAACGAAGATGACATTACCCCTGAAGAATGGAGAAGTCTTGTTGAAGATGAGGATGTTTCAATTCAAGATTTCTACAATTGTGATAAATATGTTTTAACAACAGATTTCAGAAATGTAGAACAAATTTATGAAGATATTGTAAACGAAAACACAGTGTCAGACGAAGAAGGTGAAGTTGAAGACACGGAAAACGAGACACTGTCACCGTCTTACACAGATGCAATTTCTTCTCTAGATATTCTCCGACGCTATATTACATCGAAAATGGAAGGTGACTCATTTAACATTTTAGAAAATCTGGAAAAGAGAATAACGAAAACAAGGCGAATGAAGCAATCAACACTTTTTGAAATTTTTAAAACGCAATTTATTGTATTGTTTGTACTCTTTTTTTTTCGATGTAATTTAAAATAACTTTTTGTGAATAAAATAATGATGATAATAAAAATAACATTTTTAAACACGCCAATATATTAAGAAATATATTGACAGTCCTAAGCCTGTAAAGTGTGAAGGGAAATGTTATTTTTTCACAAATTCTGTTTAACGACGATCTCTACTTAAGGACGATTTTTCCCGGTCCCTTGAAAGTCGTTAAACAGAGAACCATCTGTATTATACTTTATTCAAAATGCTTATCTCAAGGGAAACACGTTTTGTTCTTTATATTATATAAGGTGTTCGATTTTATGTGCATTTTTATTACACCAAATGACCTGATATATTTATCTGGGCTTCAGGAATTTTTTTTTCCTTTCGTCGTCATCGGACTGCACTAATTACCATGGTTTTATTAACTCGCGTTCTTGTTTGTGTGTGCGTTTGTCCAGTACAAATCTTGCAATCGATTTTTAACTACTCTGGTGTAAGAAATTAAGAGAATTTGCACACTTGGTCGATTATCTCTAGAACTACTGTACCGATTTTAATGAAATTTGATATGTGCATACATTGATACAATACAAAACAAATAACCATTCAATAATTGTAATACACACGCATAATCGTGCGTAATACTCGTTGGAGTCGGAAGGTATGAAACAGCGGTCAGTGGCGTAGCGAGAGGGAGTCAAGGGGGTCTATCATGCCCCGGGCGCCACTCACAGAGAGGAGCCAAATGGTCCCAAAATAACTAATTCTATATATTATATTACTATATGTTTTTCGGGGGGGGGGGGGGCGCCAAAAAGATATCGTGCCCCGGACGTCACTGTGGGGAACCACTGTTTTACAGGAAAGTGCATCGAGTATTAGTCGATGGTTGGGGAAATGCAGCAGTAAACTCAGGATAAACTTCAAAACAAACTATGATCGAGGCAGAAGTCATCTTTATTTTCCCAAACCAATAGTCCAGCTACTGAACTATATTTTCCAAGTCATTGGTCAACATTTTCAGATCAATGGCGTATGTTAAAGTAAACTAACTGTTATTCGAAAATAATGCATGGAATTATAAAACAATCAGTTATTTAATCTTCATCAAAATATCATCGAGAACAATTCACAACAGGTATGTATATTATTAATTTGTTGCAAATGCCCAAAAGATTGGCTATGACGCCGTTAGTTTTTAGATAAAGGGCGAGACTGCTGGCCATTCATTTAAGGGGGTACCGTATAGGTGGCCAGCATTACCCCCTACAAGCCGGTCCCGTAATTTAGAACCGAGTCAAGTGACGAGACCGGAACACTTGACCCCGCACTTCCAGAGGTGAATTTGAGATCTTGGAGGATATTGCAGCCACATCAGATTTTACGCGTGCACCGGTCACCATTAGTGAACACGGCGGGGGATTTTTCAGCGACGGACACCGAACCAGTGATGTTCAGATGCTTGTTTATTATCTAAAACTAGAACGAAACTCATGGCGCAACAGTCCGTATGGACCAAGGCCGATGGTACCCATCTCCGCTTTCTTGACCCTGGGCTTGGGGTGTCATACAGCATATGTCTCGGCCATGTGGTCAACTTGACGCGGGACCCCCCAGAGTTTAGTTCCCAAGCATGCTTGGTCCTCGTTTTGTCGACCCACTCAAGGGATGAAAGGCTAAGTCGACCTTGCCGAGTCTCAGGATCGAATCCTGGACCTGTGGTGTGGCAGCTTGATGTTTTTAACCACTACGCCACCGGGCGTCTATGTATATTATCAGTGCATTACTATTAATTGTAAAGAAGTTAACTTGTGATGGTTAGCTTATATTAGAGTGATCTATTAGTATTTAAGTATTTTGTGAAGTATACTGCGCAAAATACTCAAACACTAATAAATTACTTTAATATTAGCTAATCATCACAAGTGCTAATGTGCACCATCACAAATGCTAAGTGAAAAATGCTCTCCTTTCTAACCTCTTTATCTATAACTAATGTCTAGAAATAATATAGTTAAGATTTCTTTTTTAAAAAGTCACCGTAAATATTGTTCATGCTACAGCGATTCATTTTCCTGCATGGAATTATAAGACAATTAGTTATTAATCTTCATCAAAATATCACCGAGAACAATTCATAAAAAGTATGGATATTATCAGTGCATTACTGTTAATTATTAGCGAGTTAACTTGTGCTGGTTAGCTAATATTAAAGTAATCTATTAGTGTTTAAGTATTTCGCGCAGTATACTTGCTTCATACTTTAATTTACCGTTAAGAGTCATTTGAGAAAAATGCCTTCCTTTCTAATCCCTTTATCCATAACTAATGTCTAGAAATAAAATAGTTAACATTTCTTTTCAAAAAAATCTCCATAAAAAGTTCATGCGAGGGAGAGATTCATTTTCCAGCATGGAATAAGAAGATATTAATGCATGGAATTATAAGATAATTAATTATTAATCTTCATCAAAGTATCACCGAGAACAATTCACAAAAAGTATGGATATTATCAGTGCATTACTGTTAATTATTAGCGAGTTAACTTGTGCTGGTTAGCTAATATTAAATTAATCTATTCAGTGACGTAGCGAGGGGGGCAAGGGGGTCTATCATGCCCCGGGTGCCACTCAGACAGGGGCGCAAAATGGTCCCCAAGACCATGGGGGGCGCCAAAAAGGTATCGTGCCCCGGGCGCAGTTATGCTCGCTACGCCACTGACAGCGGTTGCAGAATAAACAAAAAAATGGGTTAATTCTTGGTGTTATTTTGCAGCAATCGGTTAATTTCAAACTGTAACAGTAGAAATGAGTAACCACCAACGTTTAGATGATGGAATGAGGTGGCGAATTGTGGGGAGGCTAGAAGCAGGCCAATCTCAAGTCCAAATTTGTAGAGAGTTCAATTTAACGCCCAGCGTCGTGTGTAACTTATGAAACAGTTCCAGGATACCGGATCCATCGAGAGAAAGTCTGGGCAAGGTCGTCCAAGAACCACGACGGCCAGCGAAGATCGCCATTTGTCGATTATAGCGAGGCGTAACAGGAGTGCTACAGCTTCTTAGCTCTCTCGTGACTTGTATGCAGCCACAGGAACCCGTGTATCAAGGGTGAAGGGGGGTCAATAATAGGGTGAAGGGGGGTGTCCGCAACAATCTCCAAATCACAGACCTGTTGAATGCCGAAATACATTTTATAAATTCACGTTTATAAATTCACGCGACGACCTCCGCAAAGACGCCAAACAACAGATTTTAAGAGTGCAAGACGAAAACCGTAAAACCTACAATCTACGACGAAAGTTACCTCTGAAGTTCAAGTTGCACGATCTTGTCGCCATAAAACGCACCCAATTCGGACCTCGTTTAAAACTCCATCCAAAGTTCCTCGGACCCTACAAGATCATCAAACTTAAGCCCAACGACACCTACGATGTTCAAAAGTGTGGACATTTCGACGGACCCATGCATACCACTACATGCATAGAGTTCATGAAACCGTGGACTCATAACTTTACATAACACACTTTAATTTTTGAACTAGATTTTCATTATTTTTTTTTCTTTTTCAGGAATACTTCTTTAGCCAGGATTGTTTTGCTGTTTAGATGTTACTACAATTAGTGTTCAATTTTTCATTTTCTTTTCCAGCTCATTTTGCTAGTATTATAACCTATGTGTATTTCTTATAACTTTTATACTTTTTTTTTCATTTCGTCATAATAAATTGTCACCTGTATTTGTTTGTGCCCCTACCAGCATCTGGGGGCAGATGCTTTTTGTCGGATGGCTGATGTGGGATGCCATCCATACGGCCCCATGCATGCCACTCTCATATGGAGTGCGCCCCTGTAAGCCCCGGCGAGCGCCACCTAGCGGGCGCCGCGAAGAACAGAAGAGATAGACGATGTTTTGCTTCCGACGAGCGTGCACGTGTCTGTGCCGCGTTGCTTGTTTTTCCTCCTTTTAGACGTTAGTTCCCCCTGTCCCTCTTTAAATAAATGTTACATATGTTAACACTGTTTGTGATTATTCCCCCCAAAACCCCACACACATATATATATATATATATATATATATATATATATATATATATATATATATTCAATGCAGCAGGCACTTGTCTCTGACAATTGATACTTCTTGACATTGTCCCATGAAGAGGCAAGAAGTTTTGCTAGCTACTTTATTATGGGAGCACCATGCAGGTCAGCCAGCATTGCTCCCTATAAGTGGGACAACACAGCGACGACCAAACCTTATTAGGGATTTGATCCCAAGCCCACTCCATGGCAACTCAGAATGCTAACCACTATACTATGTGGGCAGCATCAAATTTTTATATAGCCCATGTCATTTTGAAAATTTCCCGTCACTGAGACCTACAATGCTTGTCTTTATATTAGCAAGGTTTCATTATGCTTCCTATTAGCTCATAACAACACTGAAAACTGTGTATAATTGTTATAACCACAGGTGTCTGCAAACAGCTATACTAACAAACACATTTTCCTCTCTATCAAAACAGGCTGACAGAGACATGTTGCACTGACTTCTATAAGATTTTAAATAAAGAAGGAATAAAAGAGAAGTACTTTATTTACATGATGAACATTTTTACAAGCACTGAAAGTACCTGATATTACCTTCATAATCGTCTAATGAAAATCTTAAATGCCTTGATTGCTAACACTTGCCATAACCTCTCCATTAGAATTTGCACTATGTTTTGAGTCTTTGGATGCCGGTTTCTGAAGACCTTCATGGTCTGAATCTCCAGAACTGTCTGTTTCACCGGCTAACTCGTAAGTACTACTGGGTACATTTACATGAGACTCTACTTTTTCTTTTTCTGATATCCTTAAAGCTTCTTTTTTAGCTTCCTCTTGTTCTAAGAATGATTCCCAAGATTTTAATCGCTTCTCTCGTTCCTCTTCAGTTTCAACAACCTTATACTTGGTTTTGCCGTCCCATGAATCTGCCGTCAACTGGCGAGCCGCAAACCATCTTCCATTCATCAGGTTTATGCACTCATCTGCCATTTCAGGATCAGCAAAGGTTACAGACACAACACCTTCAGGGTTTCTCTGAAAATAAAAAATAATTTTATTATAGGGATCTTACTTTTTTTCCTAGTTCAAAATTCAAATACTTTAAAGGCATTTAAGTAAGATGAGTTCAGGGCAAGTGTGTACTGCCTCATAACTTCTAAGGTCTTTAACTTGTAATACTGCCATCTGTAGGAATGTACAGTAACAGACACATGCTTTCATATATTAGGTACTGAAATGTGTTAGCACTAAGCATGATATCAAAGGATGGTTGCAAAGTGTCACATTTATTTCACTTGCTCTCATGAAAATTTGCACTTACCTAATGTCATTGCAGAAAAAAAACAGGCAATAAATAAAGGCTAAGTAGGCACTCACCCCATTTTTGAGGGGCGGGGGGGGGGGGGGGGAGATATCTTGGATTTTGCAAATATTTTCAGCTCTGAAAATTTGACATTGTTGATTCAAAAGCTTTTAAATGTGTCTTTTGAAAGAGAAGGTTTTTGAATCTAATCTGCAAAACCTTTTACGTCTCTAGTTGCTAAAATCAATTTCATACAGCCATTGAACGTCAAACTTTATAACTTTGGTATGCACTTACCCAAATAAAAAATCTCAGCAGTTCCACCATATATATATATATATATATGTATGGAAATCTAGTAAGAAATTCCTTGATAATACTAGGTTTGCAGAAAAAAAATTAAATTTTACCCTGACTAATTTAACCCTCATGTTGTACCTAAATTCATTTTCCCAGACTATCCCAATATCCCAGAAGCATGTGAACACTGCATGAAAATTATTTTACAATTGTAAATTATGAACATACATGTATTAAAACAAAGTATTAATATAAAAACTTATTGTACCCCAAAGGCAAAATTTGTTAAACAATTTCTAAGAAACTAAGAACTTTCTATTACAGAATACTATGTTGCTCCTCGCTGTGTTCAACTGTTATTAGGGAAAATAAAAGTTGCATATTGGGGAGTGGTTAATGAGGTATAAATTCAAGACCTGCCTTTCCCAAAATAATATAAAAATAGACCTATGACCATCTTTCATAAAAGCAATGGTAATCTATATATATAAAACAGTTCCGTAACTGACTCATTCATTCACTGACTGACTGACTGACTAACATACAACGCACAGACCAAACCGCTGGACCTAAAGGGCTGAAATTTTGCATGGCGATTCTTCTAATAGTGTAGGGGTGCACTAAGAAAGATTTTCCAAAAATTCTTCTTAGATTTTTTTTTAATTAAATTTTTAAGCTGTTTTATAAACTTTTTTTACGTTTGCATTTAAAATAATACATTTAGGGTTATAAAATTTATATCACGAGAAAGATCATAAAAATTCCTTCAAAATGAAATTTTTTTCGAATTTTTACCTCCATTTCCTGATTTTTGGTGAATTTTTAAAGATTAATTTTTAGAATTTAATTTATTAAATGCTGATCACGTGATTTCTTTTTCTGGTACTTTCAATAAATTTATCGTCACGTGCATAACAACAAAATAGACAAAAAAAAAAACATTTTTTCTTTCTAATGCAGCAAACGATTGGATATTATCCAAAAAAAAATACATATTCCTTATGATTTTTTTATAAATATATATATATATTTTTTTACATCAATTGTATATATTGATCGTCTTATTTATTATAAATATATATATTTATTTTTTTTGGCATTAATTGCATACATTTACCATTGTATTTAATTTGAATGTACTCTGTAGCAAAGCGTGGGTTTTCAGCTAGTCTATATATAAAACAGTCCCATAACTGACTCATTCACTGACTGATATACAACGCACAGACCAAACCGCTGGACCTAAAGGGCTGAAATTTTGCATGGCGATTCTTCTTATAGTGTAGGGGTGCACTAAGAAAGATTTTTCAAAAATTCTTCTTAGATTTTTTTAAATTAAATTTTTAAGCTGATTTTTAAACTTTTTTTACGTTTGCATTTAAAATAATACTTTGAGGGTTATAAAATTTTTATCACGAAAAAGATCATAAAAATTCCTTTAAAATGAAATTTTTTTCGAATCTTTACCTCCATTTCCTGATTTTTGGTGAATTTTTAAAGATTAATTTTTAGAATTTAATTTATTAAATGCTGATCACATGATTTCTTTTTCTGGTACTTTAAATAAATTTATCGTCACGTGCATAACAACAAAATAAACAAAAAATATTTTTTTTCGTTGCTAATTCGGCAGATGATTGGACATTATCCAAAAAAATATTAAAACAATCCAAAAAAATGTTAAACAATTTCTAAGAAACTAAGAACTTTCTATTACAGAATACTATGTTGCTCCTCGCTGTGTTCAACTGTTATTAGGGAAAATAAAAGTTGCATATTGGGGAGTGGTTAATGAGGTATAAATTCAAGACCTGCCTTTCCCAAAATAATATAAAAATAGACCTATGACCATCTTTCATAAAAGCAATGGTAATCTATATATATAAAACAGTTCCGTAACTGACTCATTCATTCACTGACTGACTGACTGACTAACATACAACGCACAGACCAAACCGCTGGACCTAAAGGGCTGAAATTTTGCATGGCGATTCTTCTAATAGTGTAGGGGTGCACTAAGAAAGATTTTCCAAAAATTCTTCTTAGATTTTTTTTTAATTAAATTTTTAAGCTGTTTTATAAACTTTTTTTACGTTTGCATTTAAAATAATACATTTAGGGTTATAAAATTTATATCACGAGAAAGATCATAAAAATTCCTTCAAAATGAAATTTTTTTCGAATTTTTACCTCCATTTCCTGATTTTTGGTGAATTTTTAAAGATTAATTTTTAGAATTTAATTTATTAAATGCTGATCACGTGATTTCTTTTTCTGGTACTTTCAATAAATTTATCGTCACGTGCATAACAACAAAATAGACAAAAAAAAAAACATTTTTTCTTTCTAATGCAGCAAACGATTGGATATTATCCAAAAAAAAATACATATTCCTTATGATTTTTTTATAAATATATATATATTTTTTTACATCAATTGTATATATTGATCGTCTTATTTATTATAAATATATATATTTATTTTTTTTGGCATTAATTGCATACATTTACCATTGTATTTAATTTGAATGTACTCTGTAGCAAAGCGTGGGTTTTCAGCTAGTCTATATATAAAACAGTCCCATAACTGACTCATTCACTGACTGATATACAACGCACAGACCAAACCGCTGGACCTAAAGGGCTGAAATTTTGCATGGCGATTCTTCTTATAGTGTAGGGGTGCACTAAGAAAGATTTTTCAAAAATTCTTCTTAGATTTTTTTAAATTAAATTTTTAAGCTGATTTTTAAACTTTTTTTACGTTTGCATTTAAAATAATACTTTGAGGGTTATAAAATTTTTATCACGAAAAAGATCATAAAAATTCCTTTAAAATGAAATTTTTTTCAAATCTTTACCTCCATTTCCTGATTTTTGGTGAATTTTTAAAGATTAATTTTTAGAATTTAATTTATTAAATGCTGATCACATGATTTCTTTTTCTGGTACTTTAAATAAATTTATCGTCACGTGCATAACAACAAAATAAACAAAAAATATTTTTTTTCGTTGCTAATTCGGCAGATGATTGGACATTATCCAAAAAAATATTAAAATACAGTAAAAGAAATGTTCTACAAACTGTACTATATTAACTGTATTATATTCTTTAGTATTCTTTATATTAGATTTAATTTGAATATTTTCTTCTACATTATTTTATCTATAAAATTATCCTTTACGATTTTCTTATAAATATATATATATATATTTTACATCAATTGTATATATTGATCGTCGTATTTATCATATAATATATATATATATATATATATATATATATATATATATATATTTGGCATGAATTGCATACATTGACCGTTGTATTTAATTTGAATGTACTCCGTAGCAAAGTACGGGTTTTCAGCTAGTAATATATAAATGTCCCAAATTTGGGAAGTGGGAGGTTGAGCCCTAGGGCCTCCTCTGCTCAACTGTCTGATGTCACATCAGAAACAGACCCACGCATATCTGAGAAGAAGTCATTCAGTGTCTTGAAAACACTGGAATGTGCTATTATCTAATTTAAAAAATCCCTTTACTTACTATTAAGCGTTTTTACTATAGTCAGTGATAAACCTTCTTCCTCTGCAATAAATTTTTTTTTTAAATTGTTTGTTTGTTACATAAACAAACAATTATTAAAACAGTTCAGTAATTTGTTAAAAGTTCATTCAGTTGGAGCCACATAGGTTTTTTATGTTTTTAAATACTATTCTGATTTTTAAAATGAAAAAACAGTTTGCTTTTGAGTTTTGCTTTTAGTGTTAAAGTTATGCTTTTGAGTGCTTTTTTATTTTTCAACTAAAATTATGAAAAAAAAGACATACATAATTTTGATGAAGCTATAAATTTTACACATAAGCCATTAATAAATTCTATTGCTGCATATTAATTTTCATAATATTTTCTTCAGTGTTATGTAATATGCTTTAAACATGGAAAACTTACCAAAAGTATTCCATAGCATATTTTTCTAGGTTATCTTAAATTACAAAAATTCAAGAATACTTTTTATTACTATGACAAGAATTAAAACAAAGGAACGAAAATAATAACTTAAAAAATACAGAGTGGCCTAGATAAGAAAAAATTATTTTACAATAGAGATAATATGAATAATGTATACCAGCTAAACTAACTTATACCATATCGAAAATTGAAGAAATATATGCTGACAAAAAAATAAACCCTTTACAATCAAAACATAAAATCCCCAAAAATACATTACTATAAATAATAGTAAAGCCTTACATCATAAATAACAACTTTTTTCACTTCTCCACATTTTGAACATTCCTCTCGGATATCATTCTGGTAATCTAGGAGTAAAGTTGCATCTTCCTAAAAAAATTAAAATAAAATTCATTATATATATTAAATCCACAGATCTATATAACTAGCATTATATTATACAGCTCATAAAAAATTTAATTTTGAGATTAAAACTATTCCTTTTATTGACACAGGATCGATGTTTGTTTATGGATTTTTAATATTATCATCTTTATTTATAAGTACATTATACTCATATTGATGGAGAAAGAATATAAATTAACAATATATCTAGTAGTATGTGAGTTTACAATTAAATATTTTTATTGAAATCCAAAAATTTAAATTTTTCAATTATTTATGAAAATATGTTTACATATTTATTTATTAATTTATTATTTATTGTGGCAAGCACTAGGTAAGAGCAGACAGCTCTGGCCAGGCTTCGCAGTAGTCATCTTCATGCTACGGTTTGTGTTGGGCTTTAAAATTTACCCCCTTTGCCCAAGGTGTAATTTGGCTCAGGCCACTCCTGCCATGTATTGGTTGCCAGGGGAGCCAGCTATATTCCAGGTCAAGGTACTGGGGTTTTACAAGGTACCTGGTAAAGCATGATAGCTGTTACTTTCAACCTCAAATGGATAGAGAGTTAAAATTAGCATGTGTTGAAGTTACGAATTAAAATTACCAACATGGTGGCTGAATTTGGAAAAATACGTACGGCTGCTGCCTGGGTCAGATTATCTGCCTTAGCGTAGGCCGTCGTTAAAAAAGATCCGTTGTCTTAAAAATAAGACAAAACCATATCAAAAATATAAGGATAACCTTGACGATAACCGATAATTAGGAGAAACGGGAGAATTAATAAAAATCCGTTTCAATCTCACTAAAAGGGAAAATTTTGAAATTGGATAGTGGCACCATCTATCGGCCAAAAACAGAAACAGATGTGAGTTTCAAAGTTTGAATGAAAAAGTAATCGAGAGATGGTAGAAAAGCTTTCAAACAAAAAGATTAAAGAATTGAATCAATTAATAAAGTTATTAAGAATAAGGGGTGAGTAACGAAAAGAGAATGGTCAACCAACGTGAGCCCAATTTAACGGGACTTGACAAAAAGAGATAAAATAAATGAAAAGTATGCCATAAGGGCATGGCCTACAGAGGAGAATTTAGATAGAACTAATCATATGCAAAATATTTTAATATAATGATATATACTTCACTTATGGTCCCAGAATATCTAAGAATTTTTAATTATATTAAATAAAAAAATCAAATTAGTAGTTTCATAGCCATTTGTTATGATGTATAATTAAAAGGAATTATAAGGAAATGTATTATAAAAGGAAAAAATTTAAGTTAAAACCCTTTCTTGTTTCCATTAAAACCTAACTACTGAACACAAAAATATGACATTACATACAAAATTTTATGACATTAGTTATATACAAGTTATTATATAAATTTAAAATAATAAGATGGTAAAGTTCTTACAGAATAATAATTTGAAGGAATTTATAAAAAATTATAATTGTTTTTCCCTTTTTTAAAAAAAAATCAGCATTTTTATTACATATTATTATAGATTAAAACAATTCCAAAATTAGAACAAATTACTGGCAGAATTTTATTTTTAAAAGTGGTTGCTTAGTATGATCCTTCTATTTGTTTAAAGAGTTTATGCTTACTGAAACACTGATGATTATTTGACATTAAAATTACATCTGCATTTATATATTTTTTTAAGATCATCTAACAACAGATTAACAGACTACACCTAATCCTTTTTTTTACACAGGTGATACATTCTAGACTGTGTCATGTAAAAAAAGACATGGTATAAGGTAAAATGATGGATATGTTCAACAACTTGTTTTTGTTCATAAAATACATATAAAAAATAATAAATAATTGAAAAATTAAATAAATTATTTATTTATTTTGATATTCATGCAAATTGTATGCATTAAACATAAAGAAAATCATTTTCTTAACAATCTTAACAAAACATTAAAAAATTGCAGTCTCTTGAAATTCAAATAAATTAAAGCTTTATTTTAAATTTTAAAAAAATCCTGAATTCAGGATCAAAATTTAAAAAAGTTAACAATTAGATAATTCATTATTCAGATTCATTTTCTAGAACTAATTGCAACCTTTTGTGTGCGGAATCACTTTCGTCCGATGAAATTTGCAGAGTAGCTTCATAAGTTACTCTGCAAATTTCATCGCAATTTCAGGCAAAATTTCTGATGACTGAGGTTGGATACTTTATGCGGACACAAAAATTTATGCATAATGAAATAAAAGTAAAAATATTGGCCTTTTTTTTTAATAAAATAAAAATTTAAAAAAAGATTGTGTAAAATCAGGATAAGAATAGTTTTTTTCAACTGTGTTATTCCAAAATTAAAAAGGATCAGGTGTAAATATTTTATGGGACAAAGTTTTGCGAAGATAAACAAATGAATACATGGTTAATTCAAATCTTTTAAAATAAAAAGGGTTGAAATGAGTATATATATTTTAATATTCATGCAGTTATTACAATTAAGAAATTTTTAATCAAATGTATACCTCAAATTCTTTAGGATCAAACATATTTTTGATGATCACAGTATTTTCACATCTGGAACGCATGCCTCGCAGTTTATCTGGTCTCCAATCAAAAAGTCTAAAAATAAAAACAAAATAGAAAGTATGCAATTAGAATGCAAGAGTATAAACTTATGAAATAAAATTAAAGATCTTTCAACACTAAAAAATCATTACAAGCAATTTTCTTCATCAATTTTTGACATATTACAAATTAATAAAAGCAAATAGTCAAAAATACTTGATATCACAATGCAGTAACTGTGACGATTCATAATTACGGTTCATTTCCAGAGTAAATCCAATTTTTGACACCAAAGAAAGACAATTTATATCTTAAATTGTATTAAAAAAATTCCTACAAATAATTATATATTGCAATTAACAAATATATAACTAAATTGCATTTACTTGGGTGAAATCCAATCATCAGAGCTAAAAGAGTTTTCAAAATTTAAAAATTGGATATGCAAATTAAATGTAATCTTCATTATAATTTTGGCATTGTAAGGGACACAAAATTTTGGGATTTCTATTGCTTTCAAGCAATTTAAATACATCAAAATTTTAGCATATTAAAAAAAATGTATAAACTCCTCTTTTTTTGATCTAGATAAATTGAGAATTAGAGTTCAGTTGACAATGAGAATTCATGTTTTAAAACCTGAAGGCAAGGCTTTAAAATTAATTAAATTTTTATTAAAATTAAATTAATAATACACAATGGTCTCAAATTATTTTAATTAATTTTTTTACCATGCTTTATTTAAATTTACTTCTATGCTGGCAAAGATTCTCTAAGGATGACAAATATTTAAATTCCTGAAGATCGTAATATAATGTGGTTTGAAGTCTACAGAAATGGTAAAAATACCTGAAAAATAAGCTTAAAATAACATTTATCAGAACATAGAAAAAGGAGCAAAATTTTTTTTTTTTTTTCACACAGATAATAAGATTTCTCTAGACTATTTTTCTCTCAATGGATCACAAGGGAGATTTATGATGACATGGATGAACAAATTTTACTGTCCATTTATCTTAACACTGGAGATAAATAAATGTTTTAAAAGGTGAATTTAGAAATATAAAACTTTGAACATTTACTTTTCAATCTTTTTCTGGAGCTTTTCTTTATCTTTTACTTTTTTACTGTACATTGAGTACAGTAAAAGAGTACAGTGTTAAGATAAATTTTACTGTACATTTATCTTAACACTGGAGATAATAAATGTTTTAAAAGGGGAATTTAGAAATATAAAACTTTGAACATTTACTTTTCAATCTTTTTCTTGAGCTTTTCTTTATCTTTTGCTTTTTTCTTTTTGGGCTTCTTAGTAGGATCATATTGTCCTTTTAGTTGAAACTGTGCTCTTTCTACATGGATTTTCGAGCCTTTGTAGATATAACCATCTAAAATATCTAGGGCTAACTTGACAGATTCAATCTGAAATAAACAAGAAATTAATTTATAAATTAAAAATTGCAAATTAAATTTTAGATTTAAGTGTAAAGAACAGAAATAATAAGTTAAGAACAGTTCATAACTTATACTTAAAAAACATCTTTCACTGTTTAATCATTTCATAAACATTTTACAGAAATTCCAGTTCCTTCAGTTTAAAAAAAAAAAAAAAAGTTACAAAGATCAAAAGTTAACCTACAATAAATTGGATCAAGGAATGTAATAAAGTCAATGAAATGCAACTGAAAAATCTTACATGACTTCATTATCTATATATATATAACAGTTCCGTAATTGACTGACTGGCTGACAGATAACGTACAGACCAAACCGCAGGACCTAAATAGCTGAAAATTTGCATGGCGATTCTTCTTATAATGTAGGGGTTGTAGCGTACTGGATGTATGGTCTAATTTTTTCCCAAGACCCCACAAGTGCTTGAAACACAGCTGCGTTTTATCAGGGAAAAGTTTTGCGAGTTCCACCGGCTTTGAACACGTGGGGGATTAAAAAACGTTTTCCCACAGATGCAGCCAGTAAAGCTGTCATCCTAACGTTTCTGCAATCTAATAAAGTTCGCCGTTATGAAGAAACTGTCACCAACGATTGCTGACCCCCTCGCTGAGAGAGAGACACTGCATAGAATCCGAGCTGGGTAGACGTGTTTTTTTCTAGGATCGTGTGTTTTTGGGCTGGGAATGGGTCCTGGAGCATACGTGTAAATCTACACGGGATTTAGTTGAATATGTTGTAACCTTAAATGTTAAATTTTTCTGTTTGTAAATAAATTTCCTCGTTAAGTTTTTGTTTTAAAAAATTGGTCTTCGCTTTTTAATGAGAACTCTGTCTTTCTTGGTATGGATCAATAGTTGTGAAATTCCTTTCAAAATGCCTCAGAGAGTATTAGCCTTGACATGACACTACAGGGTGCACTAAGAAAGATTTTTGAAACATTCATCTTGGATTTTTTTTAATTAAATTTTTAAACTGTTTTTATAATGTTCTTTAAAGTTTGCATTTAAAATAATAATCTGAGGGTTATAAAATTTATATCACGAGAAAGATCATAAAAATTCCTTTAAAATGAAATCTTTTTTAAATCTTTACCTCCATTTTCTGTTTTTTCTGAATTTTTAAAGATTAATTTTTAGAATTCAATGTATTAAATGCTGATCACATGGTTTCTTTTCTTTTTGTGATACTTTAAATTAATTTTGCATCATGTGCAAAATGAAATAAATTGACAAAAAAATATTAAAATACAGTAAAAGATAAAATTTAACCGCTCGACTAATTGAGATGGAAGTTTTTTAAGAATTTAATTCAAAATCGTATGTTTTATGGATATTAAACATACAAATTAATTGCATACATTGACCATTGAATTTAATTTGAATATTTTCTTCTACATTATTTTGTCTATAAAAATATCCGTTAAGATTTTTTATAAAATATTTTTTTTCGTCTTTTTAGCATTAATTGCATATAATGACTGTTGTATTTAATTTGAATGTACTCTGTAGCAAAGCACGGGAATTCAGCTAGTCTACTATAATTTATAAGCTGCCAAAACAGTAACATATTTTCGAAATGCACTTTCTACAGAAGAAAAATTATTTTCAATGACAAAATATCTGTTCAAAAAGGATCAATTTTTAGTAGTATTAAATGTAAAATGAGAGAGCATTATACAGATTAACATTCAGAACATCACAGGATATCAATAAAATAAAGGTAAAACAATAGTAATACATTTGTACCAAACCTTAGTTTCAGTAAATAAGATCAAAAGAATGAATTTTACCAGCAAAATTTCAAAAGAGATCTCAGTTATGTATAAATACATTTATGTACATATATACATATATATGTACCACTGACTCATAGGTAATTAAGCTTAACAATGTAGCTAACTATACAAGAAAATTGTATTTTATTCCCTTATATATCATTAATGTATGAAATATAATTTTCTTGGAGGCTCATCTACAGTTTTAGAACCAATGGCTAATAATTACAATTAATTATACTGTCTTCAAATTTTCAGACTGTAAACATATGACTGGTGCAACAGTAAAATATTAAGGCCTATTTATCATATTTTTGACAAGTTTTGAAATCAATAGGTTATATCTTTGGCCGAAAAGTACAAAAGTGCTAAATATATCTTAACACAATCTATCAAAATTTTGTTTTTTATCTGAGGTAGTTAATACCACTAAGGACAAACTCTAATCTCAAAAATGGCACGTTAAAACAAAAAAGCCCTAGCATGAAATTCCTTATATTCACCCAAAATGGCTTCTAAAAATAAAGCTCTAAAAACTGCAGAAATAATAAATAACTAGGTGATACCTGTCAAAACATGACGGATAGATAGTAAATAAATGTATACTAATACACAAATTATACTCAACACATCATTGCCAAATGTTGAAAATCATAATAATGCGCAAAAACAAATTAATGTGTTTAAACGGACTCGTACTTAGTGAGTATGTAAAGCCAGATTTTAAAATGTCACTGAGCATGCGCAGAAAGCAATTTTTTTTATTTGTAAATTATCGCTAATTAAACAGCGTGAAACAAACAATTTCTGTGAGGTTTAATCTTATATTTCACAAACATAATTATCATAAAAATAAGAATGACAGAGAGAGATCGAGAGAGACTCCTCGGAACAAAAACGTGTTTATCATTAAAACATGTCATTGAGCATGCGCAGAAACAGTGAGTTTCTAAAGACAGATTTAAACATGCCTTTGAACATGCGCAGAAATCAATTTTTAATTGTAAATTATCGCTAATTAATAGAAATTGCGGTTACAAAAACCAAATTTGACAAATCTACAGATTACAATCTTTCGTTTAAGACCAATATGAAGTAAATTGATGCAGTAGTTTTCTCTCACGGACTGCCCAAAAAGTCAGCTTAGCAACTTAAATATATAGATATTTTTTTAACTTACAGTATTTTTTTAATTTTCATTATGGACTTGTATGTTTTGATCACCACAAACAATGTCATTAACACAGATTAAATTTGTAACTAAAAATATTCAATGCTTTACCACTATAAGATACTAGAATCATGAAGTTAAAAATTATAAATTCTTCTGAGAAAAGAAAATTTTCTCACATGAAAATTTGATAATTCCTTCACACAAGAATGCATTCAGGAATTCAAGGATAATAAAAACTTTTAAAAAGCATTCTAAACTCTAAATGTTAATGAATGTCTGAACAGTCTGTCCAGAGTTAATGATAAAGATCTCTGAAACATGCAAATGTGTCAGTATGGATATGAAAAAGCAATGCTAAATCATGACTAAAGCAGAATATCTCATTGCAAAATTAAATACCAGAAAATCATTGAAACAAAACACCTAAAAAATATTTTTGTAGTAGCTAATATAAAATTTTCTACACAGAATCAAAATATAACATTTTACCGACAATAACTACAGATATAAAATATTTGTTTAAAATACCAAATATTTTGTACAGAAATTCAAGCTGACTGTTACAAAGATCACGAATAGTAAATTCAAGATAATTTGCATTTGCCTCCTGGGCTTTAATATGTGGGGCCAAAATTCAGGAGTCATCTCTACTCCTTGACATAGCTCCTAAGGCCAAAAATTAACACAAACAGGCAGACCCTCAGCTGAGTATTCAGGAATTACTGCAGCGACTAGTTCTGTGAGATTTCACATTTATGCCTAGCCAGCAGAGAACATTTAGTGTTTGTGATTATAATAGTTAGAGTGTATTGTCTTATATTTGCAGAAAGCATAAGTTTAACAATTTTTAAAAATATTTTCTAAATTGAAATTAAAGATACATATTTTCATTATTAATGATGCTCAATGAAAATATACAGGACATTTATATTTTGGCTGTGGACTACTACCTTACTGGTGCATATTAGATTCAAGAATTTTAAGAAGCCAAATAGGAAGGTAAAATATACAAACTTTAATTTTGAAATTTCGATAGTATTATTTTAGCTTGGTTAGAAAAAAAATAAATAATCAATAAATAAATACAATTTAATTTCTCCCAATGCTGAGAACACTAAATACTTTAAATTATTTTATAGTACAGCTGGAAATTTGAGGACATTTATGATTTTCATTTGATTTAAAAATTGATTGTGACTATAAAAATTTATCAGACACAAATAAATAATACAGTCGAACCCTGTTATAGCGAACCTGGTATATAGCGAACGGAAATTTTGGTCCTGCCATTTTCCTATTGTACGTAATTTAAGTAGTATTATGTCAGTTTAATGTAATCAATTTTAGTCAATTAAATTCATTAATGATCATTTTTAATATATTTTATCATTTTTTAATACATCATTATTGAATACACATTGTAATTAATAAGTTATACATTTTGTGAACTCTAGCATTTTTCTTAACGGTTTGGATATAACAAACCACCGGATAAAGCGAACAAAACCTTTGGTCCCTTGAAGTTCATTATAACGAGGTTCGTCTGTAACTTTAAAAAATAGTTGAATTCTTTATCTATATTTTATTTTCTAATAAACTAGGTATAAAGCATATCTAAACTTTTCTAGAATTAAAAAAATATGGGAATTATTTTGACTATATATTTTTGGGAATTAGTCTGAATTTATCCATCCTCTACTTAAGAAAAGTTAACCTTGATATAGCAGCATCTTCCATCACCCTTTAATGTTCCATCATTTTCTTGATAAAGCTTCACTTTGTATTTCATTGTATCTGGATCCTTCATGACGAGACCACACTTGCCCATCAGTTCAACAAATTCATCCTCAGTGATCTCTCGAGGCAATCCAGACACATACACATTTGTATTATGATCGTCATCTACTTGAAACCAACCTGAAGAAAGGAAAAGAAAGAATAACTTACAGCACACAATTAAAAATGATTCAGACAACCTTATACAATGTAAGATATAGTTCAATTAAAGAACATTCATTCCCTTTAATGTTTTAAAAACTGTAGATATATCATAAAAATAATCCTAAATGTATGAAATGTTCATATTTGGCCTGCTACATAACAACAATGCCCTTAAAAATAGATTATGTCTGCACAAGACTTTCTTTGAGGGAATAAATCATATTTACATAATATTTTTTTTTTTTTAAATCTACAACAAATACCACTTTAATCCCTTTCCAAATCAAAGGTAGTAAAAAATTTAATGATAACATTGTTGCTTTTTTTTTTCATGAAATAAGTAAAAAATATTAAATTAAATAAGATAGCATAAAAATTATCTGCACCATAAATAATTATCAATAATATCATAATTATAAATAATTAATAGAAAGATTACAATTAAATAATTATAATATAATTAACATTACAGATCTCCAGAGGAGCATTAAATTGATACAGTTTAGTAATCAAATTTTTCTTAGTGCTATTGAAAGTTATAAAAGAAATTCAAAGTTTATATACATTAGAAAAATCTCTCAAATTTATGGAATTTTACAATTAAGCATGGCTTATAAATACAAGAACAAAAATATCACTACTCCCTTCAAAGAAAACTCCTGAAACTGACTAACTTGACTCCTCAAGGAGCTGTTAGAAATTGGCATCTTTGGTTTTTGACTAGCTAAACTTAAAACTAAAGAGGAAAGAAGAAGAAAATTCCTTATAAATAAAATATAATTAATATTAAATATAGAAAAACACTGTAATTTTAATGCATTGGTTATTTGCTCAAATTACTAAAAAAAAAAAAAAGGACCCAGAAATCAGAACATGGGGGGGGAGGGGGGGGACTCTCCAAATATTTATTATAAAGTGTCCTAGGGACCCATAAATTTATAAAATAAGTCAGTGAAATTCCTTATTAAAATTGCAGTTTTATTTATTTAGCTATAACTAAAAATTTGCACATCAATTTTTTTAAATATACTGTATAAAATTTAAATATAAAAGTTGAATGATTACTGAAGTTTTGTATATTTTATTCAAATGTATAAAATGTAAAGTTTGATAAAAATTTATACAAACATGGATCATTTGCTTTTCTCTTTTCCCCCTTAGAGGCAGCGGTAGTTTGATTTGAATCAGGTTCCTTTGTATCTGTTTCATCTCCCTCAGGATTTTGATAGTTGTAATTTGATTGATACTGTGCTATAAAATCATCATCTACCTAAAAGATTAAAGGTAAAATTATAATATAACAAGTGTATTTAATAATTTTCAAGTTTGAACTAAAAATGACAAAATTTGTCAATGGCGATTATATAGAATACTGAAAAAACTTCCCCCTTTAGAAAATTCTTTGAGTGATTTACTTTACATAGTGCAATACATTTTCTGCAGAACAACTGCATTTAGCCACTTGCAGAATAGAGCAACTCTTCAATAACCACACATAAAAAAAGAAGTGGAAGTAAAGATAATTAGAATATCTTAACTGATACATAAATAAACCTTAATACCTTTTGAAATAGGCTACAATTACGTGCAGTGGTAAAATATTATAATCAACATTTTTTAAAAAAATTTATTTGTTCAATTTATGTAAAGAAATTATAAATTTTACAGTTAAACGAAGTTTAATCAAAAAGTTATCATAATATTTTTTTAAAGCAGAAACGTATGCTAAAAACTTTTATTTTTATATAAAAAGCTTTCAAAAGGTAATGAGAGAGAAATATAAATAGCTATGATAGATCTTAATTTTTTTTTTTAATTAGTAATTACAAGTGTCAGCAACATACACATTGTCAAAAAATTTCACAGTTCTCAGGCAATAATTTCTGAGTTTATACAAATAGCTGGTAATCTTGAGAGAATAAAAACTAACATAACATAATCTACAATGAAACTTCTCTAGTCGGCCACACCTCAAAATGGCCACTTTTTTTTGGAGCCATTACTGGCTGTCAAAGTGAAATCCACCCCTATTTGATGGCCACCCCTCAAAACGGCAACTTTTTTCCAGAACAATTACTAGCTAACTTATAGAAGTTTCACTGTATATAAGTTTAAAAAAAAAAAATTGAATATAACAATTATGCTCATAAAACATTTTAATTTTCAAATAAGTTAGAAAAACATATCTTTCTACCAATCTATATTTAAAAGTTTTTCATTCCAAATAAATTTTTATTTTTATAAACATTATTACCTTTGGAAACCAAGCTTGTTTTTCTGTATTCCATTCATACACAGTACCATCATTGGGATCAGTATATACAAAGGGATCTACTGTTACTTCAGCATTTTCTTTTTTCTTCTTTTCCAATTCCTCTAATTCTAACTGTTTAACAAAATCTTCATCATCCATGATTAGTTTGAAAGCAGCCCAATATCTAAAACTTTGAAAAGAGAATTTTTTTAAAAAATGTAATCATTCTAAAAATTAAATACATAACTAATATAAGTTTTTCTATATACAATATATTTCTAAATAAGTAAACATGAAAATTAAGAAGATATACAGGCTCCAAATTAATTAATATTAAGTTAAAACAATGTATTTACTTCAAAATTAATAATATTAGAGTAACTGCAACAGCAAATGTAGTTTTCTCATTATGGCATACGCTTCCTGTTACCTTGATGACTACATTTACCATAATTTTATAAGTAATAAATGTTCAACAAAAAAAAGCTTTCAACAGGTAACAAAATAATAACCAGATGTTTTTAACAGACCTTTTCTCCCTTGCTACACTGTCTAATTTATGACAGAAATGCGATTGCTGTAGAGTTTACAACAAGCACGTTTTTTCTCTGAAATAATCAACCTTTCTAAAAGTTATTATATCGCAGTTGTGCCAAAAAGTAATTCATAATAGAATGAATACAATTCTGTGTCGTAAATAAACTTCTGGACATTATGCTGATCTTATCTGTAGAGTAAATAATCAAATTTTAGTATACGGTGGTACGCGATACCTATAAGTTCATTGAAAATATCTGCTTATGTGGTAATTTTACATTGCAAAAAATAAACAAGTTGAAGGTCAGCTGATCCCCATCCAGTTGCTAAATGGTAAAAGAAACCTCACGGTTGATCGACAAAAACTAAAACAATTACATTCAACTACTGACATTGCAATGATACACCATATCAAACAACTCAAAAATTCCCACGTGGTTAAGTAATTCAGGAAAATGATAACTTACCAAATCACAAATCATGAAATTATTTAATCGGCTAACTTTTAATCAACATTTTCAAAGCATCTTGAAGCAAGACTCACTATCAGTAATTTCTTTATAATCGATTGCATTCGAAATTTTTGAACGGCACGGTTAAAGTTAATTAACTGACATTTATTTTGAAGGGTGCATTTAAAGAGATGGACATTAAAAAAAGAAAATTGCGACAATTAGTGCTTTTTGACCACTAATGTCAAAAGTTTATTTAAACTTCAGATCACAATGCAAATGCATGCAGGATGTGATATCGCAAATTCTTGCAAAAATAAAAGCAATATGTTTGTTGTAAAACGCACAGATTATTAATACTAATACTCATAGAGAAATTCTTACTCAAGTTCAAGGTGAAGGTCAAGGTACAATGGTTTACAGAATACCTAGCAAAGCGAAGCATTGCACTGCTTACACCTCCAAACGGATAGATTTAATAAACTTTTAGTAATTTTCCGAAGTGAAATTGTTTCCCAAACAGAAATTTTAAAAAGAGAAATGCGTATTGGAGCTCCTCGTGTATTAAAATACATGTGGCATCCATTTTTTGACCTTCGGTTTTCACGTGGTTGCGTCAGTGACGTCACATGAAATTACCTTTTAGTAAATCTCATTAAGTTAAATCAGTCTCATAAAGAAGGAAATTACAAAACTGGAGGGTAAATGTACACTGATGTTCAAAATTAAGAGAATTTGCGCATTTTATCGGATTTCTGGGAAACTAATGAACAGATTTTGATGAAATTTGGTATGGATACACAGTTATATAAGAGACAAATTTATACTATACAACAGTCATGGTACGTACTCATGATCGTCAGTTAGGCTCATCAGCGCAGAAATGTCCTGAATGGTAAAAGAAACTCTCACAGCGTGTTGCTATACTGGAAACGAGGTTGTTAGATGAGTCCCTGTGGCAGTCAGTCCTACTTCTGCAGCAACGCAGTTTTCAGAACCTGGATGATTCTTGGAGGGGGACAGCGGGCTACAATTGCCCTCCAAAGTACTCACTTTCAAGTCAATCGTCGACTAGGTGAGCTGTGTGTGGACGAGAGTTGTCATCCATAAAATTGAACCGAGGGACAACTGCGCCCCTGAAAATTGAACATAGGGCTGTAAGATTTCATTCCTATACTTCTCACCAGTCAGGGACTCTCTGTCAAACACATGGAGAGGTGTGCGGCGTCAAGCACGATGTCTGCCCAGACCATGACACTTGCCCTGCCATAGCGGTCTTTCTCAGATGTTGGAGGAAAGGTATCGGATTCTAGGTTCTCTCCAGATGAACGTACGTCGAGAATGAGTGTTCAGGCTGAATCGCGATTCGTCTGCGAAGAGAACATTACCCCACTGCAGTCTGGTCCAAGGCTGATTTTGTCTACACCAAGCTAAACGGCCACACGCCACTCCATGTGTCTGACAGGGGTCCCTGACTTGTGAGAGGTATAGGGATGAGATAATACAGGCCTGTGTTCGACTTTTCAGGGGTGCAGTTGGCCCTCGGTTCATTTTTATTGATGACAATGCTCGTCCACATAAGGCTCACCTAGTCGACGATTGTCTTGAAAATGGGGATATTTGCCGGATGGATTGCCCCTCCAGATATCCAGACCTAAACCCAATTGAACATGTCTGGGACCCTCTTGGGAGGGCAATTGAAGCTCGCCATCCCCCACCGAGAACCATCCAGGAGCTGAAAACTGCATTTTTTCAGGAGTGGGACTTACTTCCCCAGGGACTCAACAAGCTGCCTCGTTTCCAGTATAGCATCGCACTGTGAGAGCTGTATGACTTGAGAGGCGTCCATACCCCCTATTAAACTCATTTTATATTCGATTTTGCAATGTCGGTTTTAAGACATCCCTGTGCTTATGATCCTAATTGACGATCGTGCGTGCGTACCATGACTGTTTATCTTATATAACTGTGTATCCATACCAAATTTCATTTAGATCCGTCCATTAGTTTTCCAGAAATTCGATAAAAGGGAAAATTCTCTTAATTTTGAACACTAGTGTATGTCTCAATTGATATTTTTAAGTACCTATTTAAATCTCATTCATACGTCATTTCATGCACAACTTAGAGACGGGTTAGAAAATTCAAGTCTCTCTAGAGCTCTTTTCAGTAATTTTTATAGTAATTCTTGACCCTGTATATGAGATGAGAGGGTGTACTTTCACAGTTGGAAATATGAGTATATAAGGAGAAAATAGTTCTTACTTATACTCGATAAGGAAAAATAAATATTATTCATATTCGACTAATTCATAATTCATATGAATTCGACTTATTCATAATTCCTATTCGGGAAAACATTATACGCAGGAAAAATAAATCACCTAAAATGCCTAAAGTTTCGCTTTTGTAACCTCACTAAGAAGCGGTAGTACCGCAGCTATTATCCATCTTAGGAGTCTTCAAGTGATTAAAAATTCTGTCGTTAAGCGTTGCAAATTTGCTCCTTGCTATATTCGACATGACGTTATTCATAACGATCTCCGCGTTCGACCTTTTCTACCCGAAATTAAAAGGCTCGTTCTTAGGTTTCACAGGAGTATTCCTCTTGTCCCAAATCCAGTGCTTCATTCCATCATTTCTTAAGACCCTACAAATTCTGGATGTGCAAAGAGGCCCTAGGCCCTCCTTTACAGACCAGATATCTCTCCTCCCCCCCCCCCCTTCCAGGAGACGCAGAACGAGATAAAGTCCTGTATTTGGCTTCTAAATATCTTTTTCTTTTCGGCCTTGTTTAATTTTGTTTTAATAAATTCCTCTTTCGTTCTTTTAAATTTTTCACGTCATACCGTAAGTCCCGTGCCATTGGGCGCGCGTTATTTATCTTCATTAGCTGCGGATTTTAATTCTTTTATAATTTATTCTCTCACGTTTGCTTTTGGTTTTCGCTGTTGTCCACAGATGGCAGTACATGACGGGCATAATTAAGCTACCTCTCCCTCGCTCCATTTCTATGCCGACAAAATTGAGCACACAATAATTTATATATTTTAAAGGTAAAGGTAAGTTTCTGATGTCAGCTCTCTAGCTGATAGCAATATGATGAATTTTCCCCGACATTGAAGGGGGAAATATGTTCTGCGGCGACATTTCGATTGGAATTTGCCGTTCGCCTCCAAAATTCTAGTCTGGCTTTGCTATATTTAGCTTCGAAATTTCCATTTCCGATTTTATTCTCTTCGATCGGAGGTCAAAGTGGGGTATGCTCCTTCACACTAGGTCGCCGGACGATGGCCGAATGGCTAGGGTGCTGGCATTTGGTACTGGAGTCTGTGGGTTTGAATCCCACTCTTGCCATGGACGTTTATAGCCGTACAGAATCAGCTTTAAGCAGTAGGTTCCGGTCTAATTATCCCCTGTGCAGCAAAAGTTGACCGTAGCGTTCCAAACCAAACCAAGTCTTCCCGCTAGGTACTCCTAAAAACCATTACTTTACCTTACTAAGCAGCTGTAGTTTAGTCATTACATAACTTCACGCTTTAACTCGTGATGGCATCAGAATTTTTATTTCACATCATTAACTAGCTTGTCGGGTGATTAATGTTGCTTTAATATTTAATTCAGTGCAATACTTTTTTCTCCCTTTTCTATGGTACCTGGCACCGATGGACCGTATTTTCAGGTCATAATATTAACATACAAGAAATCTTTGGTGTAGTTACTCAGCACATTTCAAAGTGGAATAACTTTACTTTTTAAGGCAATAGCATAGTTCCTGAACTCAATAAGGGGTAATGGCTGATAGCAGTTGAAAGTCCCTCAAAGTGAGGTACACGATTTAAAAACGCATTAGTGGCATAATTTGCAAATGCAATAGGCACAAATATTGAGTACTTAAAACACACAGACGAAAACTAATCTATAAGGACATACGAAAGCTATTTACTCAGAATAGCCCAGCAATGTCTAAAGCATATGTAAAAGAAAAATGTTCCCCCCTTTGTTTCAATTCTAGAAATGCGAATAGCGATAAAGCCCTCTACTTCTGTGAAACTTTCTCCTTCCAAAAGTGGTATAAAGTAAACAAATCATTGCAGATGGAATTGCCAACTCCAGTAAATACAGATTAAATATGAGACTGGTGTAGATGAAGTTATAAATAATTTCATGCCATTTTTTGAAACATTAAATGAATCGGTGTATAATCAACCAACAAAATCTTTAATTTCCTTGTTTTGGCGTAACAGAAAGCATCGACTGTCTTTCTCTTTATCACCTCGCACGCATCCAGGTGCTGTTGAGCACTTGTTCCATGGTGGGCCTTTGCGAAATAACTGGCTCCAGCATTCTAATGATCAGTTTCCTTGCAGCAGGTGTCAGTTTGTTCTGCACTTCCGCCGAAAACACCCACTTCCGCTTTACTTGGTCCCCATGCATCTTCGTGATGTTCGAATCATCGAATGGCATAGCATTGTTCAGGATGACGTAAATGCACACACCCGCGCTCCAAACGTCTGCAGCAATGGGGTCGTATGGTTTGCCCTCGATGACTTCAGGAGCGACATATGATGAACTAACAAAATGATACATACAATAATTACAAGATAGAAAGAAATTTTTATATGCAATGTTTTTAAATTTTCTGTTCAATCATAAACTTGACAATTCTATGTATTAATAAATACTTTTTTAAAAAAATTTTGATGAATTATACCACAAACTTGAAAGAAAATGAAGTTAATTGGAAGTTAACTTGCATTTAACTTTTCGTTCCCGTTCCGGCCAATAGATGGCTGCACCAGTCTACAAAACCAAATTTGCTGAAAATAACTGAAAATTAATTTAATTCTGCTTAAAGATGGCTAAAAGTATTAAAAAAAATTCTTTGTCATCGTGTTCTGGGCTATTCTAAAAGTTTCAAATGTCTAGCTAGTCGAAAAGTTAGTTAAAAATCGATTGCAAGATTTGTACTGGACAAACACACACGCAAACAAACAAGAAAGCAAGTTAATAAAAACATGGTAATGAGGATCCATTACTCATGTACTTAATACTAGAACTGTGAAAATTAATGAATACCTAGTCAGTCAGAATGACTGGTTTCTACATAAAAGACGTATGCATGTACTTCGTTGCCATACCATTTGCCAAAAAAAAACCCAACAAAATCTGCCAAAAAGGGAGGGAGGGCACCACGATGCCTGCTACACCGGCCGTACTATGAGCAGATTTATGGTCAATAAATTGTTTGCGTGAATACCCAATCGCATCAAATTTTTACAGTATTAAAATATTTACTGCGACTGTGCAGATACATCCCTAACATCAAACACCGATCTCTGGGTTCTAGGATGCCGCACACTAAGGCCGTCTGCACATGGAGCAGGACGGGTTTGTAACCAGTTGCGTCGTGTGCGTGGCTCCATTCAATTACATAGGTTGCGACTCATTACGGACTGGTTTGTGATTTGAGTCCGTTATCAGTTTCTATTGAGTTGCTCCGTGTGCAGACGGGCTAATGACCACAAAAAGGAATACTGCCGATAACAGAGCAAACAAATAAAGCAGGATTTTAACGTAGTATTACGTTCCTCCATAACAGTCCTCCAGAAAGCAAAATTTCAGACGCTGAAACCGTCCGTCCGTACCTCGCGAGTTATAATTTTGGCGGCGCGCCAAACCCAGTCTGTATGGCTTGGACAAGCAGTAAACAGTTAAACAGAAAAGTTCCAAAATGCATCAAAATTTTGACATACATATACGTATATATATATACATACGTACATATATATTGATACATATATGCATAACACTTACATACATATATATACAAAAGAGGTAAGTAACGATAAGTAATCCCACGTTAATAACCCGTGGATGTTTCGTTAGAAGATACTACCCTTTTTTTTTTAATGGTGGGAAGATAGAACCAAGAAGACGAAATTATGAAATGCAATTGAGAAACAATGGAATAAGTTGCAATGATTAAAAGAAAGCAGGAATCCTGAAAATTCAAATACGCATTTTACGCGCAAATATTTTTTCAGACAGCGAATAAAGATAACATACATATGAGGCGGTGAAAGGCAAAATGGTGTAAGTTGCATTTTCAACTTTTTTTATTTAAAGGCAAAAATGTAATATCCGTGTTTAATTTATAGTGGAATTTCAAATAATTATTATTTGCAATATTATAATAATTATTATGAATTATAATTTGCTCAATTTATAGTGGAATTTTTTTGTAGTTTTTGCAGTAAAACGCTTTGGACTTACACCACATGACTTACTGACTTACGCCACTTTCGCCGCCTCTTCTATATATTTAAGTTGCTAAGCCGACTTTTTGGGCAGTACGTGAGAGAAAACTACTGCATCAATTGACTTAATTTTGGTCTTAAACGAGAGACTGTAATCTGTAGATTTGTCAAATTTGGTTTTTGTAACCGCAATTTCTATTGATTAGCGATAATTTACAATTAAAAAAATTGATTTCTGCGCATGCTCAGTGGCATGTTTAAATCTGTCTTTAGAAACTCACTGTTTCTGCGCATGCTCAGTGACATGTTTTAATCATAAACACGTTTATTCCGAGGAGTCTCTCTAGATCTCTCTCTGCCATTTTATTTTTATGATAATTATGTTTGTAAAATATAAGACTAAACCTGATGGAAATTATTTATTTCGCACTGTTTAATTAGCGATAATTTACAATTAAAAAGAAAATTGCTTTCTGCGCATGCGCAGTGACATTTTTAAATCTGGCTTTAGATACTCGCTAAGCACGAGGCCGCTTAACACATTAATTTGTTTCTGCGCATTATTATTATTTTCAACATTTGTCAATGATGTGTTGAGTATAATTTGAGTATTAGTGCATTTATTTACTATCTAGCCATCATGTTATGACGGGTACCAACTAGTATGTTACTGAAAAACTGAGAAACTAGTGTAAAAAGCAAATTTCTCTCTCTTTTTTTATCAGAAAAGCTATAAGTATACTTCCAATCAACATAGGCTAGAAACAGAAACGAAATAAATCACCTGCCACAGTAGGTCTCGCTGAAACGAGGCATTCCCGAGACTCTCTCGAGGCTTCGGCAGCAGAAACCGAAATCCCCTATCTTGATCTGGAGATCGTTGTCGAGCAGCAGGTTGTCGCATTTCAGGTCCCTGTGGGCAATGCCCTTCTTGTGGCAGTAGCGGAGCGCCTGGCACATGTTCTTGCACCAGATGCGCGCCATGTCCTCGCCAATGGCGCCGTGGCTGAAGAGAGATGAAAATACGCACATTGAACAAGACGGAAAGCAATGATTTTTTACCACGTTTTTATTAACTAAGGGTTTCGCCCCTAGGTTCGCTACACTCGCTCCTCTGTTATGGCTAATAGCGAGATACATAGGGGTGATTCTCGGGCAATGTAAAAGCTTCCATCCATTTACTGTTGTCACCCTTAATGCGAAGTGCGTTTAATCACTGTTGAATTATCAGCTTTAAAATTCAATTAAAAATCGAAAAATTAAGATTATAGACTTGAAATGAGGTTTATATGAATAAGAAAGCTTTCAGCTTCCAGATGATGTAAATATTTTCTTTATAAGATAAAAACTCGATGAGCATCTATATTACATCCACATAGGGGACGATATTTCTTGAAAAACTGTTTCATTTATTGATGAAAATATTAGTCTGTTTTAAAATTTCTTAAACAAATGAGGTCTAGTTTGAAAGAGAAATGTCTGTAGTCTTAGACTGTAAAAGATCAAAATTCTACGATCATTTTTTGGCGAGTTATCGTAATCTGAAGATGAAAAAATCAATATTTTCCCACAAAACATAAAATAAAAAAATAACTTAAAGTCCGACGAAGATGAGACATGTCTTACTTTGGTCCCCCCATTTTTCTGCCTCCATTGGTATCTCTCTCGACCCCATAGCCCCAGCGGTTTCGGAGGAGATAGCGTGACAAGCTTTTGACAGCGGCAGCTGGAGTTACTTTTTTTAGAATAGAGAGACTCGCTTTCTTGTTTGTGTGTTTGTCCAGTCCAAATCGTGCAATCGATTTTTAACTAACTTTCCGACTAGCTAGACATTTGAAACTTTTAGAATAGCTCAGAACACGATGACAATGCATTCTTTTTATACTTTTCGCCATCTTTAAGCAGAATTGAATTCTTTTTCAGTTAATTTTGTTTTGGAGACTGGTGCAGCCATCTATCGGCCAGGACGGGAACATAAAGTTAAAAGCAAGTTAACTTCCAATTAACTTCATTTTCTTCAAGTTGAGATAATTCATCAAAAAAATTTTAAAAAAGTATCTATTAATACATAGAATTGTCAAGTTTATACGATTCAACAGAAAACTTAAAAACATGGTATATAAAAAGTTATTTTTATTTTGTAATTATTAAAATTTTTTGATGAATTATCTCATAAACTTGAAAGAAAATGATCAAATGCGTAATAAAGAGGTATCAAATGCGTAATCAATCGTTTAGCTCGGGAATTGGAAGTTAACTTGCGTTTAACTTTTCGTTCCCGTCCCGGCCGATAGATGGCTGCACTATTCTACAAAACAAAATTAACTGAAAATGTATTCAATTCTGCTTAAAGATGGCTAAAAGTATTAAAAGAATGCATTGTCATCGTGTTCTGAGCAATTCTAAAAGTTTCAATTGTCTAGCTAGTCGGGAAGTTAGTTAAAAATCGATTGCAAGATTTGTACTGGATAAACACACAAACAAACAAGAAAGCGAGTTAATAAAATCATGGCAATAAAAATACGATCTGCACATAAGGCACTGCACATAAGGTCACACCTCCGTGGACCATAAAAACTACGACTGATAGTTTAACCTGTGGATAAGCACGATAGGCCACCAAAAAAACCTTAAAATATTCATTATAAATAACTGCAATAAAATAATAAAGTAAAACAGAGCTTTTATTACAGTTATTTTAAGAGAATACTTTAAGGTTCACTAGTTTTGGTGTTATATTTCTTATTAAAGCGAGGACAGCTGAATGTCAGTTCAGACAAGAAAAGTGGCAAAGATATTAAGGCTGCTGTGTACTAACCCTATTGGATTTTCTCACCTAAATGTTACCGTATGGAGAAAATGTGTCTACTATTGACAGCTACATAAATGCTGATAATCCAATAAAAAGGGTATTTTAAGATAGCCTGAACTTTTGTGCACCTTGCAACACGATTCATTTTATGAATTTCGTCCACTAAAGGAATTTAGGAGCGTTTAAAACACACTATATCAGATTTCTCTCCCAAATAATTTAAATTTACACTGTCATCGGCATTATTATTATTATTATTATTATTATTATTATTATTATTATTATTATTAGTATTAGTATTAAAAAAAAACCCGGAAAATATCCCAAGGTATAAAATTTGTTTCTCCATTACGGCGTACAATTTTTTTGAAAAAATCTTTAAATTCAAATCGGCAATCCTTGGATACATTTTCGCCATAGTTTAACATTGAGGTGAGCGAATCCAATAGGGTTAGTACACATCAGCCTTAAGGATGCTACAGCATGAGAAAGATAATTCATTTACTTCTGGACGTACTCGATGACCGAACCTCTGGATGCAAGTTCCATGAACACGTAAATGCGGTCTTGGATGGGCAGAATGTTTTCCACCTGGATGATATGCCGATGACGGAGCTTCGGCCAGATGTCTAGTTCGCGCAGCAGGAACTTCTGGGTGAAGAGAGGCGATGCCTTCGATTTGTCGATGATCTACAGAATCCAAGATGGGAAAAAAACAGTACGAATAAATCGGTTAATAATGCGTAGCTAACGAAATTATATAAGGGTGGTCATAATACCGTAGTACTGGGCATGACGAAGCACACACATGAAGCAAATGATCAGTCATCCTGACATTTTACAGCAGCACGGTCATAACGATTCGAGACCAATATTTACGTGGAATATGACAATGATACAAGGGTGAGTCAATGATTATCCATAATGCAATTATAAAATTTATTGCAAAACAATAGAGAACTAACAGTATTATCTGTTTACAACACAGTGTTTGTTTTTCAATCGTTGTTAAAACTTCTTTATGTTCTCGGGGGAAAATCTGAAGGGCGGGTTATGAAATGAACCGGTTCTTTAAGGGCCTGTTCACATAGGAATCCGTTGCGTTGCGTTAAGGGAAAAATGACGTTGAGGCGAAAATAAACCAATCATAGGCGTTAAAATTTTCATTGCTAATCGTTTGGAGGCCTATGATTGGTTTGTTTTCGTCTCAACGTCGTCTTTTCCTTAACGCAGCGCAACGGACTCCTATGTGAACAGGCCCTAACTCTTTGTTCCATGACGAGTTGACGGGCCCTTAAGGCCCCTGTATGTGAACCAAACACAAGTAGCAGACTGAAGGGACATGGTCAGCGCAATACGGAGGGTGATCTAATGTCTCGAACTCGGGTTTTAGGAGGGTTGCAACAGTGTGGGCAGAAAAACGAGAAAAGGCATTATGAAACAGCAACACAATGTCTTCCGACCATAGTCCTCGGCGTCTGTTTCGAATTCCACGGTTTAACTTGTCAAGAAACATTGCTTTGTCTACCAATAGCCATTTCATCAGCAATCACTCGTCTGTCGATAGTCCAATACTAACACATTACATTCTTGTTCAATGATGTCTTCAGCAGTGGACATGGACATATTCCTTAAACTGTGATGTGCGTTCGAACTTTTCTGAACTTCTCTTTCTGTTTGTAAACGTTCTTTTGCAGGAATATACTGTTACTGCTCTGAAAGTCATCGGGGAATTTCGGCCTTTGATACACTTTTTAACCATTTAAGACGGATCACTGAAGACTACTCTTTTTTGGAGCAAGCGGAAAGAGGGGTGATAAGTAATATTTCATCTCGAGGGAACTGAAACGGAATAGACCTCGCCAGTTTAAAACTGTCGTAGCTAGGTTAGCAACAAAATTTAGTAATGCACACAATTGATGTACAATTTTAATCACAAAGAAGAAAAAAATCTATTGCATTTATGATCAGTAAAAACCTTATGTATCTATCTTTGTATTTATAAAATAGCCTCTGTCTGGAATTCAATGACTCTCGCTCTATGATTATAATTCCATCATATACAGATTGGTTACCTTACAATTCTTTACTCCTTTTTTAAATCACAATAAGATATTTTTTAACTCACGGATTTAACTTGCAAGGCAACTAGACTTCTTAAACCTGGAGGACAAACCTCAAATTTTGATACATGTCTTCAAAAGATGAAAAGTTTTTTCAGAACGTCAAATGTCCCAAAATTAACTACTTCATTACTAAATCTCGATCGCTTACCGTATTGCAAAATAACAAAGGAATTTTTCAGAATTCTTTTTTTCGTGAAGTGGAAGAGGGAAAAAAAAGCAGCAGTAAGCGAGCCTCTAGATACAAGTCCACTTGTTTTAAATATTATTGCAAAAAAAATAGACAACCTGCAAAAGGTACACTTTGCATACAGTGTATTTGGCAACAAAATTCAAAATAAAAGAACTCGTGTGCATAACATCACGGATTCTTGGCGAAATAACCTGACTTGTTGTTACTATTACATAGTTGCTGCAATCAAGTAATGTAACGTAGAAATGCAAATCTATTTATGATAAAACAATTTCCAGAGGTGTCTGATTTTACTGCTCTAAAAAAATTCGTTCTAAAAAAATTTTATTTAAAAACAAAAATTTTTAAAAAAAAACCCTTTCTTCTTGAACAAAAACGGTTTTAAATAGACCCTTTTAACCTTGAATTCCACGTATTTACAAAGTCGTATAAACTAAACGTTTTAATTTTTTAGACGTATTTTAAACCAGTACAAAGGAGGACTTAAAAAATTCTAAACTTTGCAACCTTTACAGACATATCTATCCTTTTAAGGATGTATACATGGCGTTAAAAGACTAAGATTTTTTTAAAAGCTAGTTGAAGCTCCGCGCTCTTTTGAAAGCCTGCACTAAACTGGATCGAAGAATTCGCAAATGAAAGATAAAAAAAAAGCAAAATACAGTACCTTTACAGCAAGCTGCAACCGTCCATTTATTGATGTCTTTTCTGCATACCTCACCGTTGCAAATGTTCCAGAATCAATCTTTCTCCCCACAAAGTAACCAAAACTACCCAGTACCGATCTGTCACGAGTAGCTGTGTTCGGGCAAAGCCCAGGTAGCTGCATTTGTTTCATTCCATCATTTTTTCGCTTATATGGGCCTGAAACATTTGACATCGTACTGATCCCTGGTGTAAGAAAATTTTGATAGGTTTCATTGATTTTTTAACCCCTGTCCAAAAGAGGCAGGCTCTTTACTAGCCAGAATTTTGATTTCAAATGCCATGTTTACCCAAATACTAAAACTTATCACAGAAGCGCGAGCTAATAATCTTCACGCATTTTGCCATATCGAGAAAGATAAATTAGATGCTGAACGAGAAAAATTAAAACTCACTCATTAACTTACAGAAATCTGAGGAATTGCGCGATTCTATAGAGCCAAAATGTTATTCAGATAAATTTCAGGCATAATGAATATTACTGTATTTATTTTATATGCTTGATATACTCATATACTTTGAAACTAGTTCTCCATTCCTCGATTTTCTACGATTGATTCTTAAGTTTGATCTTGCTACTCATTAAAAACTGGTATTCAAAACTGTTAGAATGACGTCATGTTAGCGCTATTTGTTTTGTGACGTCAGAGCTAACAAGGTATACAAACCGCCCAACGAGTATAATGCAGAATTAACCCAATCTGCCGTATCCAATAATATATACATCCTAGAATAATTTTCTTTGGATGTTACCATACTTCATGTGATACACATGCGCCGGCCAGTCTCATTCTGTCTTGAGTAACTTACAATAAACTTCTGGAAAACACATAACAGGAATTAACAGTTTCTTAATATCTAGGATAAAAAATACAAGCCTGGCAACTAGTTTCGATCTAAATAATAGCTTTTCATCAGTCCGAGAAGCATTAGGTGTGATTGTCTCTGTGGACAATTCACAGAGATAGTTGTCCAGCAGCAATTTGTTGCTCTATGAATTACCCATAGATTCAACCTACCGGTGCTCTCTTTCAAGACATTAAAGTGCTTTTGATAAGGTTTGGCATCTGGGTCTCAACTACAAACTTATTGAAATTAACATGTCTGACTCTTTAATTCACCTTCTCCATAATCGTAAATTCGCTGTTCGGATTAATCGTGAGCTTTCCCGTAATTATTATATTTCTTCGAGCGTCACACATGAAAGCATCTTCGGTCCTACCCTATTTAACTTATATTTAAATGATATTCCAAGAAGAATTAATACTCTTCTTGCTCTCTAAGCGGACGACATAGCTATCCTCTCCACCTCGCACATTAACCCTCTGGCTGTCAAGCAAATGTTCGTTTTCTTTTTATAAACGGCCGACGCTTCCACCTATGAAGTACTCCCGAATGGTCAAAGATTTCCATTACAATTTCTTTACAAACGGTTTCCACAAAAATTGCTTTCCCCCTCTGCCATGCTGCGGAACGAATGTATCCGCCCCTCGAAGGGTAAAATAGAACTCTGAGGGTGGGGGGTTTCTTTTGTATTGTCAGCGGTTCTCATCTCTCCCCGTGTCATATCTTGTCTGGTTTTCGCAGCAATAGGTTTTGAAGGAATGGTATTTTGGCTTAAAAATTTTGCCAGGGAAAGAACAGGAAGGAAATAGTTTTAAAATAATTTAATATTCTAACGCAACCGTAATTTTTTAAAATATTTATTTCCAAAAATACATCTTAAAACAAACATGTAAAAATAACCAGAATTACATGCAAAAAGTTTAAGTTACCAGTAAAAATGTTTAAGAATAAAATATTCTACTGATAGTAGAGTGAATTAATTTTGGCTTTACTTAAGACTTTGATTTTTAATTTCCCGTTGTAACAAAATTTCGCGGTCCCCCCTCCCCCCCCCCCGAAAATCCGATAAACTTTAGCCATATAAAGGGGATTTTAGCATGTGTCAGAGTCAATGGATGATTCTCTTTCGTATTCGTATTTTACTAAGAAAAAAAATTCTGTTCTTGATTTCTTAATCCATTGTTCCATATCTTTATATATATATATACACTCTTAGAGAAAAAAAACGACGCGCCAAGGAGGAGTTATCCGAATGGGACGGAAATCGGTAGATGTGATATATATGTACAGAAAAACAAATGATTACAATTTGAGAAAAATTCGATGATTTATTCAAAACAAAGAGAATTACAAAGTGAAAATGTCAATAACGCGTTGGTCTACCTCTGGCCCTTATTCAATCAGTTATTCGGATTGACATTGATTGATAGAGGTGGCGGATGTCATCCCGCGGGATATCATGCCAAATTCCAAAACTAATTTAAAACCCAAATTGTTTCCTTATTGAGCTACTGGTGGAAGTTTTTGCAACTTAGGTATTTACTGGAAATCTAAAGCATAGACGTCAAACCTGGCATTACGTCGTATAAGTGAAAGTTTTGTACATACTGCATAGTAGACTTCCATAAGCTAACAATTATACCAGAATTTGTCATAGCTCAAGAGGTTGTAAAATGCAATTTATAATAATGTTAATGCTTCATCTCTGCCGAAAGAGATTTACAGAGAAGTATAGTAACATGTATTTATATTCTTGGTTAACGAACTTTGTAAGAAGGCAACTTACTTAAACAAATAATACTTGGGAAACATTAAAATAAGATTGGTTACGCACTGGGGAACTCCGCAGATTCATTCATGTGGTTAAGAGGTTATAGATTGTAACATTCGATATATTAAAAAAATTAATAAAACAAAACAAACTTCATAACAGTTTCCAAGCAGACGGAATATAAGTATTATCGAATGGTATATATGAATTGGCTACCTTTTGAGAAAGTGTTCGCACAGTGAGTAAAAGAGAAATGTCCTGAAAAAAAAACAAATTGAAAAAAAATTTCAGGTAGCCCCTTCTAACGAAACTATCGCGAGTAATTAACGTAGGATTTCTTATCGTTGCTTAACTCTTTTGCACGTGTATATGTATGTGTTATGTATATATGTATCTATATATACGTACGTATGTATATATATATATATACACATATATGTATGTCAAAATTTTAACGCATTATGGTACTTTTCTATTTAACTGTTTACTGTATAATGGGATGATTGGGGTTATTAATGATGATACCCAATGATATGATGTGTTATCACCCAATGTTATTAATGATATACCCAATGATTGACATATGTAGAATTAAGTACTGCGTTGCGTTTTTTTTTTACAAATCATTACAGACCATCTGATTGATATAATAATGGATACATTTATTAATTGGAATCATGTCAAGCATATTTTATACATTTTGTTATTACAAATAATCTCTTCATTTACAGTTTCGTTCAATATCATTATAACCCTTCTTATTTTTTTTTACTTCCTACAATACAATTATCACTAGTAATTTCTTATCAATTATTAAACCTTTACTACAATATTTTCTCATTTAATGGATTTTATAACCCGTTCATCAACTCATAATAACATCATATTTCAACGTTATATCAATTTCTAACAGAAAGATCTATTGTATATACATTCCGAATATATGGTGTATGAATGAGAAATCGCGATGGCACACGTTTAAAACAAGTGATCAATACGGAGCACAAACGAAACATACCTCCATTGACGAACTCTCACGAAGTCAATTTAATGCGCTGGCACTGTCTGGGAATTGGTCTTTCAATTCGTCCTCCTTTGATAAACTCGTTCTGCAGTACATCAAATGCGCTCGCGTCGTCTTGGAACCCTCCTTTCAAGCCCGTTCTATGGTTGCGGCACGCTTCCAGGGTCCGTAAATTCAGCTTGTAGCATACGGTAGGTCATACTGCTCAGGCAATTCGATTCTTGGGATGGGGCACTCTGCTTCCACTTGGTCGGCCGGCTCTATTCTTTCACAGAATCTGGTTAATCTCGATGTTAGTCACTGCCTAGTATTTACGCTTTGGGGACATCGATGCAAATAAAGCGTCAAGCTATATTAATTTATAATACGCTGGCTAAGTTTCATCTCGAGCTTTGTCATTCTAAATTAACTCGTCGGCTCTAACTACGGGCTAGGTGTTCGTCCTTGCTGCTCCTCAGTCGTAATAATTTTTTAGGATCCCCGTATCATCTGATCTGCTCATTCCTTCGTTTTCTTATTGGTCAGATATATTTTATTCCTATTCTATTGGGCTACTCATTTCTTTCCAGAATCTTCTTTTTCTCCGCCTTCTCGTAGGTGGGGCCACTCGCCTCCCATCATCATTATTCCCACGGCAATATTCCCATCTTCTCGAATATCATCTGTTTCCGATTTTCACCACTTAGCTCACACCATCACTATTCAACGCATTTTCCTCGTTAGTGTGCTTTCCCCTCTTCCTATATCTTTCACATCTGCATCTGGTCTAAGCATACCCCACATTGTAAATTTCCTTTGGCAGTTTCTGTTTCATCCTTAATGACACTTAAACATCCTGTTTCTTTTCTAAACTATGTCCACGTCCCTCGCTTATTTATCACTCGTCATTGCTTCTCTTAACTCGATCATTTCTTAATTGATTCCTTCATCTGTCCTAATGTTGCGGTGCTTTTGAACCGTAACATACTGCTTGTCCAAAAACATGAAAAGATAAGATTGAAAGAGGCTTTAGACAATATTTCATCTTCAGCGGTGTCAATACTATCTAAAAACCAATGGATTGTTTCAGATAAGTATGATCTATACAATAAACATACTCAGACACCGAAATATATATATATATATATATATATGTATATTTACATATATTTCAAAGCCTCAAACTGGACGTTTAAAAAATAAAAACATAGGTTCTTTTCTGTTTTGTTTTTCCCCCCCAGTAATCGAAGCGTCTGTCAATCAAATACAAGAAAACAGAAAGAAGTAGACTTTGAAAATTTTTGTCATATATGGGGTTTCTACAATAAGCAATTCAATTATTTTAAGTGGATGTTTGAAATTTAATCTTACTCAAACAGAAGATTTGATAACCTATAACAAATGAACATTGTCAAGGTGTCATTTTAGGTCCTTTTTTGATGTCACAAAATGCAAAAAAATCCCTTCCCCTATCACCCCAGAATTCACATAGATCTTACCATAATAAGAACAACCAACTTTCAAATCAATCACTTGTTGAATATTACTTGCCCTTAGTTCTGCTTTCCAAGTATACAGTCGTTTTTTATTTTTTTCGTTGATATTGTATATAAAATAACAGGATATGATTCATATAAAGACTAAGATAGAGATAAAGAATGTATTTCTGTTAATAGACATAATTCTACTGACTTTGTTAAAGTAAATAAAAATTAGATGAACATGATACCTTTTCAAAAAATTTCTTTAATTTTAGGTACTGAGAGGAAAATTATATTATATTTTAACTCTCAGTAGTTACAAAGCATTTTATAGAAGGTATATTTTAACCACAAGGTTTGATTAAAATTTAGAATAAATAAACTAAGAAAGCATACCCCATTGAAAAAATTCAAAACGGAACAGAAATAAATCAGAAAAGTTAAATTAGACAAGAAAGGCAATGTTTAAATGTGAACTTTCAAATAATTATTTTTTTAAACCTTTGATTTCAATAAAATATTTGCAAGTTTCATGTAGAACTGCCCAAAAAATGGTGTGCCTATTTAATTATTATGTGCCATGTGTTTAAAATGATTTACTTTTGTATCCTAACAATAATTAAATTTTTAATCATAACTCAGTTTATATGTTTAAATATAAAAATTTCAAAACTTATCTGAAAAAGTTTTTGTTTCAGCCTCTTAATTTTATAATTTCAACACCAAAGTAGGTCATTTTAAAGGTACATTATTACTTTATAATTGAGAATTTTTGAGCTTTATAAAATGATTTTAATATACGTTAGGTTGCAAACAATATCCAAAACAAGAATAGATAAAATTTTAGGTTAAAAGGCACAAAATGATATTCCCATAGATAATCAAGATGCTGATAGTTTAACAAACATGTTAAAAGTGCATGTGAATCTCCCTAAGGGAACGTCTCGAGTTCATTTACAGCCCTGAATGGACACCATTACCCATTGTATTCTCAACAATGCCCCAGACACTCCTATTTGCAGCTAAGGGGTTAAAGCAGAATCGTGATTTCCCGGCTGTGGTCATTTGGACACACCCCAAGCTGAACGTGAGATCACGCCTGTGACCATTCAGTATCACCCAAAACTAAATGTAATTTCACGTTTGCGACCATTCAGGCGACACTTAAACTGAACGTGATATCACGTGTGTGACTGTCAAAGGGTTAATTATCTTGCCAGTCAGCATATGATTTGAGAAAAGAAAAACGAATTTTCGCAAACTGTTAATTAGGTGGCAGATCCATTTTGACAAGGTGTGGGGTCACTTACATTTCTTTTCGGAAAAGTTAATTCAAAGGCATATCAAAAAACTCTTTCAGACCATCTTTTACCTGTTGCAACACTTCTGGAAGGGGAAAAATGGATTTATCAGCAAAATAATGCGCCTATCAACACAAGCCGTAGGACAAAACTCTGGTTCGAGAAGAAAATTATTGAAGTTTTGCAATGGCCACCCAGAAGTCCTGATCTAAACCCTATTGAGAACTTGTGGAGAGATCTAGAAAGACGACTCAACAAAAATGGAAGGCATTTTTCCCTAGCTTCAGAACTCAAATCTACTACTGAAGAAGTACAAAACCAGTCCTGAACTGTGCCAAAAATTAATATTGTCCAGGAAAGACAGAATATTTGCGGTCCATAAAAGCAATGGTGGGGGCACAACAAAATAAGTATTTGTTTCTTCATTACTGTATTGTTTTTACTTTACTGTTCTTAAAGTTTTTACACAGGCGGAAATAGTGTTTTTTTGTATAATTATTTTATTTTCATAATAAAATACTTACGATAAATTTTGTCAACCTTTTTAACTTTGACACACATTATAGCATACTTTTTTTGCATCTAATTTGAAATTTATGAAAAAAATTAAATTTTTTGCTGTTCTTAAAGTTTTTACACACTGTAATTAAGTGCTAAATTAGTTTAAAGGCCTGTTCACATAGCAGTCCGTTAGCGTAAGCATAAAAGGTCAACGGAATGTTCCAGGATGATGATACGCGAGTCAACGGATGATGTCAGCTATATGATTGATTAAAATTTAACGCTTACGCTAATGGACTGCTATGTGAACAGGCCCTAAGTGTTAAAGTGAATTAAGAATTGAAGTGATTAAGTGTTAAAGTGGATTAAGTGTTTACATTCCTATTCACATGTTCATTTAAAAATAGCTGTTAAACAGCTATATTTATTTAAGATCAAAATGAATGGAAACCTCTGGATTTACATAATTCATACCTCAGGTACTACTGAACCCTCCAAACCGAAGGCAATTTTCCTATCTTTACTTATATAAAAGCCTAGAGGAGAAAAATGTAGGTAACCATTCTGGGAGGGACCAAGTAGGGAACATTTTAACATTGCGACGCCATTTTCTGAAATTTTCTTGAAAAATAATACCACATAAGTTACATATTTTGAAAGCCCTTTAAAAAATATGAAAATTTCAAGTGAAAACCCTAGCTCAAAACCGTTTAGCTTTCAGAAATATCTTCAAATTAAAATATCCATTGAAAAGAATCATTTATTCAATTGAGTCATTCACTTGAATTTCGAATTCATTCTACTCCATGGTTTTTCATATTCCCTTTAAATAACTACATTTTTAATGTTTAATTTTAATGTTAATTAAATTGTTTCACTTTGCTAATTATTATGTAATTATTATAAATTAATGCAGAATTTTACACTTAAAGGAAAATTATATTTTTCTGGAACCTATATAGCATTATGTACCTGTATTCATCGTAGTATATGTTTAAAATCTTTCTTCCTTACATTCAAAAATAGAATCATACTTTTTTTTTTTGTTCGTATGAAATCTTATGAGAAGGAAACGCTGATCAACATTCCATCATTTTTGACGGGGGTTATTTACTAGTACTAAATAAAAGGTGAACTATATATCTCGTATAGATACCTCGTAAGGAAACTTTAAATGCAATTTTTTTTAAAAAAAGGAGAGAAGGGAAACATGTTTAACTTGCCACTTGCGGGAAACGCAAAAAGTAAATAAAAATTCAAGTCACTGAAGCTGTTTCTAAAAACTAAGAGTTTGTTCACACTGCATCCATCAGTGGAGTGTAGCGTCATCGTTACTAGCATCAAAATATTATTACCAATCCCATACCTCCACCGCAATTAGCCATGAAACTGTTAAGGTCTGATTGGTTTAAAATATGCGAGTTACACTGACGCTACGCCACACTCTGGAAGCAATGTGGACAAGGTCTTGGTTGACATGAGTGGATCAAAAAAACAATAATCAGGAACCAGCAGCTGTTATACATTTCAAAAGTTTAAAATCTAGTTTTTTAAATTCGATAGAATCAAAAGGGGGGATGCGATGTTAAAAATGTTTACAAACACTGCATTACGGTATTTACTTTAAATTAAGGTTCTCTCTCCAGATTGATTTAGCCATCGTAAATGGTAATATTAATTTCTTAAACATTTTCAGAATAACTTGGAAATACTTTTCTACTCTAAAGCAAAGTAATTTTAATACTACCATAGCAGATCTCATACAATAAACATTAAATAACTATGAAATAAAGCTTACAAGAATGTCCTCCAACCCATCTGAAATTTAATTTCATAAGCATGGAATTCGCCGCACGACACGTATCTTCATTAGTTCAACATTCTTAAACCCCGGTTTTGTTCTCCTTATGAGTTATTAGGCAAAGACACAGCCATTCAACACACGGGAGACAACTGAAGTTCAAATATGGAATTACTATAATTTTACCAGACAGACATTGACATTGATTGACAAAAAAACTGTCGTGCCATTATAAACCAGAGCAGCACCCCTTAGCCTGCTAGCACACATCGACCTGGTTTGGAATACTTCCTGCCAGGGGGCATTAGAAACAACATATATAGATATTTTTAAAAAGCATAAATAAAAAAAACCTTTAAAGCTGTGAACAAGTTTTTCCATCTGGATCTGCTACTGTCATGGTGAAATGTAGGGGGGGGGGGGGGGGGGGAGGTCCCAATAGGTTGTTACCAAGGCAGCTTAATAGTATCAACTAGTTACTCATGCAGATATTTATTATTAATGTTATTAAATTTATGTCTGGGGGTTGCGAAGTGTTCATTTTATTTTTCTTACATTTGAGGGGGTCATGGAGCTAAAAAGGTTGAGAACTGCTGTTTTAGACCATTATTGAGGGTCTTAAAAAAAAATCCTTACTTCAACAAACAGCATAACCCTTATACATAAGCAATTTAATCAGAAAAATCACATGGAGTAAAAACACACAAAATGAAGATTTGGCAAGAAAAATGACTAAAACAAGAGGTTACATTCAAAAAAGAAAAAAGCAGCTGCATATGCATTTGCTTCTTGATGCAGAGAAAATGAGAAACAAATAAATATAAAGCAACACAAAATTTATTTTCATTTTACATACACAAAAAGCATCATTAGTATGATGACTAGAAAATGCTCAAAATTGAGATTTCATTAGTATATAATTTCATGGTTTAGAACAGGGGTCGGCAACCCTTGGCACACGTGCCAAAAGTGGCACTCCGATGACTTGTTTCTGGCACGCGAAACAAGTTCTTGCCTGAAGTATTAAGGACCTGGAATACTATTCCAGAGTATTATGTCTGTTTAAAAAACTTTGCAGCAGCATTTCTATTCATATTTTCGTCTACATATGTTTGTCAATCTTTGTTCTCATTGATGAACTACATTAAGTTTCGCAACAGGAGTAGTCTGACGGATGAAACTATTAGTGCATTAATATCTCTCAAGATTACTAAATATAAACCCGATATAAAACTTCTGCCATCAGTTGTCCCACTGATAATATATAAAACGAGTCAACAAGTTTTCTGTCACTAGTATAATCTGATGCTTTCTTTTGAAAGTTTCAATGTTTCTGGGTTGTTTAAATATAGTTCTGAAGCTAAATAAATATTTTTTCTTTGTGTACATCATTTATAAGAGATTTAAAATCAGCAAAAGATTATATGTAATAACCTTTTACTGTTATTGATACAATTGCATAACTGGAAAAATTTAATGACTGCTTAGCTGAAAAAATAATTGCAAGATAAAAAGAACTTTTTATATACCATGTTTTTAAATTTTCTGTTGAATCATATAAACTTGACAATTCTATGTATTAATAAATACTTCTTTAAAATTTTTTGAAGAATTATCCCATCAACTTGAAAGAAAATGAAGTTAATTGGTAGTTAACTTGCGTTTAAATTTTTGTTCCCGTCCTGGCCGATAGATGGCTACACCATTCTACAAAACAAAATTAACTGAAAATGAATTCCAGACTGCTTAAAGATGGCTAAAAGTATCAAAAGAATCCATTGTCATCGTGCTCTGAGCTATTCTAAAAGTTTCAAATGTCTAGCTAGTCAGGAAGTTAGTTAAAAATCGATTGCAAGATTTGTATTGGACAAACAGGAAGGCGAGTTAATAAAAACATGGTAATAAAGTTTTGTGTCGATGCTAATAATGTGTTTAAATTATGTGAATATGTATGGTAGTTAAAGTTATACATACAAGCTAATAAAAATTATCCACAAACTTTTTTTTATTCAATCAGTTTTACATGATTTACATAATCACTTACAAATCAAGTATTAAGATATCAGATATGTTCTCAAAAAATTTCGGTTGGCATGTGGAAATTTTTTTTTTAGAGATTTGGTCGATTTTGGCACACGCTCTCAGAAAGGTTGCCCATCCCTGGTTTAGAATTTCAAAACAAAGATATATTTAAATCTTGAGACACAAACTTTAGTTTGTTTCTTGGCTAAATTGATTTAATTGAAAGTTTATTACGAATTAAACTGTTGGAAAAATATCAGAATAGTATGGCACACATTTTTGACAAAAATACATCAAACACAGCTTTAATCATCGCATCACTGAAGATTCAGCACATTTCTGGAAGATAAGAAAAATATCTGTCTTAGATATGAAATTCTAGAGAAAAACAAATACATTAAACAAGACAGTAAACTTAAATTTAAGCTAATGATTACAATGCAATATAATTGGCTACAACAAAAAACAAATTAGTAATTTATCTACAGTTTATTATGCAATATTCTTGCTTTTGCAATAGAAACCTGGCATACTGTCTATTAAATACAATGAACAGATGACAATTATACTAAAGTAACAACAATAGAGTAAAGAGGATTCATTTAAGATAGATACAATGCAAAATGGGCATGGTGGCCCAGTTGGCAAAAGCAGTAGGCCAGTGATCTGAACATCCCTGGTTCGATGCTCATCGCTGCAAATGCACCACCATGTTCACTAATGATGGCGGGGCACGTAAAATAGGTCGTGGCTGAAATGTCCTCCTTAAATTTACCTCTGGAAGTGCGGTGTAAAGTGTTCCATTCTCGTAACTTGACTCAGTTCAAAATTACGGGACCAGTCATTTAGCCAAGTCGGACTCCAACCCTTGTGGTGTTAATTCAAAACAGGAGCCGCCACTTTCAGCCCAATAGCTTATTAGGACCTAGTGAATGGAATCTCCAACCAGGGTGCATTAGCAACAACAACAACAATGCAAAATTTTTCAAAAGCAATAATGATATGGTTAATGATATGGCCTGTTATTTTCATGCTCAGATTTTTCAAAATGAGAGAGGATAACCAATAAATGAACGATAAACAAAATTTACACACTAATGGTCTTAGACTCAGGAATTTTCAACCTTACAATCATACAAAGTTAATGCTTATTAAAAAGATGGTGCACATCAAATTCTGAATCTTGACTGTTTTAATGCTATACGTGGTACTAAATTCTTCCATGATTGCTGGAAGGGAGCTTCAGCGATTCAGACAAATCCCCTCGGGGGCACATCCCCAGGTGGCAGATCAGGGAATGCCTCCACTGGAATTTACATTGGGTGGTAGAAGGTAAATACAATACCTTCGGTGGACCAACAGGTAGAAGTCCAACCTCTTTCAAGGCAACGACACCCCTCTTCAAGGGATAGTGCAATTCTTTTTTTCTTCTGCAAGATTCCTAGACATGACAACAACCTGACAATATGATTCAGAGAAATACTTGAAACGGAATCAGCAACCCTAGTACTAAGCTCAGCCACACAAAAGATCAACACTTGCTATACTCAACATAGTATTGCAAAGTAAGCTTTGAGACCAGTAGGCAGATGTAAGTGTTTCCAGCCTGGCCAAAGAAGGCTAAGATGTTTGGTAAGTTAGGTTTTAAGTTAATCTCCAACTTAATATATTTTATCAACTAAATGTCTGGAAAGATGCACAAAAAAAAAAAAAAAAAAAAAAATGGTTTATTCTATTAACTTTTTAATAAATAATCCAACACCTCATACCTTAGTATCACTGAAAGGGACATAAATATGTATTTTAAGGGATTAGTTACAAAATATGCATAATATAAAATTAAGGCAGTTTTTGAATCTCTATAACTCAGCTCTGCATTTAGGAGGTAAAGGAATAATTATAGAATTACTTTATGTTCTTCCAAAGAATTTTTCCAGTCCTTTTCAGCAATAATAGGAATTGCATTTAAAATAAGCTGTGTAGCCTTGTGTGCATTTTCTTTCATAACAGCCATGACATCATCAACACATACCTATATTATATAATTTGTAAAAAGAGTCAGTAATTAATAAATCACAGAAGCAAATCCATAGGTGTACTGAAAATATGCAGGAATTTATGACAAATAACAATTAAAAGATATTTTACAAAATAAAATCCTTCAATCAATCAAGTTTTTTGGCATTGTTAAAATGCATAATAACAAAATATGGCAAGAGACATTCTTAATTACATTCATTAAATATTTTAAGAAAATATATACAGAACAATGCACAAAAATATTACACAACTTGTCAATTATCAAATGTAATTGAATCTTTCAGGTTTTCAATTTAAAAGTTAAAAAAATTCAATATTTTCACACAAACATATACAAAAAAACCTCATTTATCTGGATTAACTGGGACCATAGACAATCTGGACAATTGAAAATCTGGATAAACCAGGCAATACGCAAAACAAAATCCTTAACTAAGCAGACTTACCGTCTTTTACGATAAAAAACTATGTTTTGTAACAAAATTACATAGTAATGTTTACAAGACATTAAAAAATATAAAAATAACTTTTCACGTCATTTCTTAAAGAAATATAAGTATAATAAAGCTTTCTGAAACTCAACAAAAAGCATTTTATTACTATAATTTATCGTATATTCTATGCAGGAACTCCACATTGAATCAAACTAAAAAGCGAATATTTGGCACACTTGTAGTTACATTTTTGCTATCATAAGTAAAAATTATTATCTAATGTGAACATTAAACAAAAATGTTCTACAAATCTGACCCGGATTATCTGGAGATCCGGATCAATGAGGGCCAGATAAATGAGGCTTTACTGTATTTAGCATTTGATGTACTTGACATCAATTCTTTTTGTATTTTTTGTGATAATAAAAATCCTCTCATGCATAAAATACATAAATATTTTTAATCACTGCAGTAAAACTTATCTATTATAAAATGATTAATATGACAAAGAACTTACAGCTGATTCATTATCACGCCAACAGTCATAATCTGTTGCCATGGCTATAGAAGCATAACGCAATCCAAGTTCATTTGCTAGCACAACCTACACAAAATTTAATAGAATTCAGAAAACAATACATGATATTTTAACAAATGAGGAGGTGAAAGGCAAAGTAGTGCAAGTCAGTAAGTCAAGTGGTGTAAGTCAAAAGCGTCTTACTGCAAAAACTACAAAAAATTCCACTATAAATTGAACAAATTATAACTCGTAATAATTATTATAATATTGCAAATAATTATTTGCAATTCCACTATAAACTGAACATGGAGATTACATTTTTGGCCTAAATTAAAAAAGTTGAAAATGTGACACACCAATGCCTTTCACCATATCAAATTACCAAACAAAAATTTCAAAGTCTCAAATTACCTCTTTGAAATTACCAACCAAAAATTTCAAAGTACTAATGCACAGAGAGGGACTGTGTTAATGTTTTTAATCGATTAAGTCACACAATCCTCTTTATTCTCTCACTCTACTATCTATATATATAAAACAGTTTTGTGACTGACTGACAGATAATGCACAGACCAAACCCGCTGGACCTAAAGGGCTGAAATTTTGCATGGCGATTCTTCTTATAGTACAGGGGTGCACTAAGAAAGATTTTTGAAAAAATTCTTCTTAGTCTCAAGGCCAAACTCTAAAATACGCTAGTGCAGATTTAAGAGAAAATTGTCTACCACAGTCAGCTTTATGTAGCTTGCTCATGCATAAGTTCGTGGACAAGTCTGGTTATATTAGTTCCGTCCGATGAAGAAACAATAAGGCAATCATCTAAAAAGCAGTTTCATTTTTTTTTCATTGTAATTATCCTAAAATGTACTCTGTACCAAAGCACGGGTATTGAGCTAGTCATTTCATACAATATTTGTTTCCAAAGAATGTACTTTTCTACATAACATTGTTTAAGAAAACATCTTGTATAATACCAATTACAGTTACCGATAGCAGTTACAATAGGAGAATGAGAAGAGTCTAATTATTACAAAATGCCCAGGTTTCAGAAGCCAGGCATTTTAGATTCTGTTATAGTGAAAGGGATGGTTTGGAAGCCATCTTTTGAAGTAAAAAGGAATGGATTCTAACTTTAATAGAAAGGAAAATTAAAGGAGATATCTTTGAATAAATTCCTCTTTTCTAGTATTATCACATGATTTTGAATAAATTATATTATATTATTAATATATATATATATATATATATATATATATATATATATATACATATATATGCATATATATGCATATATATATATATATACATACAGTAAAATGTCTGCAGTCAGCCACCCATATTTGGTGGCTACTCCACTCAGCCATATTTTGTTTCAGAACAGATTAAATACACTCAATGTTATTTTAACCCCTTTTCCGACGTCACCCTTCAAAATGGCCACTTTTTTTTTCCTTCAGAACTATGATTGGTCACCATGAGAAGTTTCAGCATAGAGTCGATTCTGGTTAATCGTACCAGCTGTTTATTTGGTCTGAATCTTGTCTTGTAACATAAGGCATGTTCGTTTAATTGGACCAGTTGGTAATTAGAACCAAAATGATGGTGTCCCGATGTGGTCCGATTTACCAGAATCAACTGTATATATATATATATAAAACAAAATGTTATATTTTCAATACAAGTCTATATATACAGTCGAACTTCCTTATATCGAAATTTTCTATATATCGAACTATTAGCTAATCTCCATGTTCATTACATAGAAAAATTGTTTCTATATATCGAAAAAATCTCTATATATCGAAATTTTTTTCAAGACAAATCGGGAGATTTTATTCCACTTTAGAATAAAATCTCCCAATTTTTGGCATTTGAAACAATACGTCGTGGACTTCAATTCGCAGAAAATGTCCCTGATGAAATTTTTAGTGGACTTAATAAATAGGAACATTTCTTTGAACTTTCCGCAAAACTGGCTGTTCTGCAAGATATTTGTAGTTTTTTTTTTTTAAAGAATGTAACTGATCATTGTAATCACTATCCTCATCATTGTTTTTTTTAAGGTATATAGTACTGAATAAATCTTTCATATTAATTAATTTTTTAGTTATTAACTTTCCTTTAATGGGATTCGCATATAAATTAGAAATGGAGTTTTGTATACTAAAATTAGCTTTAATTTTTTTTAGGAGAATTATGATAAAACTAAGTTCAATTCTATATATCGAAATTTCTATATATTGAATTTTTTTCCGGCAATTTGCTACTTCGATATATGGAGGTTCGACTGTATATATATATATATAACAGTTCCGTAACTGACTGATTGACTGACATATAATGCACAGACCAAACCGCTGGACTTAAAGGGCTGAAATTTTGCATCGTGATTCTTCTTATGGTGTAGGGGTGCACTAAGAAAGATTTTTGAAAAATTCTTCTTAGATTTATTTAAATTAAATTTTTAAGCTGTTTTTGTAACTTTTTTTAAGTTTGCATTTAAAATACTAATTTGAGGGTTATAAAATTTATATCACGAGAAAGATAATAAAAATTCCTTTAAAATGAAATCTTTTTCGATTCTTTACCCGATTTTCTGATTTTTGGCGAATTTTAAAAGATTAATTTTTAGAATTTAATTTATTAAATGCTGATCACGTGATTTCTTTCTCTGGTACTTTACGGAACGGATATTTATATTTACGTAACGGATATTTATATAGACAAAATAATGTAGAAGAAAATATTCAAATTAAATCTAATAGAACATACTAAAGAATATAGTACAGTTTGATGAACATATCCTTTACTGTATTTTAATATTTTTTTGATAATTTCCAATCGTCTGCCACATTAGCAAGAAAAGAAAAATATTTTTGTCTATTTAGTTGTTATGCACGTGACGATAAATTTATTTAAAGTACCAGAAAAAGAAATCACGTGATCAGCATTTCACAAATTAAATTCTAAAAATTAATCTTTAAAAATTCACCAAAAATTCAGAAAATGGAGGTAAAGATTCGAAAAAGATTTAATTTTAAAGGAATTTTTATGGTCTTTCTCGTGATATAAATTTTATAACCCTCAAATTATAATTTAAATGCAAACTTAAAAAAAGTTACAAAAACAGCTTAAAAATTTAATTTAAAAAAATCTAAGATGAACTTTTCAAAAATCTTTCTTAGTGCACCCCTACACTATAAGAAGAATCACCATGCAAAATTTCAGCCCTTTAGGTCCAGCGATTTGGTCTGTGTGTAGTCTGTCAGTCAGTTACAGAACTGTTTTATATATACAGTGGAATCTCGATCGAACGTTTTCCCGTATGTGTCATTTATTTCACCCAGTCTCGACGATCATATTGCTTTGTTATGTTCCCGGATCTATCGTTTTCCTGCATTAATCGTTCACTTCAGTCGGTCCCTTGAAAAACGATAGATCGAGATTTCGCTGTATATAGATAAAAGGACTATCAAATCTGTATCCTGATCTTAATTATAAAAAATTAGAACATACTTCAGGAACTGTTGTCATGCCAATTACATCACAGTTCCAAGACCTATATAAATGACTCTCAGCTTTTGTAGAAAATCTAGGTCCTTCAATGATAACAATTGTTCCTGTTTCATGATATGGTATACTTAATTTTTTGGCTGCATCAATCAAAATCTGCAACAAGAAAAAAAAAAAAAAACTGAATAATACAGTTAGACAAACTCAAGCAAATATTTTAGTTATAAAAATATGATTTAAAAGCTTACAAGTTCAGAAATCATAGTTATTAACTGCAAAAAGATAATCACAGAAAGAATTAAAGAGATATTCCTATTAGCCTTCTATTTATATTTAACAATAGAATATTATTCCTTAAAGCTATTCAAATACAACATAGTGTACTTTTATTTAAGTTTTCGACTTTTGTTTAACCCTTCAGTGGGCATGCCCGTGTATAAAGTGCAACATTTTCATAATTTTGAATGGTTTGTTTTTCCAAGTACGGTTTGAATGTTCTCAGGGCCTTTTTATCGCATGGGCAAATCGGGACTTTGCCAAGGGTCCCCTGATGCTAGGGGGCCCCAAAACCCCCTTGGTGTATGCACCTAGTACTTCTAATAGTATGTATAGCCCATGGATAGTTCTTATTTTTAAAAATGTTCGTAAGGGGAGGGCCACCAAATAGCATCTGCCCAGGGGCCCCCAGCGTTCATAATCGGGCCCTGAATGTTCTAAGCAGTTTCTATGTATAGCTGAACCCTTTCTAATGCAGGTCTGATTTTCTGACCCTTGTATTCCTTTCCATTCATTGTTAGTCGTGATTTAACCATGGTAAACCAGCGATTATACTGGATTGCAATATGACAAAATTATGAGTTGATGTAGTAAATCAAATGTGCAGCTATTGCATGGTATTCCGCATATCACAAAGATGGACAGTCTCATTGTTTTTTAGGTTTTTGAACATAATAGGAATCAATTTGCAAGTTGTCCTTAGATGCATTAAACCAGACAGTTTTGAAATAAGGCGATTGTATCTGCATTCTTTGGCCTTTAATTATAAATATATCTCAATAATATCATTTTATATCTTGTCATAAAATGCAGAATTAATATTTTCAATCTGAAAAAAGAAAGTTTATTACAAAAGGAATAATCAAGGTTGAAAGAGACATTGCATTTTATGCAACATGCGCCTGCTGGTGTTCCAAAAATTGGTGCACCCATTGGAGGGTTAACATGTAAATTACACCTCTTAGCTTTACAGCCAGCTTTTAACAAACACTGAGTAAAAATCCAGTATTAATAGTTTCATATGATAAGTATCTCTTCAGCAATATTTTTAGCCAGCTGTAGAAAAAAAATATATGGTAATGAGAGAATTATACAGTTAAAGAAATATTCCTTAGGCATAATTTACAATAAAGAACAGCCAGTTTCTTTAAAGTTTCCTCTGTATCTACATAGAACCATGGTAGGAAAATTGCAAACTTTGCATTGTCAGAGCAGTAAGGGTAAAGAATTTAATTGCTGAATTATACACATATTTATCTCAGTGATAAGTTAATAAAAAAATATTATGAAGGACACTCACAAAATTATAGTTAATGGACCTTGTACAATTTATTTTGTTCTAAATTAATATTTTCTTATGCTCAAATATTTATTTTTATTGAAGCAATCTTTATTTTATAAAATATTATGAAAGAAACAAAACCTTTATATAAACACATACATATAATTTTTTGGGGGTGGGGGGAGGATAAGGTGGTAAAAAGATGCAGTCTTATTTTTTAATACCAAAACAAAAGTAAAAATGAAACTACACTCATAAAATGAATTGATAAATTAATATATAACATTATACAAAACTGATTTACCTCTCGCATATCAGGACAAAAAGGTGTATGCATTGGTATATGGCAGACACCTTTCAACGATGAAGGCTGACCATCATAAAATGTACTATGCCTTTTTGTAGTTCTATAAAAGAGTAACAAATTTTAAGAAATAAAATACAGAACTATGAAATGTCATTATAACTTTAAATCATCTAAATAATTTCACATGATCATGCTCAATTTCAACAATTAAAATTAAGTATTTTTAAGGTATTTTAAATTAAACTATGATTTTTTTTATCTCATGTATTTCACATGTCCGACAAATTGATAAAAGCTCCATGTTAATCTTTATTATAGTAAAATATCCCCTTGTCCCAGAACTAAACTGAGAAACAAATGGATTCCTGAAAAGGTAGCAGAATAACAACACAAAACTAGAGTAACAGTCCCAAAGAAAAAGATGGAATACTCAGTTTAAATGCTAATTTGAAAGATTTAGTAATCATTAAGGAGTATCTGGAAAAATATAAGAGTTTTATGGGTCGTTAGATAAGAAACAGAGAGAATTTAAAGATCTTTTACAGGACAATAAACTGTGTAGTGTTTAACAAAATATGTTTTAAAAAAAGATATATTCCCAAAATGTTATGATTATATGCAAGAATTTTTTTAATACTAAAAAGTTTAATTCATGCACTCCTGTCCTAATATTTTTCAGGGCTATAAAGTGTGTTAAATGTTTAAAAAAATATATAATACAAAAAGACCCCAAAAAGCTATGATTATATGCAGGAATTAAATTTTTTAAAAATACATTTACAAAATAGTAACTGAATTACATGAATGAAATTATAGCATATTAAGGCAATATTTTTATTACTTCTTAATTTGTATACACTTTAGTAAGTCTTTTTATACTGAGAGGCTGAATGGATACAATATTTTTACATTCTACCAGAAATTAAATTCATATTTTGAACTTTTATTTTAATGCAATACTTCCTCTAGCAATAAAAATTCACGACTGATTAAACCATAAACTTTAGCTTTAAAAAATACTTTCTATTTATGATAAAGATTTTAGCTAGCCCACCATATACAACCAGTTCATCAAGAAGGCAATATTGCATGAACCCTTTGTTGTGCGACTTGTTTAGCACCGTGCGGGAGATCCGCCCAATCGGTGATGCATCACAAAAGTTGTTGCAAGTGTACTACTGTTATTCAAAATTTAACCTTTATTGGATTAGATTTAATTTAAGATGAAACTTTTATGTAATTGTGAATAGTTTCAAATTTTAATTTACAAGTACAGCTCATTTTAGTTTTAAGCTGTGTTGTAGGTCGGTTGGTGATGAACTAAAATAATGGAAACAATGTAACCGAAACCGCAATTACTTATATACATATTTTTTTATGTCTCTTTTTCTCGAAAGAATAAAGTAGTTTAACAATAAACTGGTTTTTTTTTTAAATTAAAAAAAAAAACTTTGCTACCAGTCAGTTTGCAAGTAAGTATTATTTATAAGCAAAAGCCTATATACACATATTTTATTATAAAGGACAATTTAGAAAAACAACCCGGTACCAAGCTTGGCAGGAAAAAATTCACTTGGCAAGCAACTAGTATATGAGAGTGGTTCCATGGTTTTTCAAAACAATACAACTTTGTGATGTACTATGTATGCCTTTATCATATTCAGAGATGTGTAAAATATTGAGAATTTTTTACATTTAGAATTGTGCTTTAAGAAAAACTAAAAGTGTAAAAACTTACCTGTCTATAAACTGATCAACAAATACAATGTCACCTGGCTTGATTTCTTCTTTTAAAGATCCACAAGCATTTGTAACTAATATATGTGTACAACCTAGCTCTTTAAGTGCAAATATATTAGCTCGGTAGTTTACATTTGTAGGCATTATTGTATGTTTTCTTCCATGCCTTCATAAAAAAAAGAAAAGAAAACCAGTTCAAAATTGTAATAAAATAAAAATGTATCTAACTAATATTTTTTCATCTAATAGAATTCTTTAATTTATAAAAAACTTTTTCACAAACTATGTAAAACTTAAAACATCAATTTTCAATAATGAAAAGTAATGATATGTAATAAAAATTTTAATTTTTTATGAATAATTTGTTACTGAAGTTTCTACATTGTTTCTCTTAAATGCTTAATGCAAGATGAAAAATATAAATGTTCAGCAGGTTTAAGAAATAAATATATTTATAATTATCAACAATCAGTATTCATTTTTTGGTGACAAATAAATAAAAAATTTACTTGAATTATTAAAAATCTTATCTTAAAAATAATAATTTATTACTTCCTGATCAACAATTAACATCATTTTTATAATAAATTAGCAAATGAATTAATAACAGTTAATTTAAATATTATAAAAGGTTTCTTTTTTTTCTCTTTCAAATAAATTAGCCCATAGTATCATATTAACATTTATTTTATTATTAAATAATACAATAAGATGATACACAATGAAAAATAAATCCCAAGAATGAAAATAAAGAGTTATGTCTCTGCAAGTTATATCATACAGCAATTTTTCATTTTTTAGAGTAATCAAGTTTTCGACCTTTGATGAAAACTGATAAAGATGAAGAAAATTATAACTTCTACTGTTAATGGAGTAAAAAAAAACATTACTATGAGGATAATGACAATTTTGCCTTTAACAACTGGAGAACTTTGGGTTTGTAGCCAAATATTACTACATATGCATAATACAGATTTAAAAGAAATAAAGAATAAAATCTTGGTAAGTCAATGATTAATAATAGAAGAGAATCTTGCCCCTGATATATAAATATATATATATATAAAATAGAAAACACACACATATATGACATAAAAACCATACCTAGCTAAAAGGACACAATCAACATTCTTAATTTTTCCTTCAATCAGACAATCAGAAGGCTATATCAAAATGAAAATAGATGAAAAATATATATTAAATTCTGGAGGATTAAGAATAGAAATAGATGATGAAATAATATAAAATGGTTAATATACAATAACACATATCTTGGATAAGTGTATTATATAGGGAAAAAATTAAAACCAGACCATCAATTGAAGAATTTCCTTTTTATTCACAGATATATTGATTCAAGACAGTTAAATGCAGTCTGATAAAATATATTTTGCTGTTAACTGTTATGTATGAATTAATTTCTCACATACAGTTAATGAATTATAAGTAAAAATGAACTCTTTTTTTAATTAAACATTTTTCTACTAGCTAGCTCATTTTAAAGTCAATAATAGGTGTAGACAAATTAACAAATGATTAAAAAACATTACAAATGATTAAAAACAAATCCCTCTACCACCACCTTAAAAAAAATAAAAATTGTAATTTCTTCAAAATAGGCCAAGCAAGAGTAACCTAGCACTATCCCAGATTACAGATTCTTTCTCCCGTACTTCAGAATGTTCTAGCATTTGTTAATTTGGCTAAATGACACATATTGGCATTTGTTTGATTTCCTTTAGTAAATTTGTGTTAATTAGCATAATATATTATACTTGTTAACGTGTTTTTGTTGCACAAACCTAAACTTCCATTGCATTGATTAAAGTAGCCTAAAACAGATCATTAAACTGGAAACTGTTTCATAATCGTCAGAGAAATTTCACCTTTTATCTTGCAGAGTACCTTTTCCCGAAGTCACGATAAGGGGAGTTTGTAATTTTGTTACATATTTGGAAACTGTTAGGGAACAAACTTGGGATGAGAAGTGTGTACATCCAAATAGTATGGTTTCCTAAAAAAAAAAAAAATGAAAATATTTTACGATGTAGTTTTTAAGGGAAACTTTTAAGTTACTTAAAACACTAGAAATATTTTTGGTGTTGTATTTTAGAGGATTTGTACTTTCATATTGTAGCTGACTTGAATTTTAATTAACAAAAGCAGACTATTTTAATGTTCAGTGAAGTTGTAGGTTGGTCAGTAAAGACCAAAGAAACAGGAACAATGTTTCCAAGATGCTTCAGAGACCACAATTATAATAAAAAAATTTTTATTCCAGCTTTTGTTTTCTTTCCAAGAAGAGCGAAATACTCTACTAATAAACACTATTTATAGAAAAAAATTCAAAATATGCTTATTTTATTTAAAAAGAGAAATAAAATAACTCTCTTGTAAGTCATTATTCGGGAACCGCGATGGGGCAGGGTAAAATTTTACGGGCTTGCCGTGTGGAGGGCTGGGCTAAGGCAAAGTCGGCACCAAGTTTGGCGAAAAACTGATCTTGGGCGGAAACTGTTATCAGATGTGAACTCGAAGCAATTTTTTTCCATGAATTATTTTCTTGCACAAAATAAAATTTTTAACTCTCATATAACATATTTTTTCTCAAAATATTAGATGTTTAAAATACATACCGATCCATATGCGTTGTTTGTAGTCACCTCTCGTCGATCTGCCAAAATATCTGGATCATCCAAGCCCGAGCCACCGATAATACCGATCTAGGAAAATAAAACAACTTTATGAAGGAAGAGTATCATTTGAAATAAAATTGAACTTAATAAGTTTACATGAATACCTTGATCTTAGGATTAAGCATTATAAAAACTTTATTTTACGACCGAAACTCAACATACACTGCAACACCCAACTCACAGCACGTACATTCAAATAATTTTGATATCGCCGCGGTGCCGCAGTTACAGTTGTCGTTGTAAAGTGATTCGACCAGCGAATTCAAAAGATTCAGCAGGCGACACGAAACAGATGTGTTATGTCAATGAAATAGCAGATGTTCTTAAGAATGGATAATGACATTTTTCTTTATACATTTTACATTTCAATTTCTAAAAAAAATAAGGGACGCACATTTAGGAATGACATACATCTAGACAGACTAACTGAGGTGACGTACTATTCTTGCCTGCCATGTACAAATAAATAGAACATGTGCGATATATGGTTGAAAAAAAAAAAAAGAAAATAAGCGAGGTGATGAACGTATTACATGTATCATTTTTGATCGTATAACTTATTGGTGCATTTCTCCGAAGTTTGTAAGTTTTGAAACGTTTCAAACGTTTTAGAGATTATCAAAAGTTACCGGGTAATCAAAAGTTACCGATATTTTAAATGGCCACTGTAGGTGGTTTTATGCTCTCTATTATCTTTAAAGAACTGATCTCTTCCCACGGACGATTTATCGATCCGCAGTTGATTGAGGTTAAAAAACAAAGCCAAAAAGTTACATCACTTCTACAAACAAGGAATGTGAAACCCGTGGGTTCATGCTTCATATTTCAATTTTTGAACTAACAGATTTAAAAATAGTGCTCCAAATCAATAGAGTTTTGCGAATTGTTATGAAAATGCTTCAAACACATTTTCGCGAATGTCGTTTAATATGAATTATAATCAATATAATTAAAGACAAAATGACGTCAAAGCGAGGCCGGCTGGGGATTCATTTGGTTCTGAAACGCCAATAGCAAAACACTGACTTTTCCTATCATGAAATGCATGGGATGTATAGGATGACAACCCCAGTTAAAATTCTTCTCAGAATATTCATAATAAAGAATTTACAATAAAATTATAAAGCGAAATGATAATTTGCAATGCAATGCATCAGACTGGGGACTCAGCATAGCAACAACGGTCTTGCAGGTTTTAACTACCTGAAGAGCTATATGTTTCTCAAAAATAAATTTTCTGGTCCCCTGACACCTCCCATTCTATGGATTCAGGTCACGTGTTTATATTTTCAGGGGTGCTTATACTCTGCTTTCACTACTGAAATGGATTATTTTGAACATTTATTCATAAATCACACCTCGGAAAATTTAGTTCCAGAGTGCAGTTCTTTCCCTATTATTAACTTAGCGTGGAAGACTATAATGTTTTTGTTTTTCCCTTTTTATTTTATTTTATCTGGTATTTGTGTTTATTTTCGAGATTCTCCTTTTTGACACTATTTGCTTTCTCCTCTGTTTCGTTTCCTTTGTTGGCAATATTCACACAGAGCTTTCTGTCAGCTAATTACTGTAAATTTCCCTTTGATAGTTGAACTGCTAACACAGTAACACAGTTACTTTCAGCTTAAAAGACTTATCGTTTGACCCATCCCCCTTTGCCTGTGTCCCTTATTAATATCCAACAGCTTAATCTAATGAGAATTAATATCTCATAGCCATTATTGAGATTTTCACTCTGATACGTATTCTGTATTAGTCTTAAATAATACATTCCCTATGCCTTTGTAGATTTGAAGTAAAGTTTTCATAGAAAATTCCAAAAATACAGTGATACCTCGACTTACGAGGTTTTCGAGATACGAGCATTCTCTCGGCAGATTTTTTGCTTCGAGTTACGAGTAAGCTTCAGATACCCCACAGCTAGTTTGCGCAGCGAACGCCATATGCTCATCAAATGAGAACACGAGAAGCATATAATATTTACAACCTTTATGTACAATTATTATACAATTGTATACATATTATTCTAAGACTACTATCCAGTCTTAAATCGAGAGATTAACACTCAACAATTACCACCTGGGCAGATTGCTCTGCCCACACTTGAGTCGCCCTCCGAAACCGAACAGCGTCCAACCTCTCTAGTAGAGAGGTAGTTTAAATTCCCTCCCCCACACTGGTACTCACCATGGGTTCTAGGGGATGGGATGACCTTGGCCCTAGGATTGCAAGCTCTCCTCCTCCTACAGATTCTGAGAAAACGATCTTCGGGTTTTCAGAAAGAGGAATTTGCACATTTCATTCCAGTGAACGATGTAACAATCGCTCAGCTTCCGTGTCTCACTTTAAGAGGGTAGCTCGTAATAAAAGCGAAAGCGAGGAAAATGTGGCGAAAAGATAAAAAATCAACGAATAAGATTTAATTTTTCAGTTCAGCTTTTCTCCTCCTCTTTCATCGGCATCTTAGTCTGATCTCCAAGGTAAATGTTGTACATTACACTTAATAAAACAAGTTTATTGCAGTACATTCTATTGTATTGCGCTTTTATACAACGTTCATCATTTATAAGCACATTTTTCTTATTTAAAAACACGTAAGCAAAAATTGCTGTGTTTGGGGGAGCCCGGAACGAATTAATGGCATTTCCATTCATTTGAATGGGGAAAATTGATTCGAGATAAGAGTATTTCGAGTTACGAGCTCCGTCATAGAACGAATTGAACTTGTAAGTCGAGGTACCACTGTATTAGCAATTGCAACAAAACACTTTCATCTTACCAAACAATAATTTCAATATTTTAACGATTCCTAACAGCAAAAATATCAAATATTCCAATAAATATCAGTGAATCTGCCCAAATATTGTAAAGGATAAGATATTCCAAAACCGCGAATGACAATGTTGAATCGAACATCTGGCTAAACGTCCTGAAATGTTTAATGTCAAACATTATTTCCCGAAAAGCTAGTTGTATTCGATAAAACTTTAGCAGCTTCAAAACTTGTTCTCTCAAAAACTCTGATACCCCTCTAATATATATTCATTCTTTTCTTGGTGGTCAATAAAAAATAATACCATCTGACTTCGATAAATTTTAAATATAAGTATTCCCTCTGAATACTTTAAAAAAATATATTTTAAATAAATACAATTTATTAAAAATATTTTAGAAATACAATATATTAAAATATATTGAAATACAATATGCTTTAAATAAGTACAGTATATTAAAAATATTAAAATTACAATATATTTTTTAGTATTTCCCTCTAGCTACCTAGAACAAATATTACCCTCTAAATTAGAAACATTCCCTTCGTCTTTATAGATTTGAAGGGAGTTCAAATAGAAAATTCCCGAAATATTAGCGATTTATACAAAACTTATTTTTTTTTTATATATGAAGATAAAATGTTTCAAAAAATATTGCTAAAAGCAACTCGTTTTGCAAAATGGAACATATTTCACAACCGCGACTGAATCTGCTAGATCGAGTTAAATGTCCAGCTAAACGCCTTGAAATGCTAAATGTGTCGGTGATTACGAAAGTGGTGTAAGTCAAAAATCTAAAATTCTATTATATATATATATAAAAAAGAGGAATCAATTTATTAGCTTATTCACGTTGCATTCTTTTACGTCACCGTAATCTGAAGCAGTCTTTGCAAAAATTTAAAAATTGAGCCGTAAATATTTGTTCTAAAATATTTTGTTATCTCTCTATATAAAACAGTTCCGTCACTGACTGACTGACATACAACGCACAGACCAAACCGCTGGACTTAAAGGGTTGAAATTTTGCATGGTGATTCTTCTTATAGTGTAGGTGTGCACTAAGAAAGATTTTTTTTAAAATTAAATTTTTAAGCTGTTTTTGTAACATTCTTTAAAGTTTGCATTTATATTAATAATCTGATGATTATAAAATGTATATCAAGAGAAAGATCATAAAAATTCCTTTAAAATGAAATCCTTTTCGAATCTTCACCTCCATATTCTGATTTTTGGTGAATTTTTAAAGATTAATTTTTAGAATGTAATTTAGTTACATGCTGATCACGTGGTTTTTCTTTTTGTAATACTTTAAACTAATTTTGCGTCACGTGCATAACAACGAAATAAATTAACAAAAACACATTAAAATACGGTAAAAGATAAAATTTAACCACTAGACTAATTGAGATGGAAGTTTTTTAAGAATTTAATTCAGGTTAGTATGTTTTATGGATATTAAACATACAAATTAATTGCATACATTGACTGTTGCATTTAATTTGAATATTTTCTTCTACATTATTTTGTCTATAAAAATATAAGTTTCGATTTTTTTATAAATATATTTTTTAGTTTTTCTTTTGGCATCAATTGTATACATTGACCGTTGCATTTAATTTAAATGCACTCCGTAGCGAAGCACGGGTAATCAGCTAGTATAGTATAAAAACATTTTTCAGTTTGTTCAAACTCAAACATTTAAATATCTCAAAGCGAAAATTATATGACTTGCATTACTTTTGAAATCACCGGGTGCAATGAATTAGACCATTTTCATAATCAAGGGAGTAAATGTCAAACTAAGTTCCAGTGAAACTCATCGTAATCGAAAAAGTTCCATCGATGGAGCTTTCAAAATTTTAAGCATACTCCTCTTATACTTAAAATTAACGAAACCCTAAAAATTTAATATATTTTACATTTAAATTATATATACGGATACATATATTTAAAATAAATAAAAAGAATTATACTAATGGAGCGATGCACAGAAATGGCCAGAGGGGGGTTGTGACCCCTCTTCCCTGGTTGAACATGTTTTCGTGCCAAGGCGAACACTCCCAGTGGACCAGAGCATCGCGAGACCGAAGACTCGATAAAAGAGTTCATCCAAATCATTAGTACAAAAAGAGCTGAATAAAAGAGTGAATTTCTTCCTTGCCTAAATAAAACTAAAAAATATAAAAATATTTAAAAATACAAGACCATTTAACAATACATCAAGATCGACCGAGCCACTCTTCATGTACACAAATCTGCCAGACCTGTTACGCCCATAAATCCGTATACAGTCACTCATGCAGTTAACTCAATCTTAATAAGGAACTCATTCCTAGTAATATTTAAAAATCTACACACGTTTTTCATTACGAAAAAGTAAGGATAGTGATAATTTAATGATGACTTTATATACTCGAAGATATTATATTTTTTTATCGCGTTATTACTGTATAAATTTTCACATCGTGTTATGTGGTTGAAAATGACATTTCGAAATATCGATTTATGTATTGCAGACCGCCAATCTGTCAGTTTGTTAATTTTAATGTTATATTTTGTGCGTTTGTCGTATATTCTATATTCTATCATGTCGTTGTTTCCACGTCTTAGATTTATGTCTAAGTAATCAATACTCCCATCCGTATTTTTTGATGTTTCTGTCAACACCAAGTATTCTGGGTAAAAGTCGAAGTCAATAACAGATCCGCCATTTCGGAATAATATCAAGACGTCATCTACGTATCGAAGGTATATCATCACGTTATTAAGGTCTATTCCGCTTTCGTATGTATGTAAAAAAATGTCAGCAAGTGCGGAAGAGCAGGCTCCCCCCATTGGTATACCTCTCTTTTGTTTGTATAAATTTAGACCATCACATACATAAGTCTCTTTTAGTACGATTTGCAATAATGTGAAATATTTTGCCCGTGTTATATATTCATTGAGGTCATATTTTTCATATGCCTCTTGCATGATGCATGTTAGGTCTTCGATGTCAATAGAATTAAATAAATCGTTAAAATCATAAGATTTGATGTTAGTTACGTCATTAAGCCCCTCCACAAGATCTATTACTTTTTTACTGTTTTTTATAATATGACAGCAGTAACCAGCAATTTTTATGTATATATTCTTAATTACATTGAGTAGTTTGGTGTTAGCAGTTTCAAGATATGATTTACAACCTACAGTTACAGATCGAAATTTTATTGGCTGTTTGTGAAGTTTGGGGATTAACACTACATATGGATATTTAATGTTATTTATCTTAAGTCCTATTTTTTTATATAAAGCAATAATTCTCTTTCCTATTGTTTGCCTATCTTCTAGCATTTTTTTGTATTGTGATTCATCGCTATATATTTTGTTCAATAGTTGTCGTGTTGCTACATCCAGTTTTTAAGTCAATTGGGCTCGTATCGTAAATTTATTTGGGTTAGTACAATATATTTATTTTTCTTAGGATTTATTTGGCTGCGTTGTGTTTAATATTTATTTTCTTGAATCCAACCCAAAGCTCTGGATGTCGAACTTAGCAACCGAACAAAAACTAAATACTATTCCCAGTCTTTGATTATGTAAATTAACATCAACAACTTTCAATCTAGACAGACTAAAAAGTTTAACATAAGAAAAATTTGTTTATTTACATACTTAATATTTACATGTAACAAAAGAATCTTTCATTTTCCGAAATCAATGCACAATAATAATTTTCATCTTTCACAACTTATATTTTATAATTACTTTGCTAAGGTTAGGGAGCGTCCCGAGCGCAACAACAAAATACTTTACTATTCGTTCAACACTAAACCTTTTCACTAAAAAAAACTCCTTGCTCACGAAAAACTAAATTCACTTTGCCTAAATCGGAACTGAACAAATCAAAATCATTTATTTAACACTCACCCAATTATTCTTCATCAATTCAAGGTGCTCTCTTGGCCTTCTCGCCTCGCCTACGGTCAGGGATCACGTTGCTACGCCGGGCAGGGGGCTAACTTTATTTCTTTCACGGTGAATTACCACTTCTTCTCTGTCGATAAATTGGAGTTGGGCTCTCCTTGGCGCGTATCTTCACTATATTTGCACGGGCGCTGGGTATCTCTTCACGTCGTGAAACGGGATGGTGGGGCACTTCTAGTCGTTTAACTTCTCGGCTGGGGCACGGGAGTTGAGTCTCTTGGTCTCGTCTGCAATCTGGGTGCGGACCTCTTTATTTTACTTGGTCAACGCAGTCTCGCAGGTGCCTTAACAAGTTTATGTGGGCTCCTCAAGTCCACTTACGTTTATTTATTTAAGACGTGCTGGAGATGGGGACCTACAGCCTCCCCGATCCAGACTCTCTCTCTCTCTCTCTCTTTTTTCAAACTCTCCAATATATTATTTTAATCCCCTTTCATACTTATGACTCCACCTTCTCATAAACTTCCATCAGCCAATCCGGCCACCGTAAACTTTTCATTTGCTGTACTCCCTCTCTCACCTTCTCATTGGCTTCTTAACTCAAAAACGTTACGCCCTTACCGCCTGCCCTTGCGACCACCTGGTTTTCAAAATGACCCCTTTACGAACCGTACTGCTATAAATCTAACAATAAAAGGCTTTTGTAAATATAACGTCATCGTTTGGTTCCGTCATCTTATCTGTGTCTCCATCTCAGACCTTCCTATCTTCAAAACTCATAAAACTGTCTTGCAACAGGCTACGTCCTAAATTACTCCACTCAACTCTATAATTATCTGTCGGCGTTAAATTTGATTCCGACTTTTATAGCAAACATGTAATAAAGCCAGCTTTTTATTTAAAAGCGCTTTACTACAATAGTTTACAGTAATAGCCTCGGCATGTTATGGCGTAATTTGATGCTACTTTGTCAATGTAGCTTATCACATATTTATCTTGTAATGTGGTTATTTCCTTCTTTATATCTTCGGTATTTATGTTGTCAAATGCACAGGGTTTACATCGTAGGGCTCTAATATATTCCCCATACCTTTTTACCACCAAATCTTTCCATTCGTCAAATGCACATATCGGCATACTATACTTAACTGCACACTTATATACAAACTTTTTTATGTCCCCAATAAAGATTTGGTATATTTTATGTTTATTTCCGGAAATTTGAAACCTGAAGTTAGTACCGAATCTCAGCCCAGGGTGTTTAACTATCTCTAGGTTACCGGTTATAATGTGTTTGTGATCTTGATCAGTCAGGTTCTCAGTATGACATAAGCAATTACCTGTCTTATTACCAAAACGCTCTTTGGAAACCTTATTATAATTGTAAATGCTTCTGCAGTATGGGGTGTTATATTTAAATGCCGGGGTTGCTTTTATGTTTTTTAAAGGAAACTTATTGTTTGTTTCGTTAAATATTCGATTTAGTTTGATATTCTCGATTATTTTATTTGAGTAGCGTATGACACAATAGTTTTTTTCAATTATATTGTTGGGGTTTATAAATTTAATTTTAAAATTATTAAATATAAATTTTACTAAGTCCAATATACATAAAAACGTTCTATTATTCAATAAGTTTTCATTTACTTTTTCCATACATTTAAACCATATTTGGTTTAGATGTTTTTTTCGTATGCCAAAAACCATATTTTTTAGCCAGCTTAAAGGCACAGGATTACCAGATTGATGTTTTTTTATAAATATATCAAATTTCGTAAAAAATGTTTTTACAGAATTTGGATTATTACCCTTTCCCCGGGTTTTTTTACCTATAGACACAGAGACATTTTTAGCATTAATAGAACTATTATTAATTATACCGTATACTGAAGGTTTATCTTTATCAGTAATGTAAGTAGAATTATAAAATTGTTTGTAGTGATAATTATTTAAGCCGTAAGGAAAAGCAGTCTTGAATTGGTCTATGTGTATATTTTCCCACCAAAGTCTGTTTTGTTCATTGGGAATTATGTCCAAGATTGCTATAGTAGTATTTGAGAAACCATGCTGTTTGAAATGCTCAATTTCGACGGTATTTCTCGATGTTTTATACGTTAGACTCCTATGCAAATTTATTCTCAAGTTTAGGTGGTTGGAAGTTTGTCCTATATATATCAAATTACAACACCTGCAAGTTATTTTACACTGCTGGCCACTGTAAATGCAACACCCTGAAGGAAACATGCAAATAACATGAAATTTACAACATGCATTAGCGGAGGTGAGATATGCAAATGATTAGAATTTCAGCGCAGACGCACATCACGCGCGCCTGTGGCGCCACTTCAAAGCGCTATTTAAGGCTTGGAGATTTCGACGATTTCAAGTTCGGTAATTGTGCTTTTCTTGTTTTAAAAAAAACGATCAATTATGCCTCGTCGAAAACAGCGATCATCTTTTGATCAAGTATCCGAGTTCGACAGAGGAAGGATAGTGGCCTACCGAGATTGTGGATTATCTTTCAGGGAAATCGGTAGTCGTGTTGGACGAAACCAAACAACTGTAATGCGGATATGGGATCGTTGGTTGCAGGAGGGTACGACGGACCGGCGTGTTCGATCGCATCCACCTCAGCGCACCACTTCACGTGATGACAGGCAAATTGTGCGCATGGCAGTGACGGATCGCTCAGTCACATCACGAACCATAGCACAGCACATGCAGTCTGTAACGCATCATCCAGTGTCTGCGCGTACCATTCGACGCCGTTTACAGCAGAGTGGTCTGTCCGCAAGACGTCCATTGCTTTGTCTACCCTTGACGCAGAACCACAGACGTCTCCACCGCCAATGGTGCGATGACAGAAGGATGTGGACGGCAGAATGGAATGAAATTGTCTTTACTAACGAGTCACGCTTCTGTCTGCAACACCACGATGGTCGCATTCGAGTCTGGAGACACCGTGAAAAGAGGATGCTGAACAACTGCGTTATGCACCGCCACACTGGTCCTGCTCCGGGTATTATGGTATGGGGCGGTATTGGATATCACTCTCGCACAGCTCTAGTACGCATTGCCGGTACTTTAAACAGCCAGTGCTACATCCCCGAGGTGTTGGAACCAGTTGTCCTTCCTTACCTTCAGGGCTTGCTCACAGCCATATTTCAAGATGATAATGCGCGACCACACGTGGCACGCATTGTCCAACGGTTCTTCGTCAATCGCCAGATTGAATTGCTTCCCTGGCCGCCTCGCTCTCAAGATCTTTCGCCGATAGAAAACACGTGGACCATGGTTGCTCTACGATTGACCCAGATTCCATCCCCAGCTGCCACAGCAGATCAACTTTGGCAACGTGTGGAAGCTGCTTGGTCTGCTGTACCCCAAGAACTCATCCAAAGTCTCTTTGAATCAATGCCGAGGCGTGTGGCAGCGGTGATCTCCAACAATGGCGGCTACTCTGGCTACTGATTTTGGCAGGAACCACACTTCACAGAAGTCTATAAATTTAATCATTTGATACTTGGTCAACATGTTATCTACAAAATAAATTTTGTTGTGATATCTCTTGTCTTTCTTGGTGTTGCAATTTGGGTGGCCAGCAGTGTATATATACAATTAAAAACCTTGCAAAAGTTGTACAGATGTTTTTTGTTGGATAACTGACTTTTATCAGCAGCAGGGCATAGCTTACATCTTGTACTTGAACAAGTGTTGATCTTAAAATCTTTAAAATTGCGCTGATAATGTTTTAAATCGTAATCTATCTCAGATTGTGGAATTTGCTTCATTAATTGCATTCATGATCAGGCAGTTTGGTCGTTGCAGCCTGATCATAAATTAAAACTGTATACGTATTTATGGGCGTAACAGGTCTGGCAGATTTGTGTACATGAAGAGTGGCTCGGTCGATCTTGATGTATTGTTAAATGGTCGTGTATTTTTAAATATTTTTATATTTTTTAGTTTTATTTAGGCAAGGAAGAAATTCACTCTTTTATTCAGCTCTTTTTGTACTAATGATTTGGATGAACTCTTTTATCGAGTCTTCGGTCTCGCGATGCTCTGGTCCACTGGGAGTGTTCGCCTTGGCACGAAAACATGTTCAACCAGGGAAGAGGGGTCACAACCCCCCTCTGGCCATTTGTGTGCATCGCTCCATTAGTAAAATTCTTTTTATTTATTTTAACTATATGTATCCGTATTGTAATAGGGGGTGTGTTGCTGTACGCGCAGGCACTTCTGTATTTCGATTATGCTTTTACGATTTTAGTGTTTTCGCAGGTTTTTGTACCACTTATATATATATATATATATATATATATATATATATATATATATATATATATATATTTATATATATATATATATATATATATATATATATATATATATGTGTGTGTGTGTGTGTGTGTGTGTGTGTGTGTGTGTGATAATATTACTAACTACCTATAATCGCCCATTCTGTACTTCATCTCTGCCATGGTAACCCGTCCTTCTTGTCTTGACGTAAACGCTTCGCCTTCCACATACTAACTTCCTCCGCCAATTCTGGCAACTTCTCTGGCCTAATTCTATTTTGGCGCTTTTTGCGAGAGACGCTGGGCTGACTCGAAGCGAGTAAGATGTGTTGCTTTACTGTTTAATAAATTAGTTTGTTCCTGAAGCTAACTTTATTATTTTCCGGCCACGATGCAAGCTACATTTTCATTAGATGTAGCTTGCATCGTGATGTCCATCAGGACATCACAGAGAGCTCGACAGGATCTGGACTTTTAAAAATGCGACTGCAAATGGAACAAGTTAAAAAGTCTTCGTTCTACACGAGTTTCGTTTTGGATTCCCGCCATTGTTCTGCAGGACTTTTGCTTTATTTTCCGCATGCGTTCCTGAATCCGCCATCTTGAAAGAAAATGACCAGTGCTAAAGTATTCCTCATCCAACACCATGAAAGTGCTACAGAAATTACGACTGCGACGAAGCAAGTAAAGATGCCATTGTTCAAAAATTGCAGTTTCGTTTCCGCCTGACCTCACCATTTTTTCTTCCCGTTTTGGACTACGCCATCGTAAAGTCAAGTACCAGTGCTGCAGCATCCGATTCAACTAGGCCTCCAAGAAGTGATTCAAGATTTTATATGTGAGCGACAGTCATCAAAAACTTCAATTTCAAGAAAATAATTACGATTTTAGAGTGAACGCCGAACGCTGCTCTCAAATCAAAGAAGCTCATAAAAACAAATTTTCAAGTTACCATCAGAATGCTTTACATTCAAAAAAGTTCTTATTTAGTATTGTATTTTACAGTACGAAAGTTGGTGTTGTAAGCAGGTCAGTTATTATATTATTTTTGTAATTTCTAGTATTGTAAAAGTAAAAGTAAAATGAACACTGCCAAAATAAATGTCGAACATGAAAATAATTGCGAAATATTTCAGGAGAAAATTAAAAATCGGAAAAAAAGAAGTTAAATGTAAATAATGAAATGATGAAATAAGTCACCAATATGTAAATCATTCAGCTATCCTTAATCTTTCTATTTTAGCATTCCTATCCTATCGCCATCCTAGTTAATTTTGAAGAAACCCCGTGAGTGTAAGTGAAACTGACATATTTTTTTAAAAACTTTTTGAAGCTTACTACATTTTATATGAAATATACTATGTACTAGATAAATATTATTGATTTTTATACTGGGGTTTCCACTCACTGTCCTCCCTGTCTCTTCGTACTTGTCAAGTGTTCCCTTTGAACAATTTCTTTTCCCTCTCATGTTTGCCTGCCCCTTTTCATTTTGTGCAGTTTGCTCAACTTGAGTTTCAGGTTGGAAGCACCTTCCCTTTGGTAAACGCTCACGAGGATGTACTCACAACAGGTCACATACCTCAAATTTATGTTTGTATTGTCTTGATTTTTTTTCCACAACAGTTGAATGTCAGTGTCAATTGTTAGAATTTGTATTTTTGTTCGAATTTTTGCAACATCAGGTACCAGACATTTGGTATTGATGTTGAAAGTTAATTTTGACAGCATTTGGTAAATTTATTCTACTAATTGCTGAAAGAATAATTTTAATATTTTTGTGTACATGATCTAGAGAAAATAAAATAAAATATAGATAGTGTTTTGCTCAAAGAAAAGTCAATAACTAATGTCAAACGTAATAGTAATAAACAACAAAGAACATTATTTTTCTAAAAAAGTGACTACAGCCCAGGAGATCTCCAAAAAAACAAAACATTATTCAACGACTAAGACTGTGAATAATAATTGCTTTGTGTTTTTCAACTAGCTGAACTGTACCCGTCCAGGACTCTGAACACTTTCAGACTGTGACACATGTCAGGGGCTGAGACATGCACAATTTTCTACTTGTATTTATATTTGGAACATCTTTACATCTGTTGTTGTTAGTGTTTTCATTTAAGTGTACCATTCCATTTTTATTTTACTCCAGCTATTTGTTTTTAAAATTACGCCATTTTTCATACTATCATGTCTTTCAATTGTACAATTTAACATAAAAATTTGTGATTTTCGAGCCAGCTTCAACCTGTAATATTCTAACTACTAACTTACATGTTCTCACTATCTGGAGTGTCCTGGAGTGTCCGCGGCTCCAATCCATTTTAGATTGGGGGGGGGGGATATTCTGTGATAATATTACTAACTACCTATAATCGCCCATTCTGTACTTCATCTCTGCCATGGTAACCCGTCCTTCTTGTCTTGACGTAAACGCTTCGCCTTCCACATACTAACTTCCTCCGCCAATTCTGGCAACCTCTCTGACCTAATTATATTTTGGCGCTTTTTGCGAGAGACGCTGGGCTGACTCGAAGCGAGTAAGATGTGTTGCTTTACTGTTTAATAAATTAGTTTGTTCCTGAAGCTAACTTTATTATTTTCCGGCCACGATGCAAGCTACATTTTCATGAGATGTCCATCAGGACATGATATATATATATATATATATATATATATATATATATATATATATATATATATATATATATATATATATATATATATATACAGGCCCTGATTTTCCATTAGGCCCGGGCCTAGGGACCCCCGAATGTTGATCTCCCCCCCCCCCCCCAAATTTTGAAAAATGAAAAAATTCCCAATTCAATTTTTTTATTATTTATTTTATCTTTTTTATAGCAATTTTTTTATATATCCTTTCAAATTTGATTGATTGGTTCATCATATGTATAGTTATATGTATAGTTCATCATATGTATGTTATAGTGTATATAAGGGATTAATAAGTTTTTCTGGCTGCATTGTATTGGTGTTTTAATGATGAAGTTAATATGTTGTATTGCTTTTTGTTATTTGATAATGTTCTAGGCTTCTATGCTTCAAATAGCCAATTCTTGGTAAAATGGCACTTCGCAATGATTCATGATTATTTTTTTTTGTGTGTGTAAATTTTGGATATTTTACACCCACATCAGTATTGAGGGGCCCACATTCCGAGTTGTGCCAATAGCCAAGAATTTTCTAAATCAGGCCCTGTATATATATATATATATATATATATATATATATATATATATATACACTGAAGTGCCACTGAATTAGGGATAGCAAAGCCTATGCAAATTGTGTAGCGCTGCGCATCATGTATGCGCAAGTGAGGGCGCTGTGGTAACTGCATATATAGCGCTTACTGTGGTTGTTCTGAATTAGTTGTTGGAATTGCCAGTATGGGTGAACTGCCTGATTTAGACGCCTTCGATCGCGGACAAATCGTAGGTGCGCGACGCATGGGCCATTCAATTTCCGAAATCGTCAGACAGCTACGATTTTCAAGGTCGGCAGTGTCAAGAGTATACCAAGAATACATGGATGGTGGAAAAAAACTAGCGATCGGGCAAACTGCAAAGGAAAATTAGCCTTGACAGTGCGTTGTAAGAGACGGCTCAGGCGTATTGTACATAGCCAGCCATTAGCTCAAATTTCCACCCAGTTTAATGACGGTGCCAGTCGTACAGTCAGTAAACGGACTGTGCAACGCTCGTTTCACCGTATGGGTTTCGGGAGCCGTCGACCTACGAGAGTACCATTGCTCTATACTCGCCATCGGGCTGCACGTCTTGTCTGGGCAAGACAGCACAGAGACTGGAGTGTAGAGGACTGGAAACGAGTAGCATGGAGTGATGAGTCTCGATTCCGACTACTTAACGCCGACGGGATGCTGAGAATATGGCGCCAGGCTCATGAAGCCATGGATCCTGCATGCCTGGCTGGAACTGTACAAGGGCATGGTGGCTCAATCATGGTCTGGGGTGTTTTTTCGAGGCACAGTTTGGGATCTTTGGTGCGTGTACCAACCTCCCTCAATGCAATTCGGTACGTAGAGTTGCTGGGTGATCACCTCCATCCGTTTATGCTGTTCTGTTATCCGCACGGTAATGGAGTTTTCCAGCAAGACAACTGTACCTCTCACAAGTCCCGGTTGGCTACTGGCTGGTTGGATGAGCATTCCTCTGACTTCTCTGTCATGAATTAGCCACCTAGAAGCCCAGACTTAAATCCTATTGAGCATCTTTGGGATGTTTTGGAACAAGGCGTGAAAGGCCATCACACAGCACCAAAGAACCTTACTGAATTATGGACAGCTTTAGCCAATATTTGGCAAGCCATTCCCGTGGAACGTTTCCAGAAACTTGTTGAATCTATGCCTCGTCGTGTGGCAGCCGTTATCAAGGCCAGAGGAGGCCCAACTCGTTACTAGGTAGGTATCCCTAATTCAATGGCACTTCAGTGTATATACGATGTAGTGTATTCAAATATGTACGACAGTATATATTAAAAACTCAGAATCTTTTTTAGCAATTGTAGTCCAATCGTAGTGACGAGTGGTCTTTTCCGTTCTTTCCAGGGCCGCCCAGAGACTTTACGGGGCCTGGGGCAAACTTCTGTTGGGGGCTCCAAGACTATTTTTCAGAAGACTATTTTGTAGTAAGAGAAACATGATTAAACGAATAACTTTTTTTTACTTTTGGAGGGGCCCCTTTTTTCGGGAGATTATTTTGAATTTTGAAGTACGGTGCAAGTTTCATAATTTTCTTTATTAGGAAAAATTTTTAGGGACCCCTCCGGCAGTTGGGGGCCTGGGGCAAAGTGCCCCAGTTGCCCCCCCCCCCTCTGGGCGGCGATGGTTCTTTCACTCAAATGAAGATGCATATGTCCCGAAAAACGTTTATTTAACTTGACACACCAAATGCACATACACGAAAATATAAATTACAATATTTACTCACAGATGAAGCTCTATGGTACTCTAACCTACTAGCTGAGGGTATTTCTGTCTCGCCGAAAATCTTCACAGGAAGCCGTTGCAACGTCTCTCGCCTAAGGGCCTATTCACATAGAATCGTATTGATATATTTTAAACCAATCATATGCCTCAACAATTTGGTGGCTAATCGTTTGGAGGTTTGTAATTGGGTAAATATATTTCAATACCAGTAACGCTGACGCAAACGGATTTTACTTGAATAGGCCCTAACTCGCTGAGCGTGCTAACTCTGGCTCTTCCAAATCTTAACCTATTTCTTGCCTTGGCCTTCAATAATCGTCGGGGGTCGCCCTTGTCGTCCTGGAATTTCCACCTCGGCCACGCACCGCGATGTCCTGCAATCTCTGCTTGGGGGCACTTTCTCCCCTTTCCAGGAATCACACAGGAGTTCAGTGACAGCCTCTTTCTCTATTTTGTCCTATGTGGACAAAACGCTTCTATTTGGCCTCTATTGTTCACCATCTCTTTCTATACCTTAGTATCAGGCACAGCCTCTAGATAAAGGCGCCTAATACTACGGTAATCCTCTTTGAAAACATAAAAGAAATACTACCTACTGAATCTCCCGGGCCCTTGAGTTTAAGGCTGTTGGGTAATAGCCATATTGGAATTGCCTAGCTAAACATTAACCTACGGAGAAATTTTTTAGCTTAAAGCTGTTGGGTAACAGCCATTTTGGAATTGCTGAGCTCAACATTAACCTACGGAGAAATTTTTGGCTTAAGGCTGTTGGATAATAGCCATTGTATTAGCGCCGATTACTCGATTTCAAAGTCAAAAAAATGGAGAGCTTACAAGTCAGCAGCATGCCGACTGAAAAACATACTGCCGAAAACTTCAAGAATTCAAAGTTATTCATTATCAAGCAATCAAGCATTTCAAGATATATTATTTCATATTCATGTTTTCAAGATACACAAATTAAAGAATTCCGCTTACAGCGGCCAAGAAACACATACATTACTTTTAAGAATTCCAAGTCAACTACTTAAAGATTTAATTTCTCGCCACAAGGGGGAATCAAAAAGGCGAGACAAAATCGCTGACGTCATCAAAACAATACAAATGCACGTCAGTACATCTGGAAAGGAGCGAACAGCCATATTGGAATTGCTCAGCTCAACATTAACCTACGAAGAAAATTTTTGGCTTAAGGCTGTTGGGTAACAACCATATTGGAATTGCTCAGCTCAATATTAACCTACGGAGAAAATTTTTGGCTTAAGGCTGTTGGGTAATAGCCATATTGGAAATGCTCAGCTCAATGTTTATCTACGGAGAAAATTTTTGGCTTACGGCTATTCGGTAATAGCCATATTGGAACTGCTCAGCTCTTCATTAACCCATGGAGAAATTTTTTCCAACGATTGCCGACTTAAAGAATGAAAAAGACACCCGAGTAAAAAATTTATTTGTCTAATACAGAGTACAATTGAAAAAAATTTATCCAAGTCGGCAATTTTTGGAATTTTTTTTAAAATTGAGCTGAGAGAATCCAATAGGCTATTTACCCAGCAGCCTTAAACGATGAAATAAAAATCACATAGAGTTTTATGACATTCTTGTAATAAAAATAAACCTATCAACAACAACAGCAAACATTCTGTGAATTATAGTTCCTTTTTTTGTATCGCTGCAATCAAAGTTTTCGATGAACGGTCCGGAACAGTTGTTTTTCTATTTTTTCTTATTTTATTGATTTTTTCATATTAAATTTCTTTAACGTAGGATTACGTTCCTCCGGGAAGCAACATTTCATATGTCCTGCGTCGCGAATCATAATTTTGGCAACGTGCCAAACCCAGTCTGTATCGCTTGGGCAAGCAGTAAACAGTTAAACAGAAAAGTACCGAAAATGTGTCAAAATTTTGACTCACACACACACATATATATATATATATATATATATATATATATATATATACATACTATACATACAAAAGAGGTAAGCAACGATAAGTAATCCTACGTTAATAACCCGCGGTAGTTTCGATAGAAGAGACTACCTGAAATATTTTTTTTTCTTTTGTGGGAGGGAGCTAATATTTATATTTCGCGCCAAACGGGTAACCACATTTGACGACTTGGCACACAATTACAAGTGGCGCCCTGTTAAGCGAAAAGTCACAAAAATTCTCAAGATTCCGATGACCTTTATGTATGACGTATAACACAAATGTTTAAAAAAAAAAAAAAAGTTCATTTCTACAGAATTTCGGAATAAGCAGAAACACACAAGAACGAAGTTTAATTATCAAGTGATAAAATTTTATTATTATTTGTTTACATACTATGCAGCAACTGTTCAACTATTGTTGTGCATCTTTGAAGTCCGAAAACAACAATATTTTAGTTAATACTATATAGAAATGTAAAGCGAGAAAACAAATTTTGTTTTATTAAAAGACGCGGATACTCTAAAAAAAAAAAAAATTCAGGTCAGTGACGTAGCGAGGGGGGAGGGGTAAAGGGTGTCTATCATACCCCCGGCGTCACTCGCAGAGGGGCGCCAAATGGTCCTTTTAACTAATTATATATATTACATTACTATATGTTTTTCGGGGAGACCGCCAAAAAGGTATCGTGCCCTGTGTGCCAGTTAGGCTCGCTACGCCACTATTTCAGGTAGTCTCTTCTAACGAAACTACCGCGGGTTATTAACATAGGATTACTTATCGTTGCTTACCTCTTTTCTTTTCATTTTCTTTCTTTCTTTTTTTTTGACGCATTTTGGTACTTTTCTGTTGAAACTGTCTATGATTCTATAGCGGACAAACAGACAAGCTCTTATATATATATATATATATATATACAGTCGAACCTCCATATATCGAACTTCCCTATATCGAAATTTTCTATATATCGAACTCTTAGCAAATCTCCATGTTCATTACATAGAAAAACTGTTTCTATATATCGAAAAAATCTCGATATATCGAAATTTTTTTCACGACATATTGGGAGATATTATTCCACTTTAGAACAAAATCTTCTGATTTTTGGCTTTTGAAACAGTATGTCGGGGATTTCAATTCGTGGAAAATGTCCCTGGTGAAATTTTTAATGGACTGAATAAATGAGAGCATTTCTTTGATAAACTTTCCGCAAAACTGGCTATTCAGCAAGATATTCGTAGCTTTTTTTAAAAAAAATGTAATTGTGATCGCTGTAACCACTGTCTGGATTGTTTTTTTAAATGTATATAGTACTCAATAAATATTTCATATTAATTCATTTTTTAGTTATTAACTTTCATTTAATGTGATTTGCATATAAATTAGAAATTGAGTTTCGTATACGAAAATTAGCTTTAATTTTAATGTTTTAGGAGCATTATGATAAAATTAAGATCTATTCTATATATCGAAATTTCTATATATCGAATTTTTTTCCGGCATTTTGCTACTTCGATATATGGAGGTTCGACTGTATATATATATATATATATATATATATATATATATATATATATATATATATATATATATCCACGAGAAGAGGGGGGGGGGGCAGAGATATAGATGATTATAGATGATAGTTTTGATATATTCGTTTGTCATAATTCACAAATTATCAGAATTTCGGAGGGGAGTGCTTAACCTTTAGACGTACTCTCTCTATTTCCTTAATGCAAAGATAAAATAAAGTATGTTCCTTCAAGTGTTACAAAAATTAATTTACTAAGAATTAGCTATTTGAAGCGTAGAAGCCTAGAACATTATCAAATAACAAAAAGCAATACAACATATTAACTTCATCATTAAAACATTAATACAATGCAACCAGAAACACTTATTAATCCCTTATATACACTACTAGCTGAAAACCCGCACTTCGCTACGGAGTATATTCAAATTAAAAAAAAACGGCCAATGTATGCAATTAATGCCAAAATATGTTTAAATATATTTATAATAAATACAACGATCAATGCATGCAATTGATATAAAAAAACAAAAAAAAATATATTTATAAAAAATCGTAAGGGATATTTTTATACGCAAAATAATGTAGAAGAAAATATTCTAATTAAATCTAATAAAACATACGAAAGAATATAGTACAGTTAATATAGTACAGTTTGAGGAACATATCTTTTACTGTATTTTAATATTTTTTGGATAATGTCCAATCGTTTGCCACATTAGCAAGAAATTTTTTTTGTCTATTTGGTTGTAATGCACGTGACGATAAATTAATTTAAATTACCTGAAAAAGAAATCACGTGATCAGCATTTAATAAATTAAATTCTAAATATTAATCTTAAAAATTCACCAAGAAT